>VDFB02026320.1:149907858-150125939 GCA_007258455.2 Sequoia sempervirens | reverse complement strand
TTTCACCAAATAGACTTTTAAAAAAAATAAATAAAATTAGTAGTTTAGAAACTAAATTCAATTTTCCACATATTCTATTCTTACATATTTTTTAAATAATATAGATAACTTATTCAAATTTTTATGTCAAGTTGCCTAACTCTAATTTTTCTGAATTTTCATTGCCACTTAAGGGCCTGTTTTTTCCATGATGATCCTGCACATACCCACAATCAAAATTAGATCTTACTTTGAACAATTTTATTGTTACCTACTTCATTTCTGACTAAACTACCTTGGCCTTATGTGATGTATGAATGGAGTATCTTCTGATTGCTAATGGGAATTTGAATTTGGGTTTATGGGATTCCATTTGTTTACTATGCACTACAATGATTTGTCTACATAATTCCATCAAAAAAAAATTATCACTAGGATAATGAGGAAGCATATATGGATATCTAGCAAAACATCCAACTCTCAAATAAGTAAAAGTTGGAAATTATAGATAAAGGCAACCATATTTGTTTACCACCTTCCACGCTTCATCAAATACTCTTTTATTCTCCAATTCAGGATCAAAGGCGCACATGAGTGGAGCAAAGAAGGTATCATTTACCCTTCTAAAATGATTGATACTCCCCTTGAGGTTAATCTATGGGAAATAGTTGTAGACTCAAGAGTTACCTTCACATCTACCTCAGTAGCCAGACCTAGAAAATTCCTCATTGATGTTGAAGCATAGACTAAATATGAAGCCATACAAAACTTTTGTGTTGTAAGCACTTGGGTCAATTTCTCATGGAGAGGATTGTTGATTTCCTCACCCCAAAAGATCTGTTGCTTTCCCTTTCAGAATAATCTTGATGTACAAGTACATCCAGTCTTCAAAGGTGGAGGAAGTAGGTAAACCATGTACCATACTAAGAAGATTAATGAGGTCATTTAAATCTTCTATGAAATCACTATGAGGAGGATTCTTAGACCACCTTATGATACCGGTCTAGGGGCCTTCAGTCATTCACTGTTGATCATCCTTTTGGCAGAATTGGGATCTTTATCATACTTTTCCTATGCAAATTCTTTGGAAATCTCTACATATGTGTTAGCACTTGGGAACATGAATACTTTATCAAAGAATACAACATCTAATTCCATCATCACATTCCCATTTGAATCACAGACTTTCTAATCTTCTTTGTTGTAGTGAGAGGTAACTTGTAGTACAAACTCAGGATTCTGAGTTGTTGCCAAAAATGAGGCCGCAAGATGTATGTTACTTTGAATAATTGATTTAATTCCATTTTCCATGGATTGTTTCTTAGTCCTCTCAATGAACTCAGACATGTCCACATGATTGATCTTTGTATCCTTGATTTCATCAACATTCAAAAAAAACATTATAGGGGGAAGCACACCTTGGTATTTGTACTTCATAACTTTCCCCTTGGAAGGAGATGGATTTGACATTGGTAAAAGAATGGCCTTGTAGAAATACAAAAACAAGATCTCAAAAAGCATGCACATAAAACTGCATAACAAGATTAGCATTTTGCAGATGTTAGGAAAACAATTGCATTTTTGGAAATCATAACGAGGGTGAAAAACATAATGATTGCATGAAACTTGGGGTTTGAGTGTGATAAATGTGGAAAATGGAGTGCAAAGGGTTAACTTGGAAAGGAAAGAAAATTTTGAGTGTTAGAGAAAATTTTGGCAAAAATGTGTATATGTGCTGGAAATTAGTGAAAATTGCAAGTCAAAATGGTCTTTGCAAAGAGTTGTAATGTCAAAAAATTATGACTTAGCAATTTGGAAGATCAATTCTGCATTTGTTTATTAGGTCGGGGAAAAACCTCAACCCTACAAGTGAGGTGAAACTAACTTTGGTTAAGTTGTGAAAATTTGACGACCTTGCAAAATAATCTTTGTTTTTGTTTTCAGGTCGGGGAAAAACCCTGACCATACAACTTGGGAATTTCAATGGTTTTAACATTTTTCTTTTTTAGTAAAAATTGTCAATAATACAAGTATGATATTGAATTTTTTGTAGGGTTGGGGTTTTTCCCTGACCATGCAACTTTGAGGTAGACTTAGTTTGTTTATGTGGGTTTAATCCACACATACACAAGAACCATAATATATGGTTGTAGGGTCGAGGAAAAACCCCGACCATACAACTTTGGGACATTCAATATTAAACATCATTGATAAAAAAATGTCAATGGTGCAAATAACATAAATTCTCCCCTTTGTTCAGCCACTTAGAAAAACCCCCTTGATACCCTAAAGGAAACCTTGTTTACATAGTCAGGATAAAATATTGACCTCGCATGAAAGATCTATGGAAACTTGCAACATTGGTTAAAAATGCCAACTCCTTAAGGGTTGTCAAAACATGGTAATCATGGGGTTTTATGGAAAATGTTGACCCCGTATGTGGAAATCAAAATTTTTAACATTTTGAAAAACAAATATCATGTCCTCATTACATAGCAATGTTACCCCTCTAATCATAAGAAGTTTTGAAAAAACAAATACTTCAAAGAACGACATAAAAGGGGATGAGTGACAAGAGAGAAATGAAATGAGGGTTTGCTTTACAGACACAAGAATCATGGAAAAGTTTGATATGCACAAAAAGTTAAAACAAAAAAAAATGTAAAAATAAAAACCCATTTCGAATAAATAAAAATTATTAGAATGCAAACCCTATGTATTTTAAACAACATCAACAATAATTAGAAAGGTGGAAAGGGGTTGAACATACTCGAAAGTAAGACGTTTAAAAAATGTGAAACCCTAGCTTAAAAAATTGATCAAAATCCTACACAAACCACACCCACAAATGAAGTTGAATGCCTCAAACAAGTTCATAGTAGATGAAGGAATAAACAACAAATGAAAATGAGGAAGAAAATGGGTAAAAGCATTTACAAGGCCAATTTAAAAAACATTTAAAATAACAATAAATGCACTCGTACGAAGCCAATATTGTAGGAGTGGATATTTCTAATGACTTTTCAAATTGGATTTCAATTAAAACTTGTATGATCGCCATTTTTTGATGATTATGCAAATAAAACTTAAGTAACCTGCAAGGTCGGGGAAAAACCCTAACCTTGCAAGTATAAAAAACTTTTTCCAACTCCTGCAAACTAATTTTCATAACTTGAGTAAAAAGATGAAATTTTAAAAACCAATGGAGGTTAAGGCTCGAAAGGCGTTTCAAGACTTAGGACCACACACGAAGGAAAATTGAGATTCTCCTCACTTTGCGTGCTTAGAGTACACGGGCTACAAAATGGATAATATTCGTAGGGGTTATCACGTGAATCAAGTGCAATTGAATTCAAGGATAACAACTAGCTCTAGTTGGGGAGCTTCCTTCATTCATTCTTTGAAATGATTGAAGGGAGAAGAATTCTAGTCTCTAACTGCCTTCATCCATCCATTGGGTGTAGAGTTAGGTGATAAAAACAAAAAGACTAAAAAATAAAAAGATGCAAAGACTATACAAATATTTATAAAACACATTTTCCACCTCATTGAGTGAAGTGCTTTAGATGTTGTCTACTGTGTGGAAGAAAAAATTGTGTGCCATCGTCATATGCAAGTAGGAAACTATTTTCACCATAAAGTTAGTGAATCTTGAATAGACCTCCCCATAATGAATAAAATTTGTCGTGCATGCCTTTTGGCTCTCTTCTCTTGTCCCACAAGAGAACTAGATCTCTAATTTGGAAATATCAAGACTGCTTCTTGTTAAAAAGCTTCTTTACTTGATCTTGGTGCTTCACAATATGGTTCACCACTTGAACACACTTTTCCTCCAATTCAAAGAGATACATAATATGCTTGTCTCTAGAGCTATCATATGTCTCATGTTCAATAGCCTTAGCCAATTTGAGGGTGGGCAATTCCAATGTGATTGAAATCTTTGCATTCAACCCATACAAGAGTTGGAATGGTGATATTCCTATCACCCATTTGGGGGTAATTCTATCAGCTTGCAAAGCATCATACAGTGCCTTATACCATGATATCTAGTTCTTGTTAATTAACTTGTAGATGACATTGACTAGGTTCTTGTTGCTGGATTCTACCTGACCATTACCTTGTGGGTAGTAATCTGATGAATGTGACAATTTGATTCCATGCTCGAAACATAACTTTGTGATCTCACTTGACGAGAATGCAATAACTTTATCTACTATAATTTTTTTTGGTACACTGAACCTAGAAATGATTTTCTCCTTCAAAAATCTACAAACTACCTATGAAATAGTGTGCTTCATCGATATAGCCTCCACCCACTTGGTGAAGTAATTAGTGGCTATGAGAACATAAACATGTCTTGCACTTGAAGGTGGATTTACAACACCAATGAAGTCAATGCCCCAATGCTATAAGAGATCTTCAATGATAATTGGCTTGAGTGGAAGAGTAGCCAACTTAGGCTTTCCTACGAACTATGTACAAAGTTCACATTTGCACACCTAATTGTACGCATCTTGAAACAAGGTAGGCCAATAATACTTAGCTCACAAAATTTTGTGAGTTATAACCAGTGTAGAAAATGGTTCATCACATGCTAAGTTATGGAAATATTCTAATAGCTTGCTTTATTGTTCCTTGTCAACACAACATAGAAAGTACTATCCAAGCTCATTTGTACAAACCATTATCCCATAAGACAAAATTTTTTGCCTTAAGATTAACTGTCCTTTTCTCCTTATGTGTCAAATTCTCCAGAAATTCTCCATATGTTAGAAAGTAAGTGATATTGGAATACCATTCGTCAGTAGTACTAACAAAAAGAACAGTTGGAATATCTTTAGAGCTTATCTCCTCATAATCAAAACTTGATTAGGATTGTTGTCAGCAATAAGCTAGCACAAACCTTTACCATGCACCAACTTGGTGGGATTTATATCCATGTCATACTCTTGAATTTTGGCAATCCAATTGCCTCTTTTTGTACCAAACTCTTGTTCTGTCAAGATGGACTTGATAGTAGAATCAAGCACTAGTGTAGTGACATGATTGTTAAGTATGCAAAACCAAAAATGCTTCAATGCCTTAACCACAATGAATGCATATTTTTCCATTTGAGAGTACTTCAATCCATGAGATTTTAATGGAAAAATTATGAATGCAATAGGGGACTCAAACCCCTCACTATTCTACTTTACCCAAATTGCTGAGAGTGTATGCTCAAAAGCATAACTATACATAATGAACTTTTTAGTGTAATTTGGGAAGACTAACACTGGTACATGCACAATAGCTTCTTTGATATCATTGAACAAAGCTTTACCTTTTGCAGACCAATGAAATGTAGTATTTCCCTTCATCATATTCACAATATGATGTGTCTTTTCTGTGAAGTTAGGATAAAACCTTCACAGGAAATTCACCTTACCGAAGAAAGAGTGAACTACTTTCTTACTCACATGCAACATAAGAGCTTGAATTGCTTTGACCCTTTCAGGATCAATTTTTATACCCTCCTTAGACATGATGTGACCAAGTAGTTTACCATTTGTAACCCTAAAAATTGACTTCTTGTGATTCAAAGAAATTCCATGTTGTCAACACCTCTCTAAGGCTTGTCTTAAATGATTGAAATGCTCTTGACATTTTTTGGAAAAGATTGTTAGATCATCAAGATAAACAAAAATGAACTTACCCATGACATCATGGAAAGCTAATTCCATTGCTCATTGAAATGTAGCACTGACTTTAAGAGACCAAACGTCATTTTGCGGTAAGCAAAAGTACCCCATGGTGTGGTGAAGGTAGTCTTATGTTGATAATTTGTGATGAACTCCACTTGATTGTAACCCGAAAAACCATCCAACATGGATAGCATCTCAAATCTAGTTATTGTTTGCAAGACCTGATCCATCACTTGCAAAGGGTAGTTGTATTTTAATGATAACTAATTCAAATTTCTAAAATCCACACATGCAAATTTTCCCATTCTTCTTATAGATTGGAACTGTAGACATCCAAATTTGGACAATTAATTTATCCAAATTTATCACTTTTCATCTAAACATCCTCTTATTTGAGTTAATTAAGTAATATTATTATTATTTAATTAATATCTTTAATTCTGCCAAATCCCTAAGGTATTTAATTAATAATTAAATACCTTACTCTCCTTAATCCTCTTTTCATCAAATGAATTAAATAAATATTACATTTATTTAATTCCTCACATGTCATTTTCATCTAATCCTAATCCATCTCCTAATCTCTTCATTAAGGATGTGCACATGCCTAATCATTGATTAGGATGTGTCACATCCTCCAACTTTTGCAAGTTGGCTTCTAATCCTCATTAAACCCTAATTATCCTCTAATTACTAATTAGTCAAACCTAATTAGTACCTTGGTCAACTCTCCCCATCCCCAAGGAATTTTTAATTCCTTTTTATTCACCCTAGGCTCCCCTCTTTCCCATGAGAATTTTTAATTCTCATTTATTCATCCTATGTCTCTCTCCTCCCCATGTGAATTTTTAATTCACATTTTGTCTTTCCAAGGCTTCTAGAATGTTTGACATGTCACCTCATGCACATGTGACCAATTCCCACCTTTTTGGAGACCTCTCTTATCCACTAGATTCTTCCAATCATTGTGAATTTTTAATTCACTTTTATTCTCCCAAAGCTTTCCCTCTCCCCATGTGATCATTGAAAGGTCACATCAAAGTACTTGGAAGGTGCTTGTCCTTCCTCCACATCATGTACCTCTCTTCCACATCATCCTACCTTTATCCACTTCACAATCCACATGTCAAGATGTGAGGGATTGTGAGTCCTCAACTCACCTTAGCCCTACATCTTGACCTTGTTGGATAAATCTCAACCATTGAATTCTCTAGAGAATTCAAGATCCTCTATAAATACCCCATCCTCTAAGGCATTTAAAAGGACTTAGCCATTTTGCAACTAAATGCTGCCATTTTGTGTACTCATCTAGCCATCAACTTTCATCCATTTGCATCTGCATTCAAGCATATAGTCAAGACTTGCATTTAGCCATATCAAGAGCCATCAAGGAGCATACAAATCAATACAAATCAAGGGCCAACCAAGGAGTTTCAGCTGCAAGAAGGAAGGTATATCCATTTGTCATCATTTTACACTTTCCTCTTTGCACTTACAAATTTCTTAGGCTAATCTTGAGGTGTTTCCTTATGTTTTTCCATTGCATCTTAATTGCTTAGAATAGCGTTAGACATTTTAGGATATCACAGGAACAATATTGGCTATCCACATTGAATGGTGAATAGGAAATATGATCATATCATTAACCATCTTTTGGATTTGTGAAAGAATGGTTCTAGAAATCTTAGGATTATACTGCCTCTTCTTTTGTTTATGAGGCAATAATCCCGCCTTCGATGGAATTTTGTGTTGAAATTCCTTTGGCTGAAAAGACTTCAAATCTTCATATGAGTATGCAAGTACATCAATGTATTTCCATAACAATTCATCAAATTGGTCTTTCTCTTCAGGAGCAAAACACTTTTCGATATTCACCATTTTAGGATCCACTTCAACTCATAAATTAATTTTCTCAATATCATTAGATGATTTGGAATTGGACTATTGTTGCTTTTTGACATAATGGTCATGTTTGTCAAAAAGTATTTCTAGGGATACCAACCCCTTGGGAATTTTATTCCATTTAATATTTAGAACCTCTTCATCAATGGTAGGATCAATTTCAGAAACAAATTCTCAGGGAGAAGAGTCACTACCTTGAAAATGCAATTCATGAATTTTTTTTGCCTTCTCTAGGAAGGGCATGATCTAGTGATCATCATTGAAAATTTTCTGGAACACTTAGATGAAAAAACAACTCAATGTTGTAGGAAGGACTGTGAAAATATTTATGTGGAATTGAGAGCGTAGTTGATACTGCTAAATAATTGTCTCTATCATTGTACTATCTTGGAACAACAAAAATGTTAAAAGCTTCAAACTCTTCTATACTGTCCCAAACCAAGTTACGATAATTCCTTAGTTGCTCGTTCTTGGTTTGATATAATTTTCTCACTTGGAAAATGACTAATTCAACATCACCTTGAACATGCAAATTTCTTATCCCTTTCCTTCGCGCAACTTCGATTCCCAACAACAATGCTTCATACTCCACAATATTGTTAGTGTTGTCAAACTAAAGCTTAAAAGAAAAAGGAAATAATTTCCCTTGCGAAGAAATGAAATCAATTCCCGCTCTTGAACTTGTGGAAGAGCAAACTCAATCATCCAAACAACATTTGGATTACCAAGACTGGCAACTTCAAAATCTGAAAATTCTTCTTTAGATGCAGTTTCACCATTTGTAAATCATATATCATCCAAAGAAAATTCTTCTAAAGAAGATAATTATTTCTTTGAAATGGATGAGCCATCAATTTATGACTCATTTGTTTCCTTTTTATTTGAAGATTTAGTATCTTCATTTGTCTTCAAAAAGTATGTTCCCATACTTGAAGACTTAAACATGATTTGAGATCTTGGATCATTTGACTTGGTCATAGAAAATTTTGATTCCCTTTCAAGAAGCAACCATTGCATAAGGCCCTTGATGGGTATTTAAGCTTTAGATTTATCCATATTCAACTCACCTTCTACATCCTTACACAAATTTCATCCAAGAAAAATACCATAGGATGCAAGAACATCAACGACTAAGACTGTCATCTTCATCTTCTTATTTGGGAATGTTGCAAAGGAAAATTGCACATCCTTGATTTTCCCTATCAAAGGAACTTGTTTATTCTCCAAGGAGAAGCAACTGCCAAAAGTATTTGTAAGATTTAGACCCAAAGCAATAGCTACTTTGGTAGGCATGACATTATCATATGCACGAGAATCTATTACATAGTTACTCAACTTAAAACTGTTAACAAGCAAAGAGATGTAGAACGGGTCTATTCTTCTAGGAACAAATGAAGGAATGAAAACTAAGTTACCCTAAGGAGGCTTATATTTTGGAACAATAGGTATTTATGAAGATGAATCTCTATTAGGGTGAGTTCTCTTATCTTTAATAAACTCAACTAGTCTATCAAATTGGCCAGGATTGACCTTTAGATATTCGACTTCAAACATTTGTATCTTTGTCCTCTTCACATGATAAATTATGTCAAAGGATTTAAATGATCTGATCAAGGAGGATGGAGTAATCTCATTGGTAGGTTTAAAAATAGGAGCATTGGTCTTTGGAACCTGAGTATTGGCCTTTGGTGTTGAGGGAACTATAGGAGGACATGAGAGGTACTTACTTGCTTATTAGCTATTGTATCTTTGGGTTGCACTAGAAAAGGAGTTCCTCTTTTAGCAATAGTAATTGTTGGTCGTGAACTATCCTTTTCTTTTGTCACATTAGCTTGAGTTTGATCAAGTTGATTTGTTATGAACATGTGAACACAACATAAGCATCAATCCCAACATCCTCTTCATCATATTCATTCTCAACATGTAAATAGCCAATATTTGAGTCACCAGCTAGATTTTCTTCCTCTTGCTATAATTCATTGACATTTTCTTCAATAGGATATTCTAGTTGTGCATAATCATCTTGCTCAACTTCATAATAACCCACGACTACATTGGTGGAAGGAACTTCAAGATCAAGTCTTCCTTGTGGTGTAGGAAGTCTATTTTGGTTTCTATTACCAAAATAGTTTTAAGAATTCATAAAGGTTCTTCTTGGAACATCTTTATATGGAGGATTAGACAGACCTTGAGAAACTTGTTTCTTCAATTCTAGTAATTAATTTCATAATTTTTGCACTATAGGGTTGATGCTTGTGTTGGTAGACAAAGATGAAGATGCTTAGCCCTTACTTTTGTTTGTTTCTTTCCATATTTTATTGGCAAGAATCACGTCATCTTCAAAACTAGTAGCCAACTATTGTGCTACTTCAAGATCAGCTAGAATTACCCTTCGTAACAAGAAACTTACCTCTGGAAGTTGTGTGTTAATGAAGAAACATTTGAGATTATGAGCCATTGGATTAGCCTCAACAAGAATCCTTGTTACCAACTTATTGAAATTTTCCACGAACTCATGCATGGGTTCATGTGCTTCTTTTCTCATAGTTGTAAGTTATGCCAACAAATCATATGCATCTTCTATAGGCTTGAAATATTCTTCAATTTTGGTATGGAGAGTAGCCCAATTTGAAACAGAACCGAGAGAAAGAGTGTAAAACCATTATGTTGCTACTCCTTGTAAGGTCTCAATGAATAACCTTAAGGAAACATCCTCATTCTCAACATCAAGAACACCACATACAATATAGAAAGCTACAATATGCTTGTCAAGATGTTGCTTACCATCACCATAGAATTTGGGGATGTTCTTGTGTGAAATGCGATGAATTTTTTGCAAAGGGGATACCAAATTTAAAGGGCCAAAAGTATTACCCCAAGAACCAAGTGGTTGAGCTGCCATAGCACCTTGAACAACAATCGCTTGAACTAGTGTGATAGATAAAGCCCTAAAAAATTAGAAGATTCGCTTGGAAGTGGTGAACTGATTCTTCGAGGTGGATAACTTCCTATATGTTGTAATGGTGACCTTTCTTGCGAAGGAGAAGGAATATTATTATGGCATTGCAACAACTCAAAAAATGGATCAAATTGACCTTGTGCCCTTTCACTTCAAGTATATCTCCTATATGCTAGAATGTATTCCTCAAAACAAAAAAAAAATTGAAGAAATAAAAGATATTAACAAACTTGCAATAAGACACTGGAATACTTGCCTACTTCAACTGAAAGTGTAAGGCTTTGGTTGTGAGCTCGTATCCCCAACAAAGTCACCAAAAAATTGTTGGGTGAATATTTTATAATCCCTTTACAAATTATTAAATAGTGATTTCAACCATAGTTATGATGAGATAAATCTCTCCTCTCAGAAAGGGGAGGCTCCCTTCTTACTATTTAGTGAAACAAAAGTAAACTATGCTAAGCTAAAGGTATTTACACTAGCTTTAACCATGTGCGGGATGTGTTACATTTATCATTTTCTCTTCTTTTAGAAAATATGTTTACAATGTTTCATGGTAATATTCAATAATGCTTCTACACTTCTAATATTAGCCTAAACAATAATCACCAATATTCTTGATTAAATGTGTGAATAATCAAGGAGTACCGGTATAAATATGTGATAAGTGATCAAAAGTCACACAAAAGAACAAAGTCTTTTTGCTACCTTCAATGTGAGTTCTGTAGTAACCAATGGTGTAAGTCAAAGCACAAAAAGATTCACGCACCAAGTGAATAATCCCAAGCACACAGTCTTCAAATTATCCTCTAGAAAGATTTTGAAATAACTGTATAACCAATTAGAGCATAAAGTCTATCAACTAATAATACCACTAATCCAAAAAGTGAATAATTACAAGCTCAAAGTCTTGATAATTCTCCACCAAGAAACACTTTCAACACACACAATTTCAAGTAAATGATATAACACAAAGTTCATATAACTTATCTTGAAAGTCCTCCAATCATAATAAAGAAACACCACTTATCCAACCAACACAAAAGAAATCAATAAGAATGACATAAGAACATCCTTAGTCATAAAAATTTGATTCAACACAAAGTTTGATATCAAAATTCACCTTATTTATTAATTATAATTGATCTTGCAATTTGAACTCGAAGTCTCAAAGTTGATCATCAATTTGGGTAGCACTTCATTGCAAAAGATTAAAGGTAAAAATTACAAATGAACTCACATATTTATAGATGAGAGGTAAAGAGCTAATCTAGAAAAAGTATAACTACTTTTAATTATTCAACATTGGAGTACAAAATTATTGGAGAAATTCATTGTTGTTACATGTATTTACAATTTTTCAAATGACAAATGACATGTAAATTTTCATGCACTAATTACAAAAAACTTGTAAATGACAAAAAATTGAAATCTAAACTAAGGAATGATTATCCTTCTTCAAAATTATTTATTAGGAATTCATCATGCTTCTTTAGGATCATTTTCATTTCATTTTCATTTGGCCTTGAAGTATGTTTGATGATGCCATGAGCTCTTGATATCGAATCTCTAACATTGTTGTAGGATTTTTCATGTCGCCCAAGGTATTGCTTCAGGTTCTCCAAAGTTAATTAAATATCAAAGATTCAATCCATTAAAGGTACTAAAAACATATGGTCTTCAAATTCCTTCTCAATCATGTTGACAAACTGATGGACAACATTATTTTGGGGAAGTAATTTCTGACTATCATCTTGTAGCTATAGACATCCAAATTTGACCACTCCCACATGGTCAAATTCGTCCCCTTTATTTGTCTATTTCATATTTCATCAATATTAATTAAATGATTTATTTAATTAATATTTCCCCTTTGCCTAAGGTTTCTAAAGTATTTCATTTAATAATTAAATACTTTACCTTTCATCCTTCTTCTCTAAATCAAATAAATATATCAATTTATTTAATTTAGTCATTTAGCCTTTTTGAATTTAAATCAATTTTAAATTCCCTCTTTTCTCTCTCCTTGTCACATCCTCCATAACCCTCTTCTAATATGTATTAGTTTAATTAATTCATGATTAGGATGTGCTCACCCTTAATCAAGATTAATGTCACATCCTCCATATTTGGCCACTTGTCTCTAATCCTTCATTAGTCTTCTTAATCACCTGTTTGCACAACCTTAATCTAATCTTCATTCCATTTCTGGTATGTCCTCCAAGTCAACCTTTTATAAGTTCTTTCTTTATTAAGCCATGAACTCTTCCCCATGTGAATTAAAAATTCACATTTATTCATTCAATGCTCCCCTCTTCCCCATGAAGGTTGAAGGGAAATTCTAAATCTTCTCATAAGTCACATCACTCACATGGGACAAGGACCTCCTTTATAAGGACCTTGTCTTATTTTTTGGATGTTGTGGTTGTGTTGTTGATATGTGGTTGTCATTGATGTCAACACTATTAGCATTGTTGTATTGGAGGCTGTATATGTGGAGGATATTGAGAAAATTGTTAAAGAAGGATTTGCAGGTTGACAGTGGAACAACAAAGGTCATGAAGGTGTCTTTCTCAGTACGTTGATGATCAGTCATTGTGGACTAAAGGGTCTATTGCTGAGAGTATCTAGTTTATCCACTGGAAGTTTTAGAGGTCTGTGTGAAGATTTGATTATGTTATGAACAGTTGTGTTTTGATAGTTTTTTTGTGGTTTTAGTTTTTGTTCTTGATTGAAGTTGATGTGATTCTAGTAATTTCAGTTGTTGTGGATGATTCTTTATTGATTCTTAATGTTCGTGAATGCTTCTAGATTATTCTCTATCTTTGTTGCATGTCTGTGTTGATCGGTGTGCTCATGGTCAAAGATTTTTCTCTTGTGTGTTCGAGTTTTCATGTTCTTTGCTGACATGATGGTTGTAGCATGTTGCGGATCCTTGGAGATTAAAATTTTCATGTTTGGTGTGGTCGAGGATATTGTTTTAAGTCTTCATTATATTGTGGCCGACGGTGTTTGATTCACATTGAAAATTTATTTGTAAATTTGGGTCGACATTGTAAATATATTTTATATTTTGGCCAACAAAGTTGTTGGTGTAAATCCATGTTGCAGATATATAAGAGTGGTTGTTTGTGCAAAATTAGGAAGAGTGTGAAGTGAGGAAGAGCCAAAGAAAGTGCAAGTGTGCAAATAGTGATCAAATCATTCGATTTTAGAGCAGAGTGTGAAGAAGTTTGAGCGAAGTATGAAGAAGTGTTTTTGTGCTTAACCAAAACTATAATTAGGCTTTTGTAGAAGCTATTTTAGTTCATACCCTGTGGATCTAATCCAAAATTTTGTAAGACAATGTGTCTTGTTTGGCCAGTGAGCCTTCTTATAATTGAGTAGTGAACTCTAGGTAGTGTGTCTGAATGCATGTGCATTCCCATTATTCTTCATTATACTTTTAACAGGGTATAATATTGTGGACTAACATCCACCATGGTTTTTCCTCTAACAGGGTTTCCACATAAAATTTTTGGTATTCTCTGTGTTTTTTATGTACTGACTATTTATGGTTCATTGTTCATTCATCATATCTAAGATTAAGTTAAGTTTGAAAAGTTTAATATTTTGTGACAACTGATTCACCCCCCCTCTCAATTGTTTGTCCTTGTTTTGCCAAAATTATCCTTAAGGTACTTCTAATCATGTGAATTTAAAATTCACATTTATTCCCCCAACAACTTCTCTCTTCCCCATGATGATTACTAAGGAATTCTAAAATTCCTCACTTGTCACCATCCTTTCCACATGGGGACAAAAACTTCCTTTTTAAAGAATTCTTCTCCTAATTCCAAAGTACTTGCAATTACCTCCACCTCACATTTCCTCTCCCCACCTCACATGTCCCTTTGCCACCTCCCTTTCCACATGGACAAATGTGAGAGCTTGTGAGTCCTCAACTCACCACAACCCTCCATCTTGCCCATGTTGGATAAATCCTAGCTGTTCAAATCCCTAGAAATTCTTCCCCTAAAATAGAGGATTTGGTCTCATTTTTCACATAACATTCATTCATCATATTCAAGCACTCTCAAGCTTAAGCACTCAAGCATTTTTGCATTCAAACATTTTGCATCCTCTATTGTTTCATTTTTTGAAGCTTTCATTGCATCCATTCCATACACCTATGAAAACACCCACATCCATTATTGTGTCCTCCATACAATCTTAAGCATTTTGCATATCATTGTAGCTCATTTTGCCATCAAGGAGCACACAACCAATTTTCATCAAAGGGCCAACCAAAGGATCAACTTGGACAAGGTATAATCATTCTTTTTACCTTTATTTTGTTCAAGTTCAACTTAGGCTAATCTTGAGGTGGTCTTGTGTGTATTTATCCTTGTTGCATTTCTTTGCATTTTGCATCTTTTAGAGTAGAAAATCATGTTGCACACATTTCTGGAATGACCAATGGGACCCACAAACGGGTTTATTACTTTCACATTTTTTGTTGTTTGAAATTTTGTAGGTTCAGGTTACATAGAGGTGACTTCATAATTGACAAGGGTGACCCTTCCCTCACCATAAGTGATTCTACCCTTGCAGAATCACCCATCTGTGAAACGAGGGAAAATTTTCCTTGTTTCCTGAATAGGCGACCCTACTACTGAGTTGGGCGACTTTGCTTCCTGCAAACAGGCAACCCTGACCCAGAACAAGTGATCTTTCCACTGACAAGGGTGAACCTGCAACTGAGAGGGGAAACCCTAACCTTAACAGGGGAAATTTTTCCCTAGACAAAGGTGACTTTGAGGTTAAAATAGTAACTTGAATTTCATTTCCAAAGTTTGTTTCTTGCTGTTCTTTAGTACTGACCCCCTAACTTTTTTTTGTCAGTGAATGTGCTAGTTTTTGCTAATGTTTGTGCAGTTGTTTCATGTTTGTCCAAGACCAAAGGTTAAAATACTAACGTATTTATTGCAAGATGAACGAGCCAAGTATTCTTAGTTAGCTTCGTTTGCTTATCTTTTCATACTAGTTAGGCACATAGATCTAATTAGGGGGAGTCAATATACTTTTGTGCTATGCTTGAAAGTGGGCTATTGATGTATCCAATCCTCTTGTGCCATTTGGCGATCCTAGGTGAAGAGAAATCGTAGTGCACTTAGTCCTTTGTGTTACCTAGTAGGCACTAGATCGTTCAAGCTTTCCCCTTGCACTTCGTGTGAGCATGGGGACTAGCTAAAAATGTTTAGTGTCTTCTTTTAGCAGGACTTTCTTGGGGATTTCATCACTCCAAGGGATGATCCCAACCACATGTACTGGTAGGGTATATAAAGGGGGTAGAGCCAAAGCTATACCCCAATCCAGTCATGTTGTGTCTAGCAAAGCATTGAAGCTAGGGTGATACCTAGATAAGACATGAAGTGTTGGTCCAAGTTTCTAGTACCTAGCTGGGGCTTTTGACTCACACCTGTGATGGGCTAGTGTTCACGGTTGTGCCTCACATAACATACATATATTGAGGACTCCCTAGTTTGGCTTGTCTAGCCTAGTTAGAGGACTATGTTGGCCATACCCTTTCTACTATTCTTAGGATTGTGCTACTTGAACTATCTTTTTTGTGTGAAACTAGTGCATGTCTTTTTAGTCAAGTTAGTATTTTCCTTCTGCTTGTTGTTTGCTATGTTTTCTATCCTTTTCCATAGCCGTTATGTATCCAAGTTAAGTATAGGTTTACTGATAGGGGTGACCTTTCCCTCAACAGGGGCAATTTTGCCTTTAACAGGGGTGACCCTGCTATCCACAGGGGTGACCCTACTTTCTGTTTGAGTCATTTCATAGTTTTTTCTTGTTAGAATTGCCCATCCTTCACTGAATAAGCGACCTTTCCCTCAATAGGGGTGATTCTGCCACTAAGTTGGGTGAACTTGCCACCTAGAGGGGCAATTCTACTTTCTGTCTGAGTCATCTTGTTAGTCAAACAACCTAGCACATTTTCCTGTTTCGGCAAAAGGGGTGATTCTACCTCTAAGTTGGGAAATCCTACTTCATAGTTGGGTGATTTTGTATTCTAAACAGCCAATACCACCTTCTGTTCGATCAATCTATTTGTCCATTTCTTTGTTATGAAAATCTGTTTCCCTGTTCCGAGCATCCGTTTTCCCGTTTCAAGCATTCGTTTTCCCATTTCGAGCATTTATTTGCCTGTTCTGAGCATCCGTTTGCCCTTTTCTTTAGTCTGTTTTCCTGTTCTAATAGTTTGTTTGACCCTTTTTCTTATTTAGACAAGTTCAAAAGCTGAATTAGGTGACCTTGCACCCTAGTTGGGTGACCTTGCCCCCAAGTTGGGTGACCCTGCACCCAAGTTGGGCAACCTTGCCCCCAAGTTGGGTGACCTTTCCCCCAAGTTGGGCGCCCCTGCACCCAAGTTGGGCAACCTTTCCCCCAAGTTGGGCGACCTTTCCCCCAAGTTGGGTGACCTTGCACCCTAGTTGGGCAATCTTGCATCCAGGTTGGGTGACCTTTCCCCCAATTTGGGTGAACTTGCACCCTATTTGGGCAATCCTGCATCCTAGTTGGGCGACCTTTCCCCCAAGTTGGGTGACCTTGCCCCCAAGTTGGGTGACCTTGCACCCTAGTTGGGTGACCTTTCCCCCAAGTTGGGCGACCTTGTACCTTGGTTGGGCGAGCTTGCCACCTAGATAGGCGAATTTTCCCAAAAGTAGACCTTCATTTGTCTTCCCGTCATTGGCATTCTCATTCATCAAAATTTTCTAAAAGTCATAATTTCCTCAACCAAGTCACATGGGTGCATATTATAACATCATTGGATTCTATATCCATCATCGGTTCATCAATCCCAATCACCTAGACTTCGTTTTAGGGGTTTTGATTTTTATGCAAAAACTTCTAGAGGTCATAACTTTTGAATTGGGTGTTTGTTTGGGTTGAAATTTTATGGGTGGTTTTGTTATGAGGTGGCATGTGGATTCCCATGTGACACTTGGTCAGTTGGCCCCCACTTTGACACATTTTCGGGGCTTGAAACTTTCATCTTGACCCTCTAAATCACAATTTAGTGTTTTTTTCCAATTTTTGAAAAACCATTTTTGTTAATAACTTGATGCTCATGTTTCAAATTCAGGATGTTAGTTAAATTCATCCCACCTTAGTTTTAGTAAGTTTTTGGGAAAAAAATGGACTTTCAAAGGCATGCCTATGAAATTTCCTAAAATGGCAAAATTTGACAATTTTTGAAAATTGCCAAATCTGGAAAAATCTAATTGTTAGCACCTTACGTCATCTAGTTAAACCCTTGAACTTGGTTTAAAATAAATCCCATCACATCCTCCAATCATCCTAATATGAGATTCAATCTAATCCTGATCTGAGCTTAATCTAAATCCCAAATTGAGCTTTAGTCCATCTACATCCAAGATCTTTGGATATCAAAACAAATCTTAAGATCCCTTCTTCCATCTTCTTCCAATCCACCCTATTTATCCTTTCATCACCTTTTTTTTTCCTTATAATCATCTGTTCACATCTTTTCATTTTGTATCCATCCCATCCAAAATCATGAATCCTTATTCTTCACCAATGCAACCAAAAATAGTAGTCAAGGGAAATCCCAATTACGTTGACGACGATAACGAGAGTCTTGTTGATCAAGAGGTATATGAAATAAATCCCCTTGATAATATCATTTCTAGTAAGCTTTCCCCAACCAATTTCCAAAATCCAATCACCCCTCCGAGCTATCCCATCACATCTTCACCCACACCTACTAGCAATCCTTATGCTACCTTTGACAAGGGATATCCATTATCTTCCCCACCCACATCTCCATCATATCCTTCATCTACATATTTCTCTTATCCAACACCCACATCCTCTTATCCCAATCTACCATCCCAATCTTCTCATCCTAATCTACCATCCCAATACTCCTATTACAATCCCCCATCCATGTCCCCTTATCCTAATCCTCCTTACCAGTCTACCCATCCTAATCCTACATTCACACCTTCTTATCTTAATCCTACATCCCCATGAACCTATCCTAATCTGAAATCCATAGCTTCCTATCCTAATAAACCATCTATATCAACCTACCCTAATAAGACATTCCAATCTTTCTATCCTAATTAATTATCCCAATACCTCTACTATAATCCACCACCCACATCTTCTTATCATAATCCACCACCTACATCCTCTTGTCCCAATTCACCATCCACATCCTCCTATCCTAATCCACCATCCCAATCTTCCCAACCAAATCCTCCTTACCAATACCTTACTACAATCCACCAGCCACATCCTCTTGTTCTAATTCACCATCCATATCCTCCTATGTCACTCCATCTTCCACTCCACCATGTCCTAATCCTCCATCTACTACCAATCGTACATCCAATCCCATTTCCCCATCTAATCCTAGTCCACCAATCCATAATCCTAATCCTCCACCAATCCATAATCCTTCATCCACTCCTATAGTGCCATCTAAGCCTAGAGTATGCACAATTCTCACTCCAAAGGTCCTCCAAAGACTCATGACAAAGAATACATCCCCAAATCCACATCTT
The DNA here is from genome assembly GCA_007258455.2 of Sequoia sempervirens. NCBI lineage: Eukaryota > Viridiplantae > Streptophyta > Pinopsida > Cupressales > Cupressaceae > Sequoia > Sequoia sempervirens. Next base: position 150,106,836 of record VDFB02026320.1, on the reverse strand, counting down.
CAAGTCGTGGAACCGTGCTGCCCCACTCCCCCATGTATGGTCACTAGTGATGAGGCCCTTCTCCATACCAGACCTATTATTATTGTTACCACCCCTAGTACCACCTAAACCATTGAAACAATTAAACCCACCAAATCCATTGAACCCCCAGTCTCCTACTCCGAGATCTGCCGAGCCCATCAGAGATAACCAAACCCAATCGCCATCTTCTACTCCTAGATCCAACTAATCCATCCAAGACACCCAAATCCAATCCACTCCTCCCACTGCTAGTATCACCAAAATCCATCCTTGTGAACTTCATGAATCCTCCATCCTTCCATCTCCCTCGCTTTTGGAGTCCATCCAACATGCCTCCATTATCATGCCTCCCACACACAATGAGTCATGCCAAGAGCTTGATCCAAAGCATACCATATCCCCTCCTCCACATCAAGATCCTGCCATCCCGTCTAGTCCACCTCAAGATCATAGTCCCTTGTCCATTCCATCCTATGATCCCCTCAACACTCAAGATCCAACCTATCCATTGCATGAGCCCTTATCACCCACTACCATAAATCTAGATCCTATCATATCATCTAATCCCTCTCCTGATCCCTTACCACTCACTCCACCTGATCAAGATGTTGTTACCCCATCATCTCCATCTCTTGATTATCTATTGTCGCCTAGCACTACCATCCTAACACCATGTTTATATCCCCTTGGTACTCTTACACTCATCCATGGTGGTTTTCTTGTAGAAGAGGAACCAAGCATATACGCCGCCCATCATCCTCCATATAATAATAGACTTGCATCATGTTTCCAAAATAACAAGCATCCTACTATAGATCGAATGCTCAAAAGCATGAACTATCAAGGAAAAGGTTTAGTCCTTCATGAGCAAGGTATTTTAGAGCCCATCCATGTCAAAGAAAATCTGTGTACACAAGGTCTTGGATATATCTCTCAAGACTCACAATCCAAAAATGTTGGTACAACCTCTATACAACCTCAATGAGCCTCCTCGAAAAGCATAATAGGCTCTTCTTGTCACCCCACAAAACCATTTGCCACCATCCCCCCTCCATCTTATCACCTCAAAACAACCATCCATATTCCTCCTTCGTCTTCCAAATCCATTTTGGGTCCTTATGTCCCTCCATCCACCATCACACATCCTCTAGTTACTAAGTCCATTTTGGGCCCTTATATCCCAAAATCACCTCCTCCATCTCGTCCTATTTATCCTTCTATCCATCCATCACCTATCCATATCTCCCATCATAAGCATCCCACTCTCATATTCCCTAATCAAGATCAATAAAGGCATGTACCTACACATCCTCCATCCACATATCATCCCAAAAATCCAACCTCCATCACTCCACATCATCCATCTCCTCACATCGATCCCATTGCTATTAAAAGCACTTTGGATACCAAAGTAAAAATGCATAAATCTAAACATCTACATGAATCTAAAGCTCATGTCCCCTTAAAAAGATATGTTGAAGAAAATAAAAATCGAATCCAAAATCCAAATCAAACCCATAGGCCACAAAGGCCCACCAAAGCAAAGATCAAAACCATGTGGATCCCAAAGAAAAAATATGCAATTCCTTCAAATGAAAAATATGTAACAACATCCAAAGTTGATAATCCAAAAGCTAATCATATGCCCCCTCTATCTCCCAAATCTATTTTGGGTCCTTATATCCCAAAATTCACTATACCATCTCCTCCATTATCCCCACATTCTCTATCTGTTAATCCTCCTATCCTTTCACATCCACCACCACATGTGCCAATGTTGGTCCTAAACTCATTAACCCATCACACACCTACCCCATCATTCCATCCACACACTTTCCAACATCCCATCCATTATCCCACATATCCACCACATCAAATCCCTTTAATCCATTCTCTTGCATAATCCATTTATCCTAATAAGGTTGTACCAACATCCAATAGTCATTTTGCATGTGGGTTCTTATTATTGCATATGGAACTTGATGCTTGAGTCCATATATCCTCTTATCACATATCCTCTAAATACACTTATCCAAATCCCTATCCTTATCCATCTCCATCCACATTCTATCCAAAAATAAAAAAAAATCAAAAAGTCAAAAATCCAAAAAAAGTCAAAAAAGTCAAAAAATCCAAAAAAAAAAGTAAATAGAAATAATTTTTCAAATGGTGAAAACTTGGCAAAAAAGTGCCTTGGATAGGTATCATGATGAAAATTTGACAAACAAGTGTCATGCGTAAATCCTCATCTAAGTCTTTCCATACTTGGGGGAAACTTCTTGCTATGCATCCCTTTCATCCATCTCCTCCATCTCACCTGTCTTCCACATCCTACCCATCCTATCTCATTTATCTCTAACCCCTCCATCTTGATAAAGATAGGGGCACCTATCTATGCATGCTTTGGACACCTCTTGGTATACATTCCCTTCATCCATACACTACTGTATTCCTTTTCCACATCCATCTACCTTCTTTGTCCACCTGTCATGCTACCATCAACCTCCCTTCCTTATCTAGACATCCAATCTACATCCATTTCCCTCCCTCATCCACCCATCATATCCTCCTCCATTTATCCCCTTTATCTTCCCATCCACTTGTCTTCCATCCCTCTTGCCTCATCACACATGACATACTAGAGTGGGGGCATCTACTACCTTTGTCACATAGTCCTTGGAGACATCCTTCATCCATCATAGCATCCCCTCCATCCCCCCATCCTTATCTTCCTATCCATCATCGTATCCCCTTCATCTCCCCATCCTTATCTTCCTATCTATCATAGTATCCCCTCCATATCCCCATCCTTATCTTCCTATCTATCATAGCATCCCATCCATCTCCCCCTCCTCATCTTCCTATCCATCCAAGTAATCACTTCCATCTCCCCATCCCTATCTTCCTATCCATCTAAAATATTCCTTCCATCTCCTCATCCTCATCCCTCTATCCATCCATCATTGTAATCCCTTCTGTCTTCCAAATCCTCACCTTTCCATATATCCATCTAGTAACCTTTTCCCCATCCAAATCTGTATCCCTTTATCCATCCATCCTAGCATCTTTCCATCTCCTAATCTTTATCTATCCATCCCTTCATCTTTTTCCTCATCCCATCTCATAATCCCTTGTCATTGGTATCTAGCTATAGGCTTCCCTCCATGCAACCCAATGCCATCTATCTCATCATCATTTATTCCAATTCTTTCACACATCTTTCCAATCTCCTGTCACTTCTCATCACTCATCTCCCCCTCATGTCATCCTCCCAATTCATCTTTTGATGATTTGGATAACTATCCCATCCATGAGCTTCATGCACTCACCATCATCCTATCTTCTCCCCACGGTCTGTCTTGTCTCATCATATCGGTTCCATCTTTTTATCCACTTATCATGGGCATCTCATCATCCTTTATCCATCATTTGTCTTTTTTCTTTTGTTGAACTATGTTGCCCTTGCACTTTCATGTAGGTAAGGTCGATCTTTTGATTTTCCCCAGGCGCTCCTTTTGTCTGTCTTATCTTTTCCATCTATCATCAATCTTCATTGTCCTATTTCCACTTTTTTCCATGGTATTTTATCAATCTACAAGGGCTTTGTGCTTTCATGTAGGCAAGGCTTCTCTTTGATTGATCCTCAAGCCCCTAGGTCTTTAGGGTGTGTCAGTCTTGTGTCTTGTCTCTCGTGTCTCATGTCATGTTGTCAAGTATATCCCTACCTAGCTAGTTCTTAACAAGCAATATATACTGGTATCATGAGGTTCAATCCTGTGTCATGTCGATCACCTAGTTTAGTTTCCATCTTTTGTCTCAACAGGATGCATCCTTCCTCATCAGACCACATCACTCTTATCCATCTTCTTGATCTTATGGAAAAGGACATTTGAAATTGATTGTGATCTTTTGATACTTTTGGATTTTGTTTATCATTTGAGCTTCCTATCACAACTCATCAAGGCCATCATGATCTATCATATCATGGTGTGTTTTGACTGGTAAACATAGGAACATATCTTGATCTTTTGTTTGTTTTTGTCTTCTTGGTTGTCCCACATAGTACCCACCAAGATCCCTGAGGTCTTGTGTTATGTTGGGGCATCCTTTTGTGCTTATGGTTATCTCAATGCCTGGCCCAACCAAGGTATTCGTGACTTTGGGGTGTTGGGATAGATTTCTTGTCTACTACATTTTTTTTATGCATTAGACGCTAATCTGCCTTGGTTTCACATACCATGGTGCCTAGTGTCTTATGCTATAGCAAAAATTAGTGCTCTGAAAATGGAAAATTGCATTAGGATTTCGTTTCATGATCAACTCCATTGCATTGCATCCATACCCAACCTATGACCTATGATTTTGGTTGTGTAAATATTCACCTCCCATCTTCTCTTCTTCTTAGGATACCTGTGGTTCTTGACAGGGGCAATTTCACACCCATCTTCCTTTAATTTTGTAATAATTATAGGGAAAGTACTTTCCAATAAACTAAAGCAAGTATGATATGCCTACCATCGACCTCATCACTATGCAAGCCCTTATTTACACTCATGTTCATGTTGCATTCCATTTCACATTAGGCCATCTTACATCTCAACATAATATTAATCCATTCAATCTAACACAAATCATCTAATCACATCATTGGTCTTGTTCCCAACCTTGCTAAAAGCCTTGATCCAATCATCATCATCGTCATCATAATTGGAATGTTTCCTTCCCTATCCTTTGGTTTTGTTTTGGGATGTATCCTTCCCTCATCAACAATACTTTCATCATCATAATCGGGATGTATCCTTCCCTCATCAACAACACTTTCATTATCATCATCAGAATGTATCCTTCCCTATCCTCATGTTGTTTCATGATATATCATTCCCTCATTGACCACACTCCATCCATCATCAACCCATTTTGGCTTGTAGCTTGATTGGGGCAACATCCCCTTTGTCCATAAATCTATTTATTCTTCCCAATCTCCTATTGCTTATCATCCTCTCTTATCCATCACTCTGTAGCATCTTCCTCATATACCCTTTCATCATCCCATCCATTTCTAGAGCACACCCATGTTCTCTTGAGCCCACATGTCCTCTCGAGGGGGCATCCTCAATCCCTAACCTTCATCTTCACTCCCATCATCCTTCTTCCTAGTCACTCCTTTGATGATTGGGGAATCTTTCCCAATCTAATCATCTTATTCCTGGTGCTATCTTTTAATCTTCTTTGAAATGATGCTACTTCATAGCACCATCTCAAAGAGGGGAAAAATGTAGGCATCCAAATTTGACCACTCCCACATGGTCAAATTTCCCCCCTTTATTTGTCTATTTCATATTTCATTGATATTAATTAAATGATTTATTTAATTAATATTTCCCCTCTGCCTAAGGTTTCTAAAGTATTTCATTTAATAATTAAATACTTTAACTTTTATCCTTCTTTAAATCAAATAAATATATCAACTTATTTAATTTAGTCATTTAGCCTTTTTGAATTTAAATCAATTTTAAATTCCCTCTTTTCTCTCTCCTTGTCACATCCTTCATAACCCTCTTCTAATATGGATTAGTTTAATTAATCCATGATTAGGATGTGCACACCATTAATCGGGATTCATGTCACATCCTCCATATTTGGCCACTTGTCTCTAATCCTTCATTAGTCTTGTTAATCACCTATTTGCACAACCTTAATCTAATCTTCATGCCATTTATGGTATGTCCTACAAGTCAACCTTTCATAAGTGCTTTCTTTATTAAGCCATGAACTCTTCCACATGTGAATTAAAAATTCACATTTATTCATTCAATGCTCCCCTCTTCCCCATGAAGGTTGTTGGGAAATTCTAAATATTCTCATAAGTCACATCACTCACATGAGACAATGACCTCCTTGATGTGGACCTTGTCTTATCCTTAAGGTACTTCCAATCATGTGAATTTAAAATTCACATTTATTCCCCCAACAACTTATCTCTTCCCCGTGATGATTACTGAGGAATTCTAAGATTCGTCACTTGTCACCATCCTTCCCACATGGGGACAAGAACTTCCTTTTTGAGGAAGTCTTCCCCTAATCCCAAAGTACTTGCAAGTACCTCCACCTCATATATACTCTCTCCACCTCACATGTCCCTTTTCCACCTCCCTTTCCACATGGAAAGATGTGAGGGCTTGTGAGTCCTCAACTCATCACAAACCTCCATCTTGCCCATGTTGGCTAAATCCTAGCCATTCAAATCTCTAGAGACTCTTCCCCTAAAATAGAGGATTTGGTCTCATTTTTCACATAACATCATTCATCACATTCAAGCACTCTCAAGCTCAAGCACTCAAGAATTTTTGCATTTTTGCATTTTGCATCCTCCATTGTTGCATTTTTTGAAGCTTTCATTGCATCCATTCCATACACCTGTCAAAACACCCACATCCATTATTGCATCCTCCATACAATCTAGAGCATTTTGCATATCATTGTAGCTCATTTTTCCATCAAGGAGCACACAACCAATCTTCATCAAAGGGCCAACCAAAGGATCAACTTGGACAAGGTATAATCATTCTTTTTACCTTTATTTTGTTCAAGTTCAACTTAGGCTAATCTTGAGGTGGTGTTGTGTGTATTTATCCTTGTTACATTTCTTTGTGTTTTGCATCTTTTAGAGTAGAAAATCATGCTACACACAATAACTTACATGGAATTTCTTCAATTTTGTTAATAAGCTGCAAATCATGTTCTTCACCAAGTTCGCTTGCAGATTGTAGATCATTGAGTAAGTTGGTGAGGATAGTCTCTTTATGAATCAAAGACTCTTCAATTTCCACATACACATCTTAATTGGGGATGATCCCAAGTTCTTCTAAGGTATCCAATTTGAGTTTTCTCATTTTGATCCAAGCTTGCACTTTGTTTTCCATATTCTCTTTCTCTTGAGAGAAATTATTTGCAGTGTTATCAAATTTTTCCTTTATCCTTCCATCTTTTCCAACTTCCTCATGGCAGACCCTAGCATTCATGTTCCTAATACAATTATGCAGTCAAGATACTAACTGACCACATTTCCCCTAGTATGCACCTTTTCCACCTTTTGGATGATAGGATTTTTAGCACCAACTACAATTTACTTAGGTTCAATAGATTCAAAAGATTGGGTAATCTTCTATAGCACAACTGTAAGTTGCTCTATCTTCTTCTCTTTGTCAAATTTATCTATGAGAGAATCTAAGGAAAATTGAACATCTATCTTTGCACTCTCATGAGTTACTTTACCCAATTCCACTCTTGTGACAGAGTAGCCTACGATATCCACATGTCCATAAGTTTTGTTAGAGGGAGGTTGAGCTATCTTTGCATACTTATTACCTTCTTTATCAAACAACATAATAGAAAGAGTCTTTTCTTTCTTCTTGGTTATTTTCTTGGTAGATGTATGCTATGCAAAGTCAAACTCATCTATAGAGGTGGCTTCTTTCCTCCTCTTTGGCATTTGTGATGAAAACCAAGGCTGGAGTGGTGAAATTTTCAAGATGTGTAGTCATTGTATGTGATATATTAGCTACAAATTCATAAAGGTGGTAGTCATTATGAGAGGAGTATCAATTAAAATAACATTGGTGATTTCAACACTAGACAATTGCATAGAGTCATTTAGGAACTTCCCTAAATCAGAATGTGACGTAAGGTCAAAATATGGTGAGGAAAAAATTGGTAAATACATAGGAGAACTAGACACATTATCTAACCCTTATTTTGGGCTTTCAAATGGCAACCTTGAGATAGGGGATGAATGTATAGAATGAATCAACACAATAGGTGCAACAACACTTCTTACTAAAGGATGAACATTAACAAGAACACTAGACATATATGAGGTCATAGGAGGAGAGCGAGAGTAGACACAACATTGGTAATTGAAGGAGAGGAAACAAGAGGATTCTTGGGAATATTTTCAAAAGGAGATAATTTTGATTCCCTGTATCTTTCTTTCTCAACTTTCCCCTCTTCCTACACAAGCTCCTCTTGTGCTTCGACAGATGGCCTCTCTATAGCTTTTCTTCTCTTGTTCTTGCCACCCTTGACCAAAAAATTGATCTTTGGCTTTGAAGGTTTGCTAGAGCTCAGAGCATCATTTTTGTTCTTGGTCCTCAGTTCAAACCTCTTACCTATTTGACCTTGTGACTCATCTTTTGATCCAGTGAAGAAAGATTTCAACTATATCCATCTTTCTTCTAACCAAAAAAAATTGTTAGCTAAAATGGGTTAAAACCTTTCTCAAATCGATATTACCTCTTTTTAGGACCATTGAATGGGAGAAAAAGGTGAACCTGCAATATTATTTCTTTCATAATCAAGATCCAATATATTGTCAGCATTCTCCATGTCTTCAGGGATATCAACAAGATCAAGTTCCTTTATTTGATCCTAAGTTAATCTGCAATAATTCATTCTCCTGATTTCTCACTCTGTATTGATGTCATCTCGTATATCTTCAGTTTGATCTACATGGGAGAAAGCCATATAGATTTGGGAATTCATACCTCTGCAATAAAAATTAGATCTTGCTTTGAACAATTTTATTGTTACCAGCAACATTTTTGATTGAACAACCTTGGCCTTATGCGAAGTATGAATGGAGTATCTTTTGATTGCTAATGGTAAATTGATTATGGGTTTATGGGATTCCATTTTTTTACTATGTACTACAATGATCTATCTACATAATTCCATTAAAACAATTTTATCGCTAAGATAGTGAGGAAGCATACATAGATAACTAGCAAAACATCCAACTCTCAGATAAGTAAAAGTTGAAAATTGTAGATAAAGGCAACCATATTTTTTCACCACCTTCCATGCTTCATTAGATACTGTTTTACTCTCCAACTCAGGATCAAAGGAACACATGAGTGGAGCAAAGAATACATTGTCTACTCTTCTAAAATGATTGATACGCCCTGTGAGGGTAATCTATGGGAAATAGTTGTAGACCTAAGTTACCTTCTGTCTCCCTCAGTATTTAGACTTGGAAAATTCCTCATTGATGCTATAACATAGACCAAATATGAAGTCATATATGTGTTGTAATCACTTGGTTCAATTGCTCATGGAGAGAATTGTTGTTTTCCTCACCCCAAAAGATCCGTTGCTTCCCTTTTAGAATAATCTTGATGTACAAGTACATCCAGTCTTCAAAGGTGGAGGAATTAGGTAAACCATGTACCATACTAAGAAGAGTAATGAGGTCATTTACCTCTTCTATGAATTCACTATGAGGAGGATTTTTAGGCCACCTTGTGACACCTAGTCTAGGAGCCTTCAACCATTTACTGTTGATCATCCTTTTGGTAGAATCATGATATTTATCATACTTTGCATGTGTGGATTCTTTGGAAATATCTACATATGTGTGAGAACTTGGTCACATTAATTCTTTGTTAAAGAATTCAACATCTAATTCCACCACATTCCCATTTGAATCACGAACTTTCCTGCCTTCTTTGTTGTAGTGAGAGGCAACTTGTAGTACAAACTTAGGATCCTGAATTGCTATAAAAAATGATGCCACAAGTTTTATGTTACTTTGAATAATCGATTTCATTCCATTGTCCGTGGATTGTTTCTTAGTCCTCTCAATGAACTCAGACTTGTGCACATGAAAAATATTTGTATCCTTGATTTCATCAACATTCAACAAAACCACTGTAGGGGAAGCACACGTTGGTATTTGTACTTTATAGATTTCCCCTTGAAAGGAGACAAATCTGACATTGGTAGAAGAATGGCCTTGAAAAAATCTAGAAACAAGATATGAAAAAGCATGCATAGAAAATTGCATAACAAGATTAGTATTTTGTAGATGTTAGGAAAAAATTTGTATTTTTCGAAACACAATGAGAGTGAAAAACAAAATAATTGCATTAAAATTAGGGTTTGAGCATGATGAATGCGGAAAATGAAGTGCAAAGGTTCAACTTTGCAAAGAAGGAAAATTTCTAGTGTTAGAGAAAATTTTGGCAAAAATGTGTATATGTGCTAGAAATTGGTAAAATTGCAAGTGAAAATGATCTTTGCAAAAATTTGTAATGTCAACGAAAAATCCAACTTCGCAATTTGGAAGATTAATTTTGTGTTTGTTTGTTAGGTCAGGGAAAACCTTGACCCTACAAGTGAGGTGAAAGTAACTTGTGTTAAGTTGTGAAATTTTGATGACCTTGCAAAAGAATCTTTATTTTTATTGTTGGGTTGGGGAAAAACCCCAACCATACAAGTTGGGAAGTTCAATGGTTTTAACATTTGCTTTTTCGTCAAAAATTGCCAATAATACAAGTATGGTATTGAATTGTTTGTAGGGTTGGGGTTTTCCCCTGACCATACAAATTTGAGGTAGACTTAGTTTGTATATGCAGGTTTGATCCATGCATACACAAGAAACACAATACATGGTTGTAGGGGGTGATCCCACAATATTAGTTTACAATTTTTGGCCAAAGTGGGCATTGAACCAAATTTTCTTAACTAAATCTTCACTTTTGGGAACCTATAACTCTAAACCATGAGGAATTTGAAGATGTGTGAACTAGTGATTTGTGACATTTTTTCTATAGATTCTAAATATATATATATATATATATATATATTTTGAATTAGATTGCATTTCTTTTCTCATCACCTTCAAAAACTAGTTTTTATCAGTAAACACCATTTTTAAGGAGTGATGCTCACTGTAAACATCATAATTTTTTTCTATTAAGGATAAAATTCTATTTTTATTTGAATTTAGATTTGTAACTATGATATCTAACAAGTTCATTTGGTTTCATAGTGTTTTATTAAATATTTTTTCCTTAATCAAGTTTCGAAGTCAAACTAATTACAATTTAGACATAGGTGGACCGTATACAACATAAATTTTTTTATATGTATTGAAATTCTTTTTTTTTTATTGGATCAAGGACATCAATACCTAGCCTAAACATATTTTTTAGAATTTTATTTTGATAATCTACTATTTTTCCACATGTGCAGAACAAAGAGCTTGATTTTTCAGTGAAAAACCTATGTTTAATCAAACTAAAAAAATAAATAATAAAACCAAAACATATTAAAATTTTATTTGATGGATAACTTGTTCCAAAGACTACCATCATCTAGTTGGGTTTGTGAAGTCTCCTCCATTTTCATCCTCAACCCAAGCTTCGATAGGAATTTTTTTGAAAAGATTCCCTTGGGGGTTCACTTGAAGGTGGGTTCGTATGGACCCTGGTTCGAGTGAACCCCCCCCTTTTATTGAATTTTCCATTCTATTCATTTTAAAAAAGTACCAAAAAGTGGGCCCCATCATTAAATAGTGTTCACTCGAACTAGGGTCCATACAAACCCCTTTTTGGGTCCATATGAACACCCCAGTTCGTGCGAACCCCTAAAAACCAATTTCTTTTCATTGGAGCTTTTTTGCAATTTTCCTTCCTCAATAGAATTGTAAACTAGTATTGTGGGATCACCCCAGGGTCGGGGAAAAATCCTGACCATACAACTTTGGGACATTCAATATTAGACACCATCAACAAAAAATGCCAATGGTGAAAATAACATAAATTTACCCCTTTGTTCGGTCGAGGAAAAACCCCACTGATACACAAAAGGAAACCATGTTTACACAATCGAGATAAAATATTGACCTTGCATGAAAGATCTATGGAAAATTTCAACATCGGTTAAAAATGCCAATTCCATAAGGGTTTTCAAAACATGGTAATCATGGGGTTCTATGGAAAATGTCGACCTTGTATGTGGAAGATCAAAGCTTTTAACACTGTGAAAAATGGATATCATATCCTCATTGCATAGAAATGTTTCCCCTCTAATTGTAAGAAGATTTGATAAATAAAGACTTCAAAGGACATAAAAGGGAATGAGCGACAAAAGAAAAGAAAAGAAAAACCCATTTTTAATATAATAAAAATGATTAGAACACAAACCCTAAGCATTTGAAACAACGTGAACAATAATCAAAAAGGCAGAAAGAGGTTGAACATACTTGGAAGTAAGACATTTGAAAAATGCAAAACCCTAGCTTGAAACTTGATCAAAATCTAACATGAACCATGCTCGAAAATGAAGTTGAATGCTTCAAAAGAGTTTGCAGTAGATGAAGGAATAAATAAAAAATGAAAATGAGGAATAAAAATGGGTAAAAGTGTTTTAAAGGCCAGTTTAAAAAACATTTAAAACAACAATAAATGCACTTGTGCAAAGCCAAGATTGTAGGAGAAGATATTTCTAATGACTTTTCAAATTGGATTTTGGTTAAAACTTGTATGATTGACATTTTTTGATGATTATGCAAATAAAACTTAAGTAACTTGCAAGGTCGAGGAAAAACCCCAACCATAGAAATAACTTTTCATTTTGCAATCTTGACTTGCAAGGTTAGGGAAAAACCTCAACCTTGCAAATATACTTTTTTTTGTAGCTCCTACAAACTTATTTTCACAACTTGAGCAAAACGATGAAATTTAATAAACTAACAAAGGTTAACGCTCAAAAGACATCCCGAGACTTATGACCATGCATGGGGGAAAATTGGATTCACCTCACTTTGCGTGCTTAGAGTACACAGGCTACAAAACAAACAATTTTCATAAGGGTTATCCCATGAATCAAGAACAACTAAATTCAAGGATAATGAATATTTTACTATTTTCCACACGTGTTGAACAAAGAACTTGATGTTTGGTGAAAAACCTATATGTTTAGTAAAAATTAGAAAATGATAAATAATAAAATGAAAATATATTAAAATTGTACTTGTTGGAAAGCTTGTTTCGAGGACTACAATCTTGAAAATTATCTTGTCAAGTTAATTACATTTGAAGGTCCAATCATAGGTTTGAAACTAGAAATTTTGAGGAAATTTTGAAGTAGAAACTAAAATTGTCATGCTAAGGCCCTTCGTTCAAAGGTATTTCATTCCCACAAAAATGTAAAAAATAACCTTTGAACGAAGGTTTCTTTTCATTCCTTTTATGAGAATTTCCATAAAAGGAATTAAAAGGGACCTTCATTTGAAGGTTTCAACCTTTGAACAAAGGTAGTACAAATTTTTTTGCCACTTCTTTTTGAAATTTTCATCTCCCAAGTTAGGGGCCCAATATTGTGGGATTACCCATTAAGCCACCTAGAATGTGTTAGGATTCCATCTCACCAAGAATTATAATTCCATTTATTCAACTTGATTATAGTAGGATGAATTTTGATACCCATAATAGACCAATTAAGAGACTCAATACAACAAAAGCATAAAATTACCCCACAATTATCCAATTACAAGAGCCCCCAACAATATATATTGTTGGAACTTTTTATTTAGTGTGATTATAAGTGTCACTTGCTAACAATGAAGTGGACTTGATCTTAGTAATTACATATGCCAAATTTGGCCACAAACTCAAAGTACATATTTTACACAAAATATATCAATCTAATCACACCACTCCAAAGTATACTTAAAATATTATGCACTTTAAAAAAAATTACACCCAAAAATGTTATTGTAGGATCCATAACAGAGCCTTGAAAGTTTCCAAAATGAGAATGGCTCATCAATATGTATGAGAATTTGTAATTTATAGAAAAATATGCACCAAAATAATATTGAAGTTGGGAAAAATCAACTCCACAAGTCCCAAGGATCACCTGCAATCAAACACTTGTCATAGAAAGAGAGAATAGCAAAGCTATGGATGCCAAGAGATATTGATCCAAAAAAGCATGAACGATTGATTAATGTACATCTTCTAATTATTATAAAAAATAGAATCCTTACAAAGGAATAATTAACCTTGAAACCCTAAGTGAGGATAAAACAAGATCATGACATGTGTCCTCTTCCTATGACATGAGACATAAAATAAACATGACCTAAGTAAGCTTAAGTAATTCGAGGAAAAGAAACCTAATAATTAAATAAATAATTAATTAGGAAATTCCTTTTAATCTAACACCCCCTTAAGTGAAACTTATGGATAATCTCAAACCTCTAAATATGAATGCATGATGGGTGCCAAAAAACAAGGCCAAATAAGGTACCCATGTACAAACAAAAGATCTCTCAAAACCAGAGGAAAAAGAGAAAAACCTTGTGGGAGAAAATTCCTCTCCAAAAGAGAGAAATACAAGTGAAGGACTAAAGAAGCCTCCAAACAAGAGTGAAGGATTGAAAATCCTCCAAAACAATGTGAAGGATGAATAAGCTTTCGACCAAGAATTATACCAAAAGATAGGAACAAAGGATGAACATGAAGAACACCACTGGAGCATGAAGAAGCTGCAAACACTGTCAAAGAATTAATACTATGGTGTTGAAATAAGAACCTCTATTGAAATAGATGATGATTAGGATTAAGAAGACAAGAATCTACATTAGTGTCCCCAATGACACTACTCGAATTAGATGGAAAACTAAGGAAAACATATGGAAATCAAAGATACAAATGGAATGAGTACCAAAAGTCTAAAGAATTGATCAAGTGAAAATGGAAGGTTGCCTCTAGAAATAGGAATGCAAGAGTGTCCATATGGTAAATGATCCATCTCACTAAAATGCATGTAACCATCCACTGATGTATGTTGCATCTGAAAGTACATATGAACAAATATTGTATACATAGCTCACTCCAACATGAAACCAAGGAAGCATTAGCACCAATAGTAGAAACCCCCTATAATGCTGATAAGGGAGAGCCATGACAAGTACACTAAAATTGAATACCAAAAATAAGGGCATGAAGAAGAATCAAGAACATTTGAACATGCAAACATGAAAGTAACAACACATATAAATGTTATGCAAACAAAAGGCACACATGTATGAGGCTACTGTTGTGGAAGGGGCACTCATTTGACCAAGGTGTGATGGAAAAAAAAGACAAAAACATCAATCCTCCCATGAAACTTTATAATATCATAGTGTGAGTACAATAAGGCACAAACTGATGTGCAAGATCCCATCAATACATGTGCAATATAGAGGCATTTTATTTTAGTGTGTTTACATAATGAAAAATGTATACAATGGGGCCCCATAATATCCAAAAAAAGACCACATGTCAAAAAATCCATTCTTTGGTAGAAAAAAAGTAAAATAATAGCACCATGATAAATTACACAAAAAATGCACTTTAAAAAAAATGACACCCAAAAAGGAGCTTGGATGCAGAAGATATGGCCCGCTAAAGTCTCCAAACTGAGAACTACACAATAATAGCACTAAGAAAACAAAATTCTAGAAAAAACCAGAATTCTAAATTGCAAACCACCTACACCACTATGAAGAGCACAAAATTCTACCCCATTTCAAAAAAATATACAATGAAAAAGACCATTGTATGGCAGAGATATGGCCTCCGGAAGATAAGGTGCAAAACTAAAAAACCCAATAGAGAGGGGCTATGCTAGGCAAAAAAGACTCCTTTGCCAAATTTAGACCTCAACTAAAAGGTTCACTAAGTACAATTAAATTTATTACAAAAAAAATTACATCAAAAAATGCATGTTTTATTTTTGAGTTAAAAAACATACCAAAAAAACTATTATACTCTTTTGGAAAAAAAATATAAAAAAACTTTTATTAAAAAAAAAAATATATATATTTTTAAAGGGGGCAGTGGGGCTGTCACCCTTGGGAAGAGCTCGAGGGGGGGTTGCCGCCCTACCAAAAAGGCAAGTGGTGGTACCCCTCAGTACCCCATTGCACAAGGGCATGCCCCAAGGGGAAACCACCTGCCACATAATGGCAGTGGTGGTACCCCCCATGGGACTCCCCACCATAAATTTTAATATATATTTTTTTATAATGAAAAACCCTACACAACGAACCCTTTTAAGGGTTTTTTACTTATAAATTTTTTTATTTGATTTTTTTAAAAGTGCAATAAAAATATTAAATATTTTTTGAATTTTTTTACCCTGACTTGTGTGTTGGGGAGCCCGTATGACCTTCCTAGCAAAAAAAATACCTCAAAAGATCTCGACACCAAAATAGGTTGAATTATATAGCAAAAGTCGTTGAATTAGTCTTCTGAATGCAACCATGAGGTTCTTTATGGCCCAAAATACTCCAAAATTGCAGCTAGCCTCCGAATTTGAAAAAAAAAAACTACTTCAAACCCTCATAGATCTGACATTAGTTGTTTAAATTAGACCAAACAAAAGGAAAATATAACTTTCTCAACAACTTTGAATCTAATGAAAAGATTTGTTTTGGTCTTGGATGCACTAAATGATAGCTCAAGGCATGAAATCTCTCAAGAAGAGGAGATGGGATTACAAGTCTAGAGCTTTGTTACCATGTTGAAGTTGGGAAAATCAGCTCCATAGCTCCCAAGGATCACCTGTCGCAGAAAGAGAGAATGGAAAAGCTATGGAGGCTAAGAGCTTTTGATCCAAAAAGCATAAATTATTTATTAATGTGCATGTTCTAATGATTATACAAAAGAGAATTGTTATAAAATGATAATTAACCTAGAAACCCTAAGTGAGGATAAAAAATATCATGACATGTGTCCTCATCCTATGACATGAGAAATAAAATAAACATTCAACCTAAGTAAGCTTAAGTATTTAGAGAAAAATAAACCTAATAATTAAATAAATAATTAATTAGAAAATACCTTTTACTCTAACAACTAAAAACAATTGTACCACTACAAAGAGCATAAAATTCTACCCAATCAAAAAATAATTCTTGAATAAAGGAGATCATATGATTGAGTTATAGTCATTTAAAATTGGACTACAAATTCAAAACTACTAATGGGGAGGGGGAAAATTGGAGTGACCTATTGACAATTATTTAACTATCAAATTTAAGATAGTCACATTTGCTAGTCAAAATTAAGATAATATTTTTGATGGTCATTTGACCATCAAATTTAAGATGATTCTTGATGACGATCATTTGGTCATCAAATATAAGATGTGCAAAAATAAAAAGAATCACCAAAACAATGTCACAAAAAATGAAGTATTATATATAAAAATAGGGTTTTTGGGCCTTTTGAGCATCATGGTAGGGTCAAATTTGATTTAAAATGCTCTAAAATAACATCTCCTTGTTGGATATAGCAAAAAATAGGTCCCTTTTCAAACCTACATAGATCTTGCCTCAGATGTATGGTTTAGACAAAAAAGGAAAAAATAACTTTCTTAGATCCTTTAAACTTAATAGTGAGCTTAAATCTACACCAATAAGCTCCAATATGAATCCACAATACAAATCCACAAAGAGGATGTTGGACTAATCACCAAAATCTCCCTTTAGATTCATGGCATGGACTAACTGCCACTTGTGGATTCGCTTATCTCTAATGTTTTTATTCAACATTAATAGGTTGATCTTTTGGTGCAATGGAAAACATGTTCCATTAGAGGAATCTCCCAAATTTGGTATTTATTTTGTTTTTTTGATTTTCTAGATCATCATTCAACTAGGACTAACAAAAAGCAATTCGTTAAGCTATGATACCATATAAGAGTTGGTAAAGAATGTACTCTATACCATGCAAGATTTAGTTGAAGATTATAGCCACCCAAGATCTAAGAAATTTTATGAAAGTACAAGATAGATCAGTTATGAGAGAATAATACTATTTTATCAAAGAATGTAAATGATAGATTGCAATTGATTATAAATAAGAACCCCTTGGTTATATAGCCAAGATGAGACATAGGATTAGACATGATCATGACAAGTGTCTTAATCCTATTTCATGAGACAACAAACATTAAAGTACCTAGGACACAAGGAGTAAATGACATAAGATAAGATCTAATGTCAACTAAAATTTCAAGAAATATTCCTAGGACCTAAGTAAATTCAACACGTAAATAGGACCTAATTGGTGAACTAGTTAGGTTAAACACCATATTCACACCAATACTTCCCCTACCTCTATTGAAACCCATTCAAGTTGATTGTCAAAAAAATATTTCAATTTCCCCTATTTCATCTTTTCTATTAAGGCAATATAAGGAAAATATCAATGCTCACAAATCTATGATGTATCCATAGATTGATGCCCACTCATGATTTCTAAAAGTACCATTTCCTAGCTAAGAACATAAATTTTGGTATTGATTTTATAATCCAAGACATATTTATAAGGAGAAATATACTAGGGAATTCCTCTCACATGCACTATCACAAGCCGACTTTCAATCTTCTTCAACACTCTGGCTGGCCCAAAATCAACTGCCTTAGAGCTCGTTTAGACTACCTCAAATAAAACATAATTATTTACCACATGGATTGAGGTTTTAGAGGAACATAATACAAAACATGAAATGGCAGTGTAAAACTATACTTGAATATGAATGCAAATCTATATTCCCATATAGATTTATAATATATATCAATGCAAACGAAAAAGGAAAGTTGTCATCAAATTGCCAAAAAATACTACAAATGGAATTAGAATGTTGTCATCCACTTGTTGAATTGACACTCATTATTAATATAGGATAAAGACAACTTCATAAAAGATAGAAAAGTTGTGTTTTTATCATCTACTGCACATAAATAAACTTTGTATTATCGATAATAATTATAAAAATATAGATTCATAAACCCATTAAAACAAGTATATTAAATAAACAAAACAATTTGAATATTAGTAATTAAATTCTCTTTGAAAACCATGCCCACTCCATTGTTTAGTATCTTTGTGATGTGATGAATGCCTCCTTTTGCAATTAATGCTTTGTTCTCACTAAATATTGAAATTTTTAGAAAAATCGTTAGCATGTGGTCTTGGGTTTCTGAATTAAGTTGAGTTAGATATGCCAAAAAATTCGTGTGATTTATTTTTCTTTTGGTGAGTACTTGGAAATCCCACATGTATTCTTTCTATTAAAATTGACAATGTATTATTAATTTATGTAACACATTCCTCCATTCTTAGAACTTACAATACCAAAACAAATAAAAATGAGCTCCAAATTAACTGTGCAATAATGGGATTAGATGGTTTACCTATTGTGAATCCAACACCATTGAATCCACCATGAGATTGGAGGAGATGGGACAAAGGAAATAATGTGTAATGGGATATGTATTTTCTGGATCAAGAGTTCTTTCAATAGTTATGCATGCCAAGTCATGATTTATTTCAAATAACAATAACAAAGCACAAAAAGCACACACAATAGAGACCAAAAAACTATGGGTTGAAAATCCAAATCCAAACTCACAAAGGAACAAACCAATTCTATGAACATCTAAACCACCTTCAATGATTAGCAAAGAAGAGGAAAAACATAAAATTAAATACATAAAAGTAACATTTGAAAAGGAAACCTAAGTGTTTGGATAAAAAAGTGGTCCAAAACATAGAAACAATTGATGTCTTGCAAATAACCCTAACTCTTGAAGCCAAAAGAGTCCATGTATTGCAAAAAAATAAATTGGAGAATAATTAAACCTTCAAGAAGATTAAAAAGGGAGTGAAGCTCTATCTCACCTTAAGAGGTCAAATTCCAACTAAAGACATCAAACTAGTTAAAAAAAAATCCAACCAATTTACCAATCAAGGATTTAGTTTCCTTCTTGGAAGAAATATTAGAGATACTATCCTTTATGAGAGGTAGAACCAAGTGATCATTTCCCAAAAAGAAAGGGATATCCTTGAGAGAAATATAAGCTTCCCTATTATTCATAGATTTAAAAAAACCACTTGAATCACATTCACATTTAATCCAAGGGACTCCTACCAATAAAAATCCATCTTGTATGCCTTGGTCCCAATAAGGGAAAGACCACCTAGATCACAAGACAAGACAACTAGAGAGGAAGATTTACAACTATTCAAATTTTTTTATAACTATTCAAAACATGTACCCCAAATTCTTGTGGTATGATAAATCAAACTTTCTATCTAAATTTTTTCATCCAAATATGCCTCAATGCATTTATAAGTAGCCATAAATTAAAAAAAATGATCTTGTGCCTCAAAAAATTAAGTCTTGGTACTGTAAAAAACTCACAATGGGGAAATCTATGCCAACGTGTCTCCATATTCATTCACTAGATTATCACCCTTATCACTTGATATCCTTTTCTATCTACCTTTTCAACCTTCACACAACCACCAAGCATCAATTTCAAACCTCAAAAATTAATTGTATTGTGTGGCGAATTTAACAATTTAGGATAACAAATGAGGAAAGATAATTTAAGAAAAAGAGGTCAACAAAAAATTGATCATTCCAATCAAAATCACGTGTGATAAGGAGGTGATTGTTGGGTAAGGATATAGATTATAAAATATTCGCTACTTTTTATTTTACTTACACAACTCTTTAAACCGCTGTATGTGATTGTGGAA
Organism: Sequoia sempervirens; assembly: GCA_007258455.2. Classification (NCBI taxonomy): domain Eukaryota; kingdom Viridiplantae; phylum Streptophyta; class Pinopsida; order Cupressales; family Cupressaceae; genus Sequoia; species Sequoia sempervirens. The sequence continues at coordinate 150,086,428 of VDFB02026320.1, read as the reverse complement.
CACCTCTCAAAGTAATTAATTTTATCTAATTAGAGTTTTTTAATAATTCAAAAGTTCTTTTTATCAGTAAGCTATAGTTATAGTTGTTGTTATATCTATTCAAAAAAGAGGATTATATTGTTGTTTTATACATGCCAAAATTTAGGCCTATATTTCTTGTTTTCTTTCTATTTTCCCTTATCGTTCTCTTCTATTTATTAATGTTGCAGACATTACAAAATTTTGAGCAATTACATTACATTTTTTTTTATTTACTTACAGGCTCATAACCTCCTCTTGTTAGGTTTCTCTTATGAAATAATTAATCCAATCCATGCCATATATGGACTCCAAGTTCATCGCCTCATTGAGGAATAAAAAATCCTTACCAACCTTGTTCTTGTGTTGCATTAAAGTATTGGTATAGAACTTTGATAGGAATGGAAACCGCTGCACACCACCCTCATCCACTAGCATCCTTTTGATATCCCTTGGTGAAAGGATGTCCATGTTGAACCTTGAGATTTTCATGTGTTGAATTTATTAGTTCATATCCTATAAAATGTGGTTCATTTGGAGAATAAAATGTTATTATGTTAATCTACGAAACTTTATAGAACAATGATGTTTAATTAATTACATGTTTAATTTGAATTTATTGATGCTTCAACTATGACTCATTATAAAAAAACTAACAATTATGACTTAGTGTGTAGGTCTATTGCTAATCAAAATTTGAGGTCACATGGTAAACCTAATTGTTATCAACTAGTTAAGTTGATCTTAATCCACAAGGAGGGACTAAGGTCAAATGTGATGCTAATTTTGTTATTTTAATGTGAATGTGTTTCTTAAGTTATATGGAATTAATGTGATTTAATATGTGGAATTAATGGTAACTTAAGTGTTTAAATTTTAAGTTATTTTCTTAAGGGATTTAAAATGGTTTTAGTGAGTATTTTTATTCCTTTTAGTCAATTTTAAATTCCTAAGTCATAGGACTATGAGTTAAGATCATTTTGGCATATGAAAATTAATATAGAATTATTTTCTAACTTCCTAAAATTACCATTTTTAAAAGTGACGAAATTAGAAGGTGGTTAGGATGAGGCTGGGTTAGGTGTCACTACCCCATCCCATCCTCTAGTTTATTTTGGGTTTTGTAAGTTGAGGACTAAACTCTCCATGCCTCACCAAGGGTGAGTACACATAGAGGTCCCTCTTGGAAGGGAATCTCCCAAGTAGAGACAATTGACATGTTCTTAAAGGGACTAGGTGTCATGAGATTGTGAGCTTTAGGGTTGTTGTAGGATATAATATGGAGGTGAAACTTGTCACTTCCACATTCAAGGATGAAGGGATTTTTTTCTATTTATTCTTACCTCTAAAATTAGGGGAAAAATTTTCCATCTTTGAAAAAAATATTATGAGTGTGGGAGAGATATGAAGTAGAAGATTAGAGCTAAGCTATAATAGTTTCAAGAAGTTTGGGAGAAGTTTTCATCAAGTGTCACATCCTATTGTTTGGAAAAAATAAAGGTAAGGTCCAACCCTTAATGGTAATTGAATCTTCTTTTTGTATTTTGATTTTTGAATGCAAAATTGTTGTTCATGTTATCTTATTGTGAGTAACTTTTGTTTATGTATATGTTGTGTTTGGGGTAGGATGTCCAATTTGATAGAGATAACCCAATATATGGGGTTTTAGGAAGTTAAACACTTATGTGGTGAAAAATATTAAGTAGGAGTAACCATTTTTGCAAGCGAATGAATAAGATGGGGTGTGATTTGAGGGAGAACTGTGATTCCATATTTTGGAATTATGATGAAATTTCTTGAGAAAATGATAGTCATATAGAATTGTAAGAGAGGGGGACCAACTAGGTCAAGGCACCGGGTCACAGAGAGCCGAGAGCAGAGGGATACCATAACTTACCTCACTCTAATGGATGTTTTCAGATCAGGATCAAGAATGAAGAGCAATATCAAGTGCTTCTGTCACTCTGTAGACTCAAAAAATATGGATGGGGCTAGACGAGCTAGTTTTTGGAGTCCAAATTATACCTCAAACAACTCTCTATCTGAGGATGGCAACGTGGGTCTGGGATGATAGTGCAACATGCTGGCGTCTCTCTAGCATGCTGGCATCCGTATGACCAAAAAATGTCAAGTATAATAGAGAAACTACCAAAAAACTATTGACAACCTAGCTAATAGGTTTTAATGAAGCAAACTGAACAATGAAGTGCATAAAGTAAACACGAAAATAATAAAATAAGTAGATGATAACTAGGGTGATGAACACCAACTCACTGAAATGCTAGTTCACTAGTGAGCTCCACACACACATTCACCTACACACAAGAAAGAGGGGGAAATTCTTGGGGCTATATAGGGGTTTGCCTCAGTCAAACCCCCACTTTGGTGTTTCCATCTCCACGGAAAACTAGAAAGTAACAAAGTAGAAAATATGATAAAGAAGATAGGAGAAAATGCATTGAACACTACAAAGGACAAAAGATGCTCTATCAAATCACAAAAGAGAGGGATGAAGCATTACCACCTCCACCCAAAGAATCTCAAGGCCAATGAAGGGAGAATGTAAGCAAAAACTTGGCAAAGTCACCATAGCTGCAGCAGTGATGAAGGGAGGCCTTGCAAGACTCCAAGCTCGCAAATTCTATGGTGGCATCACATGTAAGAGTGAAGTTGATGGAATATCAAGCTGTTGCAATGCTCAAGCTATGAAAATGCTAGGAGAATTCTTCAAGAGTATGCTAAAGAGATCCCAAAGCATGTAGAAGATTGAATGAGTGTACATAAGAGATGAAGTGAAGTGAAAATGGATGGATTTGAATGCCAAAAGGAGTTGTTTCAGGTTGGTTGGTCGCATAGAGGTGTTACAATTCAACCCTAATTAGGTGTGTAACATCCCTGTGGACTCCAAATACATGAATCTATCAGGGATGACAGTGCACCGCGTAGACATCCAAGCACTGCGCTCGCGTCCTTGACGAAAATGCCCCCATTGACACACAAAACACGCACCAAGTGGATGGAAGATAGGTGGGTGATGTGGAATTTTTCCTTCGGATTTGGTTTTCTAAGGTGAGGGTATGTGAAAGGGGAATTTACACAAGGGGTAAAAATTCACTCCTATACATTTTCCCCCACTTTAGCGAGCATGAGTATCGATGAGTGTTCCATAAAGTAGATTGAAGATTAGAGATGTATACTTGAACCGTCAAGGAAGCAAACTGTAATCTGGTGAACTCAAAAGTGCAGGGCAGAAAAAAGACTCCATAGGTACTCTCTCCCAAGGAGGTTCAAACAAAGGACTCCATAGCTCTGAAGAACTATGAAGTTGCACAAAGTACACCAAAGGACCTCAGACCAATGATGGAAAAATCTCGCAGGATGTAAGTGCCTCATAGTCCCGCAGACCTACAAGAAGGGATTCCCCTAAGTACTCTCTCATGAAGGAAGCATAGTGAAAGGGGACTTAGCAGAGTCAGATTGGAAAGTGGCTTCACAAGAGCACCTACAAAGTAACATGTTAATCTATAGATAAAACTTGTCAGAGAACAAAAAGTAGCCACATAGGCAGACAAGCAAATAGTCACGCAAAAAGTTAATAGATTGAAAGGCTTTCAAAGGGGTCCCTTGAGAACCCTTCAAAAGAAGAGGGGTCCACTCAAGGGACAAGCTGTTTAAAAGTACGAACATGTTTTTTCTCAAATCAATTCAACATCAAGGAATCCTTTCGAAAGATGTTCACTTCATCAAGGAATTCAAAAGGAAGAAAATGCCCCCTCATGAGGGGAAGGTCAAGGCTTCTCCTGTAGGAAAAGCTGCTTCCACCTCGAAGAGAGGTTCCTCAAGTTATTTCTTTGCAAATCCATGATGAAGGAAACACGTTCTGCTAGGGGTCCAAGTTGAGAATGTGATTTTTGAAAAAGGTTGCAAGGATTTTCAAGAAAAAATTCATTGGCAAGGAATGCATTTTCTGCAAATCAAAACATTGTGAAAGTGATGTTGTCACACATACAAGGGACAACTCAAACAAAGAAGAGAGAAAGATAAAAGAGTGAAAGAGAAATAGCAACATCATGAACAAGGGACATAGGGGTGATTGGATATTTTGGGGTCAAAGATTCTCATAAATATATATAAGTATAGTAATAGTATATGTAACTAAGGGAAAAATTCAAGTTAACCTTAAACAACATAAACAAACTAAACCCTAGTTAACAATGAAGTACAAAGGAGTCAAAAGCATAAAAAAAGGAACAATCTCATAAAATCCTTTATGCACTCCATGATTCACCTTCATTTCCCTTCTCCATTTTTTTGTAAATAGTATTTGGCCTCAAATTTACATGAGCAACTATGACCTATGACAAAGACCCAAACAAAATATTGAAGGATTCGACTCAAGAAATTGCAACTGTACTCAGAAATTTGTCAGCATGAAGTGAAAAAATGAGGTTGACCTTTCCTTTTGATAGAAAGTCAATTTTTGGATGAATGGCCAGGATTGATAGTTGACAAATGCCCTAAGATGGAAGGTTGAGATTGAATATGACAACTATCAATTAGAGTTAGGGCAGAATTAGGGTAAAATTTGAAATGGAGGGCTATGATTTAATTTTAGGAGAATTAAATCAATGGATAGGAATGCATGTGACAAGAGGATATTGGGCACACAAAAAGAGATTGCTAGAGAATCAAATAATAATCTAAAATTATTTGATTTAAGAGGTAGTGTTGACCTTTTGAATTAAAAATTAATTTAATTCAAAAGAGCTGGGGCCAAGACAATAAATAATGGTTTTTGATTATTTACTTGGTGGGAAATGGGAAAGATAATTTTTTTTGATGAATAGGCAGCCATCTACATTAATATAAAGATAATTTACATATTCACAAAGAAAAGGTGGGTAGTAAGAAGGCACACCCTAAGAGTCACATGGGAAAATCCCAAAAAATCCAAAAAATTAACTAGTCACATGGGTCAAGCCCAAAAATCCATGATTACAAAACATATAAAAAGGGCCATTAAGTGGCCAAAGAAGTGCCAACAGAGCCAGGAGGGTCTCTGCCATCCAAATTCTTCCCCCATACATCAACATGGTCTGGAGTGACGTTAGGAGGAGGAACCCAACCATCATCAACATATTTTTCCTTCTCTTTATCTTTATCCTCACGCTGGGGCGAGATTGCAAGCGCCAGATGCAGAAAGCCTTTGCTAAAATCTAGCCAGCTAGAGCCAAAAGCAGGAGTGTCATCAAAGGGCCACTCAGAACTGCCATTTCCTCTCCCCAAAGCACCACTAGAGGGCCACCCTTGGCTAGCCTATGGCGGGGGAGAGTCGGTTTGTTGAGGAGGGCAACAATATCGTCGAAGAGGAGGCTGAGAGCGGGGACGCACAAAACCACTTCGCTGTTGGCCCCAAGAAAGCAACCGAATGTGGGAGGAGGTGGAAAAAGTAGGCACTTGAGTAACAGTACATGGGGCATTGCCCCAATGGTCCAAAAGCACTTGTAGGTGAGAAACCTCAAGTGCAACTTTATTTTCTTGCACCTGAATATGTAAGAGCACATTAGAACAAATAATAGCTTTAGCATATAATGAAACATTAATATCCATTTGAGAATGAGAAAATATGTAGACATTTCTGTCTTTCAAGATATTGAAGAGGATTTCCACCCTAAAAGTGTACCAAAGCTGGTTATACTTAGTAGGAAGTCTAGGTGAGTCTCCTAGCAAAATCATATGCCAAGAGAAAGGTTTCGGCCCAAATGGTTGAAAGAAATCATGAATCCAAGTCCAAAATTGCTAAGCTCTGGGGTAGAACCATAAAAGATACTTAAAAGTCTCAGCTTTCCCACAAAAAGGGCAATGAGGGTCCTAGACCCCCAGGTGAACAAGCCGAGAATCCATAGGAAAACCTTGGAAAAGGATACACCAATCAAAGTGGGAAAGTTTTTACTCAACACTTGCAGACCAAGTGTTAACAAATCTTTTACGCTAGACGTGAGTGGAAGATTAAATAAGCCACTTATAGTGTAGACTTTGAATCATAGGAAAATGTGGTGAAAGCCACTTGTAACCAAGCCTAGGATTGTAATTCCTAAAAGGGGTATCTAGGTACCACTTCCAATCCTTCCACTAGGGTTTGGTCCCATGAATTCCATTATGAAGCATCTTTGTAGGAATATCATTCACCAGAAAATAAAAAGTTTCATGGTCCTGGTTATGAAGCCTGTACAGGGCACAAAATTCTTCCCACTGCATGATACACATTGTGGGTCTATGAAATATCTGTTGTAGGGTTTGGATACCCCTTTTGTGGAATTTGAGCACCTTTAGCCAAGCCGACTTAGCCAACGACTAACTATTACTAGCAAAAAGAGGCAACCACCAAACATTCTGGTTGAGTGAAAGCCCATCACAAAAGACAAAGCCAACCCAATGAAGCCAAGGCTTGATAGCCTCCCAGGCTCTCTAAATGTTTTTGGCCACAAAATTCCCCACAATTTGGACTAGTTCCTCCATGACCAGAAGGGTTTGAAAGCCAATCCCCTTCCAAGTGGGTCTATGAATAGGAAAGCCTGACTAAATACAATGTTTGAGAAGAATTTTCCAGGCCTCATTGCCAATAAGGGCACAAATTATCCATTTGACACACAAGGAAGTCCCTTTCTGTTGAGTGGAGAAAAACCCAAGCCCTCCAGAATCTCTGGAAAGGCAACAAAATTCCCAAGCAATACGGTGAAATCCTTTGTGGGAATCAACAGAGGCCCAAGGAAAATCTTGGAGCAATTTTTCAAGCTTGCCATATGCAGCTTTTGATGAGGCCCAATAGGAAGAATAATAAACATGGGTAGCCACAAGAACCTTGAAGAAAACCTGGAATTTCCCTACCAAAGAGAGGGGTTTAGTAATCTAGTAAGCAGGCTTTTGATTGACCCTGGAAAGAACAACTTTCCATAACTTAGCAAGGGACACCTAGAAAGCAAAGGGAATGCCCAGGAACCAAAAAATTTCTCCTGGCCCAATCCACTTCCAATTATACTAATGAAACCAAGGAGGAGTGGCCATTATAAATTATTTGTAACACAAAATTTTATGCCACTGAATGGAAGAGCCAGAAGCAAGATAAAAAGTATTAAGGCAATCCAAGGCCGCTTTAATATTTTCTTCTTCCTCTAGGAGAGTGAGGAAAGATTCATAAGCAAAATGGCCATTAACTAGCTGAGCTTGAGAGTTAGGCAACAAAATACCCTTGACACATCGTTGGGAAATTACATTGGCCAAAAGGTAGCCAAATCCTTCAACAACAAGCACATATAGGGAGGGGGCAAGCGAACGCCCTTGTTGAATAGAACGAAAGAGTCTAAAGGAAAAATATTGACGACCATTAATGGTGATACAAGCAGAGGCATTCAAAAAGAGAATTCAAACAATCTGAATGAAATTAGGCCGAAAACCCAAAGCTTGCAACATAGCAAGAATTAAAGGCCATTAAATGAGGTTATAGGCCTTGGAAAAATCAATTTTGATAAAAATGGCTTTCTAGTTTGAACGCTTGGCCCATTCCATGCCTTCCCAAACAACATTAATATTATCCAGAATAAACCTGGATTTGATAAACCTTGTTTGCTCAGGGTGCAAAATCTGAGGTAAAAGATGGTGGATCTTCAGAGCTAAAGCCTTGGCGATGATTTTGTAGGAGACATTGAGAAGCGTGATAGGTCTCTAGTTGCAAATATCCTCAGGATCACTAGATTTAGGTATGAATTTTATATTGCCTTTGTTTATTAAGGTACCTAGAGATTTAGCATGAAAATCCTCTAGGTAAACATGATATAGATCTTGCTCAACACAGTCCCAAAGGGCCTTGTAAAACTCACAATGGAAACCATCAATCCTTGGGGCTTTGTCATCAACCATGGAATGAACATCTTCCTTGAGGTCATCAATTGTTAACAATTGGTCACAAAAATTTCTCTGGGTTGAGGAAAGCCTATTTGGCACAGCAACAATGCAATCTTGGAGGGCTTGTTGTCACACAGGTGTGGGTTCCTGTGCAATGAAAACCTACTCATAATGACACAAAGGCTTGGAGAATGTTAGGAATCTCAGAGAGCACCTGAATGCCATCTTTTTTTTTTAATTCCTGGGGATGAGTGATTGACATGCAACGCCAAAAAAATCTTTCGAGGCATGATCACCAATTTTTAGCCAGTGTAGCTAGGCTTTGATCTGTACACCTTTGGCAGCATAATTTTCTGCAACTTTCTTTTTATGCTTTAATTCTACCACCCAGATTTGCAATGATGGGGAAAATGGGTTGGCTGCCAAAGCCTCAGTAGTTGAGCGCAAGTCATCAGTGGTAGCCTCATAAGACTGCTAGTGAAAGATAGCCAGTTGGCACCCATAAATGTGTAGAAATCTAGTCATGCATGTGAGAGCATCATTCCACCAAGTAATCCAGCCTATATGATGAGTTGGCTTGCACTCTAGATTCTAGACTCTATGAATGTGGGCTAGGGTAGGCTGGTGACAGAGCACAGACGTGTTAAAAAAGAATTGAGTTTTACACGTGCGAGGCTGTCTAGTCTCCCATTCAATGCGAAAAGAAATGGGGAAGTGGTTTGAAAAAGTCACATCCACTAATAGGTTAACCAGGAGAGAAGAATTGTCAAAAGAGAAAAAATATTAAGCCAAGATCATAGCACAATCAAGGAACTTAAATATCCTATCAGAACCAGCCCTATAATTACACCAAGTGTGCTAGAGAGAATGAGAATGGCGATGACCAATATTGGGATCAAAGAGCCCCAATTTATTGCACATGTAGAACCACGCCTCCCTTTCACTAGCTGCCCATCTGAAAGGAAAGGTTCCATCTTTGTCATACACTATCTCAACCATATTGAAGTCCCCACACAGTAACCAAGTAGCAACTGGCAATGAATCAACAATCCAGTGCCAAAGCAAAGAGCGTGTTGGAGTTATCAACCCAAGATCCTCAATCTACAACACCAAAGAACCTCCACAAGAGATAGAGAGAAGCAACAATGGAAGATTCTATTCCACCAAACAAGGATTGCAATATGATACAATATGATCAATGCAATACAATACAATGCTATATGCAATTCAATGCTAGAGATGCCTTGCTTATAAAGGCAAGGATGAGAGATAGGATAAGACAAGATCATGACAAGTGTCTTAATCCTATCACATGAGACAACTAACTCATAACTACCTAGGAAAGTGGAAATTCTAGATAAGACAACTAATACTTATCTAGATATGACAAATAATATCCTAAGTAAACTTAACATGTGAATTAAGACCCCTAAGTCCCTAGTAAAGGAATAAACTAGGTACAAGACTTATTCACACCAACACCCCCCCTTAAGTGCAACTTAGGGAGGTACAAACCAAAGCATAATGAAAAGGATGGGTCCCGACAACTAGGCCTGATGAGGTACCCATGTACAAAACAAAAAACTCTCACAAGCGGAGAAAAGGAGAAAAACCCTGTGGGAGAAAACTCCTCTCCAAAAGAGAGAAAAGATACAAAGAAAACTAATGAAGGAAGGAGGACTCCTCAAGACCCCCCAAGGACAACTTCCTTCACCCCAAGCATCGATCGCAACTGAAGATAACGAGGCGATGCCAAAGGTTTAGTGGAGATGTCTGCAACCTGCTGATCTGTAGGCAAATACTCCAAGCTGAGAACACCATCCTGGATGAGCTGCCTGATGAAGTGCATGTGGATCTCAATATGCTTAGTCCGCTGATGCTCCACTGGGTTGCGAGAAATATGAATGGCACTCTGATTGTCACACCAAAGAGTAGTGGGATGAGTGGAAGGGAATCCAAACTTAGTCATCAACTGACAAAGCCACAAAACCTCCTGACTAGCCAACACAGCACCTCGATACTCAGCCTCGGTCGATGATAATGCAATAGCAGTCTGCTTCTTGCATGACCATGCAATCGGACCAGAACCAAGGCAAAAGACAAAGCTAGAAGTAGACTGCCGATCATTGACATCACCAGCCCAATCTAAGTCAGTGAAGCCCACAATCTGAGATGCACCTGAAGTGTAGTGAATGCCAAAATGAGTAGTGCCCTGAATGTATCTCAAGATATGCTTGGCGGCCTTCCAATGACTCTCATGAGGCTCCTGTGAGAAGCGAGAGACAAGTCCAACTGCAAAGGAAATATCAGGATGACTATGTGTCAAGTACAAAAGACTGCCAACTAACTGCCGATACAAGGTAGGATCAACTGTAGGAGTAGTGCAACGAAGACAGTACAACACCGACTAGAATGGAGTAGGGGCAGGCTTGCAATCAGCCATGACAAATCTCTGAAACAAATCAAGAGCATACTGGAAAATGAAGATCCCCTCAGAAGTCTGATGAATCTGAAGACCAAGGAAGTAATGCAAAAGACCAAGGTCAGTCATATCAAATCGCTTCATCAATGCTCATTGTGTACTCTGAATCATGGAAGTAGAACTCCCTGTGAGAATCAAATTATCCACATAGAGCACAAGTATAAGTAGATCCTCTCCATGTCTCTGTATATAAACTATGGGATTGGAATGGAAACGAGTGTAGCCAGAAGCAAGCAAGAAACTATCCATCTTCTCATACCAAGCCCGAGGGGCCTGTTTGAGACCATACAATGAACGTCGAAGCTTGCAAACAAGTGAAGAGTCCTGCACAAAACCTAGAGGCTACTCCATATAGATCTCCTCATGAAGATCCCCATGCAAGAAAGCACTCTTCACATCCATCTGAAATACTGACCATCCCTGTGATGCAGCTATAGCAAGGACAAGGCGAATAGCATCCATCTTGGCAACAAGAGCAAAGGTCTCAGAATAGTCAATTCCTTCAACCTGAGAAAACCCCTTTGCAACAAGACGAGCCTTGTACTTGTCAATGGAACCATCTGCTACATACTTGGTACGATACACCCACTTGCATCGAACCAACTTTCTTCCCTTAGGAAGAGGCACAAGATCCCAAGTATGATTCTTCATCAAAGAAGAATACTCATCATCCATAGCACTATCCCACTCTGGAATACCTAAAGCATCTGAAAACTTCTGAGGATCATCTGAAACTGCATGACTCAAAAGACTAATTCCAGAAGTCTGAGAACGAGTGCATCGAGTGTCTGTGGGATCACCAACAAGAGGGCTCTTTGATGTTGGGATCAAAGAGCCCCAATTTATTGCACATGTAGAACCACGCCTCCCTTTCACTAGATGCCCATCTAAAAGGAAAGGTTCCATCTTTGTCGTACACCATCTCAACCATATTGAAGTCCCCACATAGTAACCAAGTAGCAACTGGCAATGAATCAACAATCCAGTGCCAAAGCAAAGAGCGTTCCACAACATCATTAGAAGCATAAATATTAATAATCCCAAAGGAATGATTATCAATGTGGAGAAGGATCTAGATAAGGCAATGAGTGGGATCAGACCCCTGGTTGACCACACAAGAGTGCCACCATGGGGACAAAAGGGTGAAAAATCCACCACACCCAACATCATGAGAAGTGCAAAATTTTTTATTGGCTGGCCAATTAGAATGATAAGCCAAAGCAAGCAAAAAACCAAAAATTTTAACTTCTTGGAGACAAAGCACTTCAATAATAGAATACTTATGCAAGGTATCCCTGATAGAATACTTTTTGGAGAGGTCTGTCAGACCTTAGACATTCCATGAGAGGAAATTCATGAATGAAACTCCTCCATATCATAGGAGTCTAGTTCCTCTTCATTCAGAGAAGAGAAATAGTTTTGCAAAAATTCTGGCGGAATTGACCCAATCTGAATAGGAGAGGAAAATATCCACTTTTATTGCACATATTCCCCTTCTTCCCTTGGTGGAGAAGGACTGTGAGACCGCCTTTGAGCTCCTGATATGGGAGGAGAATTTAGTTGTGCTATCATGACGACAGCTAGCTGAGGTGTTTCCTTTGGCCTAGGCAGTAATGAAACATTATCAGCCCAGACAAGAGCTTCCTTCCCCTTCACTAAAGGTTTTGAAATAGCTTTTTCTAGTTCAGAGGCCTTGGAGGCCAACCCAGAACTAGTGGAATTATTCTTGCGGTTCATAACCGTAGTCCATTTTTCATCAGTTTTGGCAGTAGAAGCATTTTCCAGATGAGGTTTATCAACATCTCATGGTGGAGAAAGTGTACGAGGCACTGCCAAAGGGTAGTCCTTGATCTTGTGGTTTGCGGACTAACACCTATAGCACGTGTTGGGAAGATTAAAATAAGTTACCTTTTGGGTATGTCGGAGAGCTCCAATTTGAATATCAGTGGAGTCTTTCAAATCTTTGGAAAGGTCCACTTCCACATAGACCCTTTTCTAGGGTTGGGCCTGAAAGAATTGATCGAGCTCAATACAAATAAAACTCCACAACAAGGACATAATATGATTCAAAAAAGGCACACAAGACAAGGGTAAACCAAGAAACTCAATCCAGACTCGGACCTATAGCTTGGTGTCATCCAAGACAACAAAATCCTGGGTCCATGCCTGAAAAACCAACAAAGAATACCTGACATACTGGGAACCTCGGGCTAAGATAGCTTGGACATGATTGACCTTCGCAAAGCATAAGAAAAAGAAACCCTTGGTTAAATTTTGGACCATATCAAGGTGGACCCCATGAGGGATCCAGGCCTTGTTGACCCACTCAAGGAGTCCTCCCAACAAAATATCCAACAAGGGTATGTTTCTCAAGCCATTGACAAGCAAAATCAAAATCTGGTAAAGGAAAAACCACATAAGTTGGGGAGTCAAAAAACTTTCCTTGTGAAAGAATTTATGAACAAATTTTTGGGGTCGTTTGTTTGGAGGAGGAGCCATTGAGCAAAGCCAATGAACCGCTAACACCAACATGAACTACTGGGTTAGAGCCAGCTGAAGACATATTAAAACACAAAAATTACACTAAATGTTGTCGTACACACAAGAAAAGAGGAGTTTCCTGTGCAGTAAGCACAATATGAAGCAAGAGGGGCCAAGAGTGACTGTAGACCAAAAAAACCTAGTAGAGCTCATACACCTTCTTGCTCATGGAAAGGGAAATTTAACTAAATGATTTTTTTAAAATTTGGAAGAAAATACAAAAGAACAATTAGATAATTTAATGAAAATTATTTAATTGTAGAGGAAAAGGATTAAAGTGAATAATAATTAAATAAATTTAGGAATTTATTTAATTATAGAGGGACATAGGAAATTAGTGACGTATTTAAATAAATAAATGTAATTTATTTATTTAAATAATCAAGAGGAATAAAAGATATGAATTAACTAAATAATTAAGAATTCTTTAATTAATAGTTGAATTTGGACCATAGGACATAATTAAATATTTTAATTATGTTGATAAAAAATAAAGCTTGTAGGCCTAGGTTATTTTATGTGTCTACATTTTCCCCCTTTTTGTCATAATGTAGTTTATCGCATTGTGGCAAAGAAAATTTGAGTCAAACGTGCCCTAGTGTAAGCAAGGTAGACCTATGCCCCCTTAGAAAAAAATTGCAAATTTTTGGAAAATGTCAAAAAATTTGAAAATTGTTTCGAAAAATCAAATTAATAGCCACAAATGCCTTGGTGACGAAAGAAATGACTTTCAGGACCCTCGGGGTATACAAAATGCATTTTCAAGGCTTAAGCGAAGTGCAACCAACACAACCCCTAGTAAAACCCTAATTTTTAGGATGTATAAGTAGGAAATTGGCACAATAGGAAGAGCAGAGGAGTCTAGATTTTATTGTAACCAGCAGTGGGTCTATAGTTGATATGGTTAGAGAGGTTGCCAGGATTAGGCTCAGAGAGTAGTATTACAGGCAACTCTATGAGGAGGTAGTTCCACCAGAGTGGCAAGAACCTAGCATGTTAGAGGTTGTTAGCAGTGGTTGGTCTTGCAGCAAGTGGTCTTAGAGAAGATCTAGCTAGGGTGAGAGCAGCATCATGGGCTTTGGGGAGCATGACAATATTGGATTGAACCATTTTGACTCACATGTATTGACACTTATATTTTGTATCCAGCGAGCTCGTGAACTCTATTTTTCGGATTCATCGAGACTCTATCATGTGATATCATGTTGAGATTATATATATATGATGCATTTTTGATGTGGACTATATGCCATGTGTTGTGTTATTATGCATGATGATTTATGATGTATGCTTTATGATAATGTATGCATTTACTTTTATAGTGCTATGGATGTCATGTATCAATGCTATGCTTATGATTATAAGATGCTATGTTATTGATGACATTATGATAATGCTCTATATAAGCATGATGATGTCAAGATTATGATTATAAATGTAATGTTCTATGACTGTGGATGATATGATTATGGTATGGATTATGCTTTATGTTATGATTATATCTATCCTATATGTATGTGAAGCAATGACATGTATGATGTATGAAATGGAAATGAACCTATATGTTATGTTAATGCAAATGGAATTATGCAAATGATATGTAAATGGATTTATGCAAATGTGGGATGTATAGACTATGTGAAATGTACTAATGCAAACCCCTATATGGTCATGTATGTAACTATGTTTTTGTGTGTCATAGGACATTGTTAGAGGGTGAAATAAGAGGGATTGTTAGACAGAAGGGGATGGATGTTAGTGCAGAGAAGAAACCTTTAATATTTTTCCAAAGTACAAATAGGTGTTGCATTAATCATCATTGGGCAGATTATTGCAATGGACAACAAGCACCATGATATGACATAAATCAATGGTGTGCAAGGCCGTGCCATTGCGTAAAACAAAGAGTTGTAGACAAGGAAGATCATGACTCATACGAGGAGCCCAATCACCCAGTCTTTTTTTCACAACCAACCATAGACATTCATCAAAAAGAAACACAAGTCATGAAATGTCATTGCTCCTCTAAATCCTATACAAGACATCCTTGAGGTGGCTAGTATCATGATAAAAAATCAAATGAAAAATGTGACCATATTTAGAGACAATGTTTGCATAAGTGTTTGCTAAGAGTGTTTTTGGATGTCAAGATTATTAATGCCAAGATGTCAATTTTGATGAAGCCTAGTTTTGTCCCAGGTAGGCTAATGTGTGATAAATGTTGAGGAGTCAAATTCAAGGACACATCCTGAATAGACTCGATGTTGGGAGTGTTGATGCCCAATGTTAATAGGATCCCTAAAGTTTCCAGATGATAGTGTTGATGCTTAGGAAAGACATATCATGAAGCAAAATAAGTAACAAGGGTCATTTCGCAGAAAGAAATATCCTAAGAATGACCAAGAATTGACAGTTTGATGTTGTTATGAGATTTTGACTAGATGACCCAATTGATAGTGTGTCTCATTTGAAGTGTTAATTTGGTTGAATTGTTTGATGAATAGTTGCCTAGATTTGTTTAAGAGTTGTTTGATTTAGGATGTTGCAATGAGACAAATAATAACTTGACAAACCCAAAGGGACTAGACCTAGGGGGTCTCAAGGGCTCATTGATGATGGCCTTTTCTACATCATACACTTAGAGACCACGTAGTTTGACAGAGATGGGACTGACATGTTCATCTATTGAAGACTAACCAAAGTGTTTTGAGTTGACTTGACATACCCTAAAAGACTGACCTAGGGGGCCTCGAGGGAACATCGATGATGGCCTTTCCTATGTAGAAAATGCATAGAGACCTCGTAGTTCGACTGATGCATTGATCAAGGATGAAAAATTTTAGTGACTGACATGACTGACTTGGAAAAGACCAAGTAACATTTTTATTATACTAAAATGACCAACTGACATTAAAAACCTAAAAGACTGACTTAGGTGGTTGTGATGGTTCATCAAATGATGACCTTGCCTATGTAGTGAATGCACAAATACTGCATAGCTCGACCATTCTAACTATGAGTTGACTTTGACTAACTCTGACTTTATTTTTGGTATTTTTGAAAGTTATTTGGATGTTTTTGTGCTTTTTGTATTTTGTATTTTTTTTTAATTTTTGACATGTTTTGATTTTCTTTTATCTTTTGTCGAATATATGATTTTTTTGGCTTTTGTCGTATATTTTTTTTTTTTGGATTTTTGTGATATACGAGACCATATGCAAGACCCACTATAGTTAGGTGTTAAGGGTGTTTCCCTAGTTATCCATGTAAAGAAATAGCAAGAATTTATGACAGATGTTGTGAGGGCGTCAGAAGACTGTGTAATTATTATGGAAAAAGGTAGATGGAGTGATTGTAGATGGTGAAACAAAGAATTCCTATGCATGGTGCTTGTTTTCCAGGTTTTCACCATGGTACTTATCCAAAGCGCCACCAAAGTGGTTTTCACTATTAGACGAATTATTTCTCTTTACTGTTTTTGATATTTTATAATTTTTTTGGTGTCACCAAGATGCTTGTTTTCCATGTTTTCATCAAGGTAATGATTTTTTTTTTCAATTTTTTTGTATTTTTATGGTTTTGGCATGGCTCTCTGAAGCTATGTATAGAACTTGTGTAGGTTCAAGCTATTGATGGGTTCTGATTATTGTTTTTCCTTCGGGAGTAGATAATTGATAAGAACTAGAACCAAAGGATGCAGTGATGATGTATGGACCCAACCGATTAGGATAAAACTTGCTAGGGTTCTCATGTTCAACTTGATTCTTTGGTTTCTGTATCAAAACCAAGTTACCAATGTCAAATCTTCAGACCATAAATCTTTTGTTCTAACTTTAGAAAAGGCGATTTTGATATACCTATAGGTGAGTCAAGGAATTTTGTATGCATTCCTCTAATAGTTCCAACTCATGCAACTGGGATTGTCGATATTCCTCATCATCAATCAATCCCTTCATGGAGACCCTTAAGGAGGGGAATTCAACCTCAATGGGAAGGACAACTTTAGATCTAAAGACTAGGGAAAAAGGAGTAACACTTGTAGGCATGCAAATGTTGGTCTAGTAAGCCCATAGAGCAGGGTTAAGTTGGAGGTGGTAGTCACAACCAAAGTAATTGATAGTATTCTTAAGAATTTTGATTATTGTCTTGTTGGATGCCTCAACTTGGACATTACCTTGTGGGTAATAGGGTGTGGAGAAATGATGTTGAATATGGAATCGCTCACAAAGCTCACAGACATCCTGGTTTTTAAAGGATGACTATTGTCTGTGATGATGGAATGGGGAACACCATACTGACATATGATTTAGTTAAGGATGAATTTGGAAATTTGCTTACTAGTTATGTAGGTGAGGGGAATGGCCTTGATCCATTTCGTGAAATATTGAGTTGTAGTAATAATGAATTTGTGGCCACTGGATGAAGTGGGATGATTTTTTCCCACGAGTTTGAGTCCTGATTGTGCAAATGGCCAAGGTGAAGTGATTGGTCGTAGCTCCTGTGTGGGCGCATGAATGAGGTCACTATGTACCTAACATTGATGACACTTTATCATGAATTGAAGAGAATCTTTTTCCATGGTTGGCCAGTAGTGCCCAAGTCTCATGATTTTATTGGCTAAGGTTGGGCCACTCGAATGGGATCTGCATATACCTTCGTGTACCTCACATAAGGTTGTTTGTGCTTCATCTATGTCAAGACATTGAAGGAGGGTATTATCAAAGCTGGATCTATATAGGGTATCATTGATGATTTTATAGTGGGTGACTTTGCGAATGAAGGACTTGCATTGGTTATTGGAAAGGGATGGTGGTAGAATATGGGAACGTAAGTAAATATATATGTTCTGATTCCAGGGGGAATTAGTACCAACAAGTTCACAAACCATTTTAGACTCAAGAATGTCATAGGCAGGAACCAACAACTATTCCACTAAGAACTCAAATTTTGGCACATTATTAGGGATATCCAATAGAGATCCAATTATGGCCATAACATCTACTGCTTTGTTCTGTGCTTGGGGAATCTGCTCAAAAGTGATCATATGGAAGTATGGTAGGAAACTATCCACCATGCATTTGTAAGGCATCAACTTCTCATCCTTGGTATCATAATCATCATTGACTTGGTTGATAACTAACTGAGAATCGTCAAAACTAGGAGTTCCTTAATTTTCCATTGAACTACCATTTGAAGTCTTGTCAACAATGCTTCATATTTGATGACATTATTAGTGTATGGAAAGGCAATGTAAAATGATTTAGGAATAGAATCTCCTTGAGGTGTGATGAATAATATGCCTACTCCTGAACTGTGACTTGTATGGGACCCATCAAAATAAAGTTTCCAAGGTAATCTCGGTCCTACATGAAAGACATTCATCTAGAAAATTGGCTACCAATGGGTGATCACCATTTATGGGTGTGTCAGCAAGTTGATCTGATATGACCTCTCCATTTATTGCTTTGCATTCTACGTACTATATGTCATACTCACTAAGTATCATGACCCTTTTTTTTTAATCGTCCTATTAATGCTGCCTGACTAAGAAGGTACTTGAATGGATCTATCTTAGTGACTAATTTGGTTTTATGATTCAACATATAATGTCTCAATTTATGAGTGGAAAAGACTACTATTAGGCATGCACGTTCAATGGGAGTATAGTTGATTTCATACCCAACCAAAATGTAACTAATGTAATATATTGATCTTTCTTTTTCCTCATGGTCGTTCTATGCAAGTAATGCCCCCAATATGGGAGTGGTTGTAGAAATATACAATATCAAAGGTTTCCCATCAATAGGTGGCATTAGGATTGGTGATTTTAGAAGATAGTATTCGATTTGTTGAAAAGAAACTTGACACTTGTTTGTCTAGACAAAGGGGATTCCCATGCGTAACAGGTATTGGAATGGTTGACATTTATTAGCCAACTGTGCAATGAAATGTCTCATGGAATACAATATTCCCTATAATGTTTGAAGCTCATTGATTACTTTTGGTGGAGACATATCCAAGATTGCTTTTACCTTAGCTGGGTCCACCTCAATGCCCTAGAGAGAAACTATGTACCCCAAGAGTTTACCTGAAGTCACATCGAAAAAACACTTCTTAGGGTTGAGACGAACCTTATACTCTTCCATCCTTTTGAAGAATTTTTCAAGAACCTTTAGGTGATTGCCTTGTGTTAGGGATTTTTCCAAGAGATAATCAATTTAATCCTCCATTAATGTGTGCATAAGATCATAAAATATTGTGGTCATAGCCCATTGGTAAGTGGTACCTACATTCTTTACTTTGAAAGGCATGACATTCTAACAGTATGTACCCCAAGGACAAGTGAATTCCATTTTATGTTGATCTTCTAGGGTGATACAGATCTTATTCTATCTTGAGAAACCATCCATAAGAGATATCATCTCATATCCTGCTGTGAGATCAACTATGATATCGATGTTTGGGAGAGAAAAATAATCCTTTGGATAAGCTTTGTTCAAATCCTGGAAGTCTATGCAGATGTAGATTTGACCATTCAGTTTGGTGATAGGTATGAGGTTCAATATCCAGTCAACATAATCTATAGATCTTATGAACCCAACATCTAACAACTTCATAAGCTCAACTTTTATGAGCAAGGCGATTTGTGGGTGCATCTTTTAGAGTTTTTGTTTGATTGGTTTTGCATCTGGAAGTAAGAGTAAATGATGCAAGAATAATGCATGATCTAGTCTTGACATATCAGTATGTGACTAAGTAAAGTTGACCTGATGTTCTGTGAAGAAATATTGAAACTCGATCCTTTCCTTTTCTATCAACTATGCTGCAAGGATAATCATTTTGGGATTTTTCAGGTGTGCCTGTATTGAATTCTATTGTATCTTCAATTAGCATGGCCGATTTCTCTTGAATAATGAGGAGAAAGTACAACCATCCATCCTTAGGCACCTGAAAGAGGTTTTCACCCTCAAATATGTCCTTTCTTTTTACTTTTGTTTTGTCAGAAGATGCCTTGCGGTTTTCACTTAAAGACGTGTCTTTTCTTGTTTTATTTTTATTACTTTTGCGACTAGAGGGTTGAACAATCTCTTCGAAATATGTCACATAATCGAGATCTATAGTAAATCCAACTTTATGGTCCCCACCTAGTATTCCTTCACATAGTGCCATGAATTCGGTGATGACTTTGTCATTCTCAAAAGTGTCCATGGTAGGTGGGTCCTTTTGATCCCAATCAATGAGCTATGGATATATATGAGGGAGATACCATCATTAGTATTAGTGAAAGGAAGAGATGACGTTGAGAGCATGAAAATGGAGGCTAAAAGGGTAAAGACAAAAATATTGTCAGGATCCCAGGAAGATTCCATCCAATCTTCATCCTCAATAATCTCAGGTAAATTTGACTCATGGGAGAGGTTAGGATTGGGGAAGGGCAAGTCAAAAGTGTCAGGTGGTGGAGTAGGTTTGTCATTGTTATGGGATTCGTACACCTAGAAGGTTCTTATCTAGGCCTCTCTTTTCATTGGGATTTTAAAATTGTCATTAGAAGGATCCTATGGTGGACCAATTTTAAAATTTTGTTTGAATCTTTCCTCAAAAGAGGGCTCGCCTAGTTCTCGAAATGTTTTTTCAAGATCATAGTCACTAAGGGATTTATTAGAACCCTATTCCTATTCATGAGAGTTAGTTTTGGTATAGTATTTGTTAGATGTCTTGACATTTTCAGAAGCACTTACACCCTCACTTGAAATCACAAGGGTATGTGGAGCATCAATCTGAATTGACTTAAACCCCAACCCTAGATTCTTTGGTCTTTTAGGTAGCATTAATGTTTCTCTAATTCCATTTTTGTTTATACCGAGACTACTGATTCCATCATAGCATTTTTCCTTAATTATCTCAAAACCTTTTCCATATTGTTGTACTGGTAGTAGTGGAAAATCTTCCTTGTCTTTGTAGATCCAAGCTGAAGCATCATCAATGTCTTCTTTGTTTACTTCTCCCCATTTTGTGAAGGTGGTGGTGGGAGGAACCTTAAAGACAACTTTGGGTTCTAATTT
Organism: Sequoia sempervirens; assembly: GCA_007258455.2. Classification (NCBI taxonomy): domain Eukaryota; kingdom Viridiplantae; phylum Streptophyta; class Pinopsida; order Cupressales; family Cupressaceae; genus Sequoia; species Sequoia sempervirens. The sequence continues at coordinate 150,065,422 of VDFB02026320.1, read as the reverse complement.
GAAGCATGGTCTACCATAAATATTCAAAGACTTGGGTAACTGTGAGATGCAATAAGGAGTGTTCAGTTTGTACTCTCCACATCCTGTGTCCTAGATCTTGACGTTTGGATCGACAGTTGGAATGGTGGAAGTGGATGGTATGGTGGAGGTCGAAGTAGTGGAAGTGGATGACTTGATAAGTGTAGATGGATCAACATATTTGGATGAGGTGGATGTTGAAGATTCACAATTAATAGGAACTTGATGTTCAGAAATGTCCCTAAAGTTGGTGCAATATTGAAAGGGGTTAGGATCACTAGTTATGGTAATCTTAGTGTCGTTATAGGGGAACTTCAAATATTGGTGATATGTGGATGGTATGGCCTTCAATTTGTGAATCTAAGGTTGACCAAGGAGGATGTAAGGAAATTCAAGATCCAGGACTTGGCATGTGGTATCTTTGATTGCTAGCCCAACACGAATAGGGAGTGTGATAATTCCCTTAGAAGAACGCTTATCATCATAAGCTTTGACTACAATGCTTTTAGTGGCATCTACACATGCATCATAGAAGCCTAATGAGTTGACCAATTTTAAGGAGTATGTTCAGTCTAGCTCCGCCATCTACTAGGACTTGTCTAACGTGTTTGTGAATGAAAACTAAAAAATGCAATGCATCATTGTGGTATGGCTTAGGCATGGAGTAATCTTGGTCTGAGAAGGTGACATGGTGGGAATTGGCCAAATATCCAACCATGGCTTCAAAGTGGTTGAAATCGATGTTGATGGGGATTGAAGTCTCTTTTAAAGCTTTATCAAGGATAGCTTTATGTGCAGGAGAGATGCACAAAAGTTCAAGTATGGAAATATGAGTAGGGATTTTACCCAATTGATTGAAAAGGTTAAATTGTCCTTTAGGTTGTAGCAGCTTAGCAGAAGGGCTAGGTATCATTATTTTGGATCGGTGAGTGGTGATGTTGCATTTAGGTGTCTTTTTGATGGTGATGGTATTGACATATTCGTTGGCAGCTCAGAGGTGATTGATTATAGGCCCACTCGAGTAACCGAAGGTAGCATGAGTATAGTTAGCCTGGTTATTAGTCTTTTGACCTGATGATGAGGGATTTATTAACGCATGATCTTGCAGTGGATTCTTATGAATAGTATGGTTAGTATTGGAAGAATATTGTTCACCATTAAATTCAATGTCACAGTTCTCAATTAGATCTTGTATGATGTTCCTCAATTGTCTACAGGATGATTTTTTATGTCCTTTTTCTCTATGGTAATCACAGAAGGTGTTGTCATCCCACCATGATGCTTTAAACTATCTTGGATCATATGTTTTAGGTTCTTGCAATTTTATGAGGTTAGATTGCATGAGCTTCTTAAGGATAGTTTCAATGGGTTCTCCCATGGGTGTGTATGTGCATCATTTTTGGAATTGTCTAGCTTGTCTTTGTTGTCCTTGTTCTTGGTTGTTTTGAATGACATTTTTGGTAGGTTTTAGAATAGATGGGGGAGTGTTTTGTGGTGGAGATCCCCTAAGTGTGATTGTAGGAGTGATTTTATTCACTACTTTAGCATCGACGACACCATCATTGGTAACATGTATGTTCTTGGCCCAATACTTGTTCTTATCATTGGTTGCAATCATGTTTGTGTTCTTACTAGGGTACTTAAGTTTTCCTTGTGCGATGATGTCCTTTTCAATTTGGATGCCCTTTTCAACAAGGTTTGTGAAGGTTGTACAACAATGGACTTGCAAATTATATTTCAAAGGTCCAAGGAGGTTTTGAAAAAACATGTGTACCTTCTCTTTTTTGGGGATTTCAACTAGACATTGGCTTGCCAAGCCTCACCATCTTTGAAATAAAGGAATGAATGTTTCACTAGATTCTTCTTGCCTCATCTTACATAGTGTGGTGATTGTAACGTCAATGTCAATGTTATAGGCATAGTTCTCTACAAATTTTTTGGCAAGTTTGTCCCATGATCTTATCCCTTTAGGAAAAAGTGCGAACCAATCAAGTGCAGGACTTGTGAGACTCCTAGGAAAAAAGTCTCATCAAATAAGTGTGTTCATATGCCATGTCCACACAATTGGTTGTGAATTCTCTTATGTGCTTAATAGAGTTTGTCTTTCCTTTGTACTTTGAGAAATTTTGGATCACATATCCTAGAGGAAATGGTGGCATGTAGAAGCTTGTGTCAAATGGATATGGATTTAAGTCAAAGGATGCATGAGTCTTCTTTTTTGATAGTTGCATGTTTTCTACTTGCTTTTGTAAGGTAGCTAGTTGGTCAATTAATGCATCCACTATTGGATTGTTGGTGGCATCACACATGTTGGTGATAGGTATCCCATGCATTCACATTTGTTGTGATGATATATTTTGAGTTGGAATGTGTTGATGTTGAGCATGTGTATAAATATGGGAAGTGTATGTTGAGATATGTGATCCAGTAGTGTTGAATTGCATTTGGGGAATGCGTTGTCCATGTGTGTTTTGATGACCAAGCAGGGTGTAACTTGTTTGTGGCATGCTCATGTGTTGTGATGCTTGATTTCCTTATCCAAATTGATAGATATGACCATATGGGAAGTTCATGTTTTATCTTTGAGGGCCAGCCATGTTTGTGTTAATGTGAGGACCTTGATGACCACTAGCATTTGTGTTGATTTGAGGACGTTGTGACATGGTATGAGGTCCATGAATGGATATTTTTATTGCTTTGTTTCTTGCAAAAGGATTAAATGAGGATGTCCCCATAACATTGGATGATGATCCAAATGTGGAAAATGTTGATCCAAAAGTTTGTGATATAGTTTGAGACACTTGTGGCGTTGGTTGTGACATGGGTTGTGATATAGTTCATGTCCTAAAAGCAGATGTTGTATTGATTGTGTTTGTTTCACTTTGAGTTGTCATGCTACTAGAAGTAGTGGTAGTGCTATGTTGTGGTGTTGAGAGAGCTTGACTAGTTTGTGTGTTGGGACAAGGTGATGTTGCTCTCAAGGTGTTGACATCAAATCCATGTGGTAATATAACTCCATGTAGGATTTTGGCTAAATATCATTGTGGGTCTAGCATGATTAACTCATCTACAAAAGAAGCTACTTTTGGATTTTGGGTAGCAGCCTCTAGGTCTTCTACAAATACATTTCCATTTGTGTCTCTTTGAATGAATTCCTAAAAAGGATTGTTGTGTGATGGATTTCTAATGCTTGTGTCATTGAAAGGGTTGTTAGAGGTGTACCATAGAAAAATGGATCATTGAAATTTTCATGGTCTTTTAGGTCTTTCTCTCATGATGCTTGGCTTATTTTTCTTTGATTTAATGTTGCAATGTAACTTATGCATTCACATTAGGTCCTAAATATTCAAATTATGATGTGTTGTGAAGGTGTTGTGAAGTGTTGTAAGACATTTCTACATTTTTCTAGACTCGTCTCATTATAATTCATCTAAAATCACCTTTTTATCCTTTATCAAGTCCTATTTCAAAGTGTTGTAAAGTCTTGTAACAAGCTTTCATTCTTTTTTAGGCTTGTCATCACTATTTACACCTTTCTTATGCTTTATTTGACCTCTTTATGCACTCATAAGACTTAATTAAGTGTATTTTTGAATGTAAACCCGACAAACAACATTAAATACAACTTAATTCCCGACACCCACTTACAAGCCTAGAGTGGGACCCATTCGCCATGGGTGGCGAATGGGTCCCTCTTGGCTCTAAATTCAAAATAATTCAAATTTTCTTTCAGGTTTTTATTCAAAAAGACCTTATGTCGGCTTGTGATGTTGTATTGTTGGGTAATTAGGGCATAAGTGTGTATAAATAAGTGTTTTTTCCATCTATTTCAACCCCCACTAATGTCTTAACTCATTCATACATCTCTTATCATTCATTCATCATCTATCTTCTCTATCAAGTCAAGCAAGATAGGGTTTCATCATTGCAAGTCATCAAGATAGCTTGCTAAGACATTCAAGGGTATATTCTTCATATTTTGTTGCAAAAGTTCAAGATAAATCATAATGGAAAGGTAATAACTCCATTATTGCATGCTTCATTACATTCTTTTCTCATTTTGGTTTAATTACCTACAAAGTGGTTTGACCAAGGCAAACCCCCATGCCCTAACATCCAACATTTCTTCCTCTCTTCTTGTGTGCTTGTAGATTTAGGCATCTTGGATGCTTAGAAATCATTGAATATTGCATTGCAAAGTTTTTCAAGTCATCTCTTCATTGGATAAGAAAAAATATCAACAAAATGTCACTTTCAAGCCCAAATTTGATAGTTTCAGAACCAGACACCTTGAGAAGCAGAAAGTGCAAATTGAAGGATCCTATTTCCACCTTTGAATATTCAAAAATTAAAAATTTGACTCATTCACCATGGGTGGCGAATGAGTCCCACTTCCAGGTTTGATTTTGGTTTTTTGCATTTTTGGGTACCCATTTGTCCGAAATGGGTTCTAGAATAGTTTCCCAGAACTAGGACTGATTCACCCATAATGGCGAATGAGTCCCAACAGGCCTAAAAATTAGCATCAACAAAATTTTAGATGTCATTTCCAGTATCCAACAAGATCTCAGGTCCACGCATTTAGTTTCATCCATCTATGTTGCAATTTGCATTCATTTCTAGGTGTTTTTTACATATCACAACGTGTTTTTTGAACATCTTACATTTCAATAGTTTCCATTTGATAATCAATACCTTTCATTAGTTTTCTACATTTAAATCAGTTTATTTAGACATATCGCATCCATATAATATTAATCTTTTAATGTGAACATTGCATTTTAGCCCATCTTTCTCCTTTTAGGTGAAAAACCCTAGAAGTGCTAGAAAGACCTTTGGAAGCCCAAATGTTTGTCTACAAGAGGTAGATCCTATGTTGGTATGGTTGTGAGTTGTATGTGAAGTGGTATTTAGGTTCATGTCACTAGTATGGTTATAAAGGTCATCTTCTTTTCAAAAAAGGTCCATGTCTCTTCTCCTTTTTTGTAATCTAGTCTCAACTATGTAAGATTTATTCAAACCAAAAAAAGGGAAAATGAAAAATGATATGGAACTAAGTCTATGGATGGAATTCTTTACCGTAAGTCTATATTTTTTGATGTAAAGAATCAATGCTAATGCACTTATTTTTTTTGGTATTTTTGGAATAAGAAATGGGGAGTGTCTTAATGTAACAATGTCCAAAGAGGATGTTTGGTTGGCTAATGTGAGGTGAAAATAATGTTTATGAGGGATGCAAAGTGATAATAATGTCTAAGAGGAATGATTAAGACAAGGTGATAATGATGTCTAAGAGGAATGTCTAATGCAAGGTGAAAAATGATGTCTAAGAAGAGTGCCTAATGCAAGGTGACAAATGATGGTGTCTTAAAATGAGTGAGTTTTGATATGCTATGGAAATTTCTAAATATGGTATGGAAGTGTTCTAGATGCAAGATGTAAGCAAGCTCTAAAGGTAATTACCTTTGGGAGATTTAAAAAGAGGTTACTAACCATCCAAATTTTAGCCAATGCTTCAATTTGAATTGTCAAAGGACCTTTTGTGAGACCAAGTGAAATGAAAAATAGAGAAAGTGAGGTTCCAAAACTAGACTTATGAGCTAGAAAGGACTCACACAAAATGAAAAAGACTATAAGTGTGACAAGTGACTTTGTCCAATGACAATATTTTCTTGAAGAAAAAGTTGGTACAAAGTATGGAAAGTTGGCCTATTTTGAAATTTGCAAAGATAGTGACCTAAGAGTTTGACTAAGCTGAAGGTGATTAGGAATCCTAAAATGTAGATAAAGTTTTCAATGTATGCCTATTGTTAAAGACTAAATGAAAAATTAAAGAGTGCTATGGTGGAAAGCTTGAGAAAATCTTTCTAGTTTTCATACAAATATCACTATGATAAGGTGGTCAGAGATAGATCTTAAATGTTTGATTTTGGATTGTGGAAGTGATAGTTGTTTTTCTGCGTGACAAGCAGTTGTGGCATTTAAGGTCATAGTTGCATTGTAGAGGACATATGCATTGTTTTAGAAAATAGTTGTGTTGTAGGTTTAAAAAATGTGTTTTTATCAGCAGTTGCATTTTAGGTTGAATAGATGCATTGAAATACAGTTGATTATAGTTTACAGAGTCTCAGTTGTGGTTCATAGTGATCAAAGTTTGGTTTTTATACAATTTTGACAAGGTTGTAAATTTTTTTCCAATTTGATTATGATTTTCTAGATTGAAGAGGTGTCTATTTTTTAATTAATTCAACAAACACTTTGGCAAACACTTTGTTTTTTTCTTGGGTTGTTTTATACAAGCACTTTGAAAACAAGCACAAATCCTATGGTTGGAAAGGACAATATCCCTTGGGTTCCCACTTGGATTTCTCCAGCCACGCCTATTCAGAGCAAATAACTTAGGAACTTAACTATCTCCCACTTACAGTGCATCACTTCTTAGGCATACCAAGTTTTGAATTCCCTAAGACTACAAGGATCTCAAGAAATTTTCCATCGCTAAAATTAACAGTGAAAGTGAGGGATGACTTCAAAGGTCTGACCTCCTGCGCTAATAGGTAGGAGTTTGGATTTCTATACAAAGTTTTTTAGTAAGGGCATCTAGTTTAGGGGATACTATGATAAAATTCCTTAGGAGGTTTCCCAACCCTTAGAAAAAGTGCTTTTCACATCATAAAGATACTAAGGGAGAGCTATCACGTACCACTTCCTGTTGATTGCAAACTTTCCTTGCAATCACAAATTTATATAGCAGTTCGAAAGGACTTGGATTTAGACCCTTTCTACTTGAGCTTGTTCTCTTGAGGTGACTACCTCTTTTCCCACCAAGAAGGACTCTCTAATGATGGGTAAACAAAAGTGAATTGAAAACTATTTTTGATCATCCAAGATCGCACTAAGGTGCAAGGAGAGTGCATACACAAAGTTTTCACTTTGCACTTGCAAGGTTGTTCATTTTAATGCCCAAATCCAAAATATGGGGGTGGCAAAGCAATAATCCCTAAGTTATTTTGATTCTCCAGATCTATATGAGGCGCAAGAGAAGTGCATACGCACTAAGAAATCACTACCATACCACAAGACACACCAAACACTTGTAAATTTTAACCCAGTTTATTGTGAAACAAATAAGGTTCTTTTTAGCCCAATGCTATGAAAAATGCAAGTATATTTTAACCTTGTTGAGTGTAGATGCAAGTTGCATTCTTTTTAAACCCAATGAATGTAGATGCAATTCATTTTAACCCATGAATGTGAGATGAAAGATGTAGTTGTTTGTTGCTTAAAAACAAGGTTCTTTTTAGCCCAATGCTATGAAAATGCAAGTACATTTTAAGCTTGATGAGTGTAGATGCAAGTTGTGTTCTTTTTAAACCCAATGAATGCAAATGTAGTTCATTTTAAGCCATGAATGTGAAATGAAAATTGTAGTTGTTTGTTTGTAGCTTAAAAATGAAGGAAATTATAAAAATGAACAACAAAACAAAGTTAGTATCCTCCTCGAACTTGCGACATGCTGCCAACAGAATGTTAGTAACTAGAAAACCCTAGTCTATTGAAATAGAAAGGAAAAAAAATGAAAAATATTGGCAGAAATTAAAAAACAAACCTTAAACAGACAGTTGTAGCTCATGGGAGTGATCAAATGCATCTCAAGAATTGTGACTGCAGCTCACAAGATGTCGACTGCAGTTCACTTGAAAAAATGCAGCTTTTGTTTCTATCAATTGTGGTGAACCAGAAACACGAATGTAGTGAACGATGGCTAGTTGCGACACACTAACCTGAACCTGTAAAATAGTAGAAACTCTACCAAAAACAAATGGTCTAATGATGCCTACGGTATGACCCTAGGGTTAGACTAATAAACTAGAAGGCTAAATGACCTAGATTTAATATAAATAACCAAAAATTAAACGAAATCTAAATGATCCCTTATGCAAAGCAGTTGGGTTGTTCAACCTTGCGATTGCATCATTTTGGCTTTCGCGATTGCGTTGAACTATACCTAAAACCTGCAAAAATGAAAAATCCATATGGAATCTACAAATTTTTTGTCCTTCACATCATGTTCACCAATGTAACTAAACAACATAAACAAACTAAACCCTAGTTAACAATGAAGTACAAAGGAGCCAAAAGAATAAACAAAGGAACAATTTCGCAAAAGCCTTCATGCACTCCATGATTCACCTTCATTTCACTTCTCCATTTTGCTATAAATAGCATTTGCCCTCAAATTTTCATGAGCAACTATGACCTATGACAAAGACCCAAGCAAAATATTGAAGGATTTGACTTAAGAAATTGCAAGTGTACTCAGAAATTTGCAAGCATGAAGTGACAAAATGAAGTTGACCTTTCCTTTTTATAGAAAGTCAATTTTTGGATGAATTTCCAAGATTAACAGATGACAAATGCCCTAAGATTTCGGTTGAGATTGAATATGACAACTAACAATCAGGGTTAGGGCATAATTAGGGTAAAATTTGAAATGGAGGGCTATGATTTAATTTTAGGAAAATTAAATCAATAGACAAGAGTGCATGTGACAAGAGGATATTGGGCACATAAAAAGAGATTTCCAGAGAATCAAATAAGAATTTAAAATTATTTGATTTGAGAGGCAGCGTTGACCTTTTGAATTAAAAATTAATTTAATTCAAAAGAGGTGGGGCTAGGATAGTAAATAATGATTTTTAATTATTTACTTGGTGGGAAATGGGAAAGGGAAATTTAAGTAAATGATTTTATTTAAATTTGGAAGAAAAGACAAAAGAACAATTAAATAATTTAATGAAGATTAGGATTAAAGTGAATATTAATTAAATAAATTTAGAAATTTATTTAGTTATAGAGGGGAATAGGATATTGTGACATATTTAAATAAATAAATGTAATTTATTTATTTAAATAATCAAAAGGAATAAAATATATGAATTAATTAAATAATTAAGAGTTATTTAATTAATAGTTGAATTTGGACCATAGGACATAATTAAATATTTCAATTATGTTGAGGAAAAATAAAGCTTGCAAGCCTAGGTTATTTTTATGTGTCTACAATATATAAATGAACTATCATCAACCCCCTACTATATTAGACCATGTGAAGAATGCACGAGAAGACAAAGTAAAAATAAAAAATTGGGTCAACATGGAAGGGATGCCTAAATTCCTCCAACACTTTGCATTGTCCCCAATTTTCCAAAAAACGATACACATAATAGAGGAAGAATGATGCCACAAATAGAGGAAGTTTATGACACATAATCACTTCTGTATCCAAGCATCTACAAGGGTGACAAGAGTCATCTAGGAACACATAAAGCAAGCATGGAGGAACAGATCACAAGCACACACCTAATCTAAAGGTAAAAAAGAGGCGCCCTGTAACATTCATTGACCAAGAGGTCATTCGATTCCCAATCTAGATTGTTATTTGCGGAAGGCGGATGAGCTTGCAATGGTGGAATATTAATGGGAGAACCTTCTAACCCTCTCACAACAAGAGCCAAGGAAGGAGACTCTTCAATGTCTCCTCCACTTGGTTCTTGTGGAGCAATGGTCAACAATTTTGTGAAGATCGTCGACAAGGCCGAGACCTCATCTAAAGAGTTAAACATTCACTTTATGGGAGTACCATGTGTTACCTCAACAGACAGGGAGGAAAACGCTCGAGATTCACTACTAGGCTCACTAAGTGACTTAGGAGCAGTGACAAACTTAGGGGAAGCCGAAACTTGCTCCATCACTAGGATGGTACAAGCTAGTGCAAGACCCTCCTTTGAAGAAGGCGAACTCCTCTTACGATCCCCATTGCTAGAACTATCGGGAAAGGAATGATACCATTCAAGTGATATATCCTTGAGAGATTAGGGAAATAATTTTACTGTCAAAGTGTCATGATGGAATAAATTTTTACAAATGGCATTAAAGGTAGACACATGTGTTTGTGGGTCCCCTTTGCTGCCATATTTATGAAATTTGGGAATCTCTATTCCTTGCAGGAAGGTACCTAGGATCACTATTGACAATGGGCTATGTTAGAAGAAAGGCTGAAAGATAGGTTGGGCAAAGGCCTGGGAAAGGCTTGCCAACTAGTTTTGCATTCAACCCATGTTCTGAAGAAGGGTGTTCAAGACAAGGTTAGAAGATGACAAAGGACCAGTGGAACCTCTAGAACCACTAGCACTAGAACCACCTTTGGAGCCACCTTTGGGACTATCATTATGACCACCACCGGAGCCACCACCAGAGCCACCTCCACTATCGAAACCACCACCATGGCCTCTGCCAAAGCCTCATCCACTAGTACCACCTCTGCTACCAAAGCCACCGCCACTCATTCCACCGGAGTTTCGATTGCTAGGGGCAGTAGGAGGGGTGAAACTAAACCCAAGGGGTGTTTTACTCACCTTGAGAGTGTTAGGCTTTTGGGAAGCATAAGAGACATTGATCGAGGGCCTTGTTTCAACCATGCATATGAATGTGGTGGGCATTGAAATTCATATTTGTCTTTCATAGGAATCAAGGACTTCCCCTCAGACGGTACCCAATTTAGGCCTATACGAAGGGATATAAGCTTCAGTTAGATCGACAAATCCTCATAGAAAATCTATGCCTGTTTGATCCTTTCCTAAAAAATATCTCACCTTGCCAATAAGCCTAGCAGATCTTTCCATGCTTGACACTTTCTCTAAATGATTTAAAATTTCTAGCAATCTATTATCTAATGCCATAAGGTTTTCCATAGGAATACGTACAACATCATCCTTGTTTATGGACAAAGTCTTAGGAGATGCTGGAGAGGTAGGCACACGAGTGGTTTCTTCTGTGAAATCCATCTCATCAACATAATTTGTGGGAAAACCAATGGTATGGTCAGTAGCTATACCAGTGGAAAAATTGGAGGTGAAACTAGAAGTGACCTTCATCTTCTCCATCGGTAAGTGTCGCATGCTTCTCCTAACAACGTAGCCAAAAGTTGTGGACTGGGTTGTGATGCTCATAAACATTCACAACACTTAGGGTTATAAGAACCACCAGGTGTGGGAAAAAAGTCTCAACATAGGTGAATGGAAAGATGTTGTTCATGTTGGGTTCACCAAAAATGTAAGAGAGGGGGACTAGCCATGCCAAAGATCTAGGTCATGGAAAGCCAAGAGTGGAGGGCTGCCATAACTTACCTCACTCTAATGGATTTTTTTAGATGAGGATCAAGAATGAAGAGCACTCTCAAGTGCTTTTGTCACTCTATAGACCCAAAAATCTGGTTGGGGCTAGATGAGCTAGTTTCTGGAGTCTAAACTGTGCCTCAGGTAGCTCTATGTTTGAGGATAGTAGTGTAGGTCTGGGATGATAGTGCAGTGTGTTAGCATCTCTCTAACACGCTGGTGTCCATATGGCTAAAAAATGTAAAGTACAACAGAGAAATTACCAAAAACCTATTGAAAACCTAGCTAATAGGTTTTAATGAAGTAAATAGAATAATGAAGTACATAAAGTAAATGCAAAAATAATAAAATAAGTAGATGAGAACTAGGGTGATGAACACCAACGCACTAAAACGCCAGTTCACTAGCGAACTCCACACACACATTCACCTACATAAAAGCAAGATGGGAAAATTGTTGGGGCTGTATAGGGGTTTTCCTTAATCAAACCCTTGCTTTAGTGTTTCAACCTCCACAAATAGCGAAAAAGAAATTGAGTAGAAAATATGATAAAGAAGATAGGAGAAAATGTACTGAACACTACAGAGGAAAAAAGATGCTCTATCAAATCACAAAAGAGAGGTATAAAGCGTTACCACCTCCACCTAAAGAATCTCAAGGCCAATGAAGGGAGAATGCATGCAAAAAACTTGGAAAAGTCACCACATCCGCAACGGTGGTGAAGGGAGGTCTCACAAGACTCCAAGATTGCAACTTCTATGGTGGCCTCACATGCAAGAGCGAAGTTGATGGAGTATCAAGTTGCTGCAATGCTGAAGCTGTGAAAATGCTAGTAAAATGCTTCAAGAGTATGCTCAAGAGATCCCAAAGTGTATAGAATATTGAATGAGTGTGTAAGAGATGAAGTGAAGTGAAAATGGATGGATTTGAAGGCCAAAAGGAGTCGTTTCAAGTTGGATGGTCACACGGAGGTGTTACAATTTGACCCCAATTAGGTGTGTAACATCCCTATGAATTCTAGAGGTAGGAATCTGGTAGGGACGTAGCACACTGCATAGATGTTTGCATGTCATGCTCACGTCCCTAAAAAAAATTCCCCCACTGACACACAAAACATGTGCCAAGTGGATGTAAGGCAGGTTGGTGATGTGGAATTTTTCCTTGAAATTTGATTTTCTAAGGTGAGGGTATGTGAAAGGGGAATTTACACAAAGGGTGCAAATTTGTTCCTATACAAGAATAGTTGAAATTATTTCCCTGTATAGGAGAGTTCCTTACTCCTCTTTTAATTATAACAAGATAATCAAATTATTGATATGATCTTGGTTCCTTGGGAAAAATTATGCATGTTTTATGTTTTAAAATGTTGTGTTGTATGCACATCGAGTGGTGTTGCTAAACCTAGTTTACTTATGGGCCCAAGCTTAGGGGTGGATTGATTTATAATCCTATGGTTGGGAGGTGAGATCACATTGGATTTGCAAAGACTATTAGAATGATAATTGTGTATAGGTTAAAAACCTTGCTTGTGAGAGTTACTTTCAAAGTTTTCATCATTCATTTATAAATGTTGTGTTCATGTTGTAAAGGGTTGTGAAAAGGTTATGATTTCTTTGTATTAATGACCTACGTATGATCCAAATTATAAATAATGTTTCATATATGATATATAAGTTAGTTGTAATTGAACATATTGCATACATAGTTGTTGCACCAAAAGATTGACCTATTAATCACTGATATGACTACGAGAGTTAATGAATCCACGAAAGGTAGTTAGGCCATGTCATGAACCCAAGAACTGCATTGTACAACATAAGGAGACAAAGGGAACACACCTTGCAACAATCACCCCAACACAAGCGAGGGGTTCAAGCCCATGACTCAGGATCTGATACCAATTGTTGCATGCATAGTTGTCATTGCACCAAAATATTGACCTGTTAATGCCTAATACAACTATGAGAGTTAATGAGTCCATGAGAGGTGATTAAGCCATGTCATGAACCCAAGCATTGTGCTACACAATACAAGGAGACCAAGGGAACATACCTTGCAACAAAACCTTCCTTTCGAATGTGTTTGTAACGCCCGTCGTGCAAACCCCAAAGGAAAAAACAATGCACACACACACACACATATATATATATATTTTAATAAGAAAAAGTAAACATATAACGAAACATTAAAAAATATTTACATTGCACATTAACATCATAATGTCAAGTCCTCTAGGGCATGCGAGGTCACATTGCCTAAACAAACTCATAACGAAAGATTACAGATAAGCTAAATAACTTAATAAATCTTACATCCATCATAAACATTGCAATATACATTTACAAAGGTAACATCCATGTAACCCTAAGTATAAGTATAAATAAATCACATGATACAACCATAATAAATCCCAAAAATTATGAATGGCTACAAAGGTGCATAAATAATACATCATCATTTAATACATTACATGTTCTCAATAAATGAATACAATGAAACCTCCCATACATGTGGGATAACTACATAGTACAAATAATGTCTAAAATACAAGATGAATATCTAGTACAAGCTCCATTTGAAGAATATTATGAAGAACAAATGTTGATGGGGAACCCAATGGGTGCGGAGCACGTTCCACCCGACCACGTGGGTTTTAGAAAAAAATCCACCCCTCATGCTCAGAGGTGAAAAGGAAGTAACCACGACCATGAATTCCATAAGACAACACCAATAAAGAATAACATAGTACAATAACTCCAAAAGCAACATCAAGGAATACATAGATCAAAAATGATAACAATAAGGATCCACTCATAATAACCAAAGAGCCATAAAACACCTCATAAATAAACCAAGGAAATAACCATTAACCACATGCCAAGTAAACCAAAGAGACAATCATAATACACTTCCAAAGGCAACCAAGAAAGCAAAGCACAAGGGAAACTAGTGGAGAGTGTCATCGCATAGCCTACATGGGTTATCCTGGCCCTTCCTCCAACATGAGGCGCCAACCCCCATCTATGGTTATCCTGGACCTTCCTCCTACTTGAGGCGATGGCCCCATAGGGTGACTCATGCCGAGCCGTTAACCTCTCCTGAGGATGAGGTAACAAATTTTCCAACCACGGCCTTCTCAGTCTACCATTAGTCTGTGATAACCCTAATGGATAGACGAGGTATCCAAGATTGTCTTATTTGTGTTTACTACCCATCCCCCTAAGTTCCATTATTAGGTTTTCATTTGTTAATCTAACTCTTATGTGGGTTATCCTAAGCCCTTCCTCCTATTTGAGGCACTGGCCCCCACGAAGAGCCACTCTCTCTGAGACCCTAAACATAAAAAAATCAAAGCAAGGATTGTACCATAAAGAACAAGGCATTAAATCACAACCAATGACATGCGAGGAATTACCCATCTCGCTAAAATACATAATCAGAGTCTCAACAAAAACTTGTACAACCCTTTTAAAATCATGATACTAAAATCTTGCTAAATCATGAGCACATAAGACGAAGGTAAACATCCAAAAATATAAACACGCCTTTGGAAATCTAAGGATCACAACATCCATATATGGGCTTCTAAACCAAATTGGGTTCCCACATCGATAAGACTAAAATAATAAAATAACAATAAAGGAAATAATCAAATCAATTTACTAGATTCCACAATTTGATTTAATTCATTCACAATTAACCAATGAGATTTATTTCCCAAATCAATAACCATAACAACCATAGATTCAAATCTCACAACATAAAACAATATATCATTATATTTATTATATATATATATATATATATGTGAACCCATTTCCTAAATTGCATGGAAGAAACAAAAAATTACGTTAATAGATCAAAATGCAAGGTTAGAACGAGAGTTCCCCATAAAATCCATTTGCATTGTTAAAAAACAAGGAAAAAGATGATATAATTGAGTAAATATAAACAAAGATAACTATCCCTATTCTAAAACAAGACGAACACTTGATCTTATGGGGTATTGGTGCTATTGTGGAAAATAGCCCTTTCCCAACCCCTTTAGATAAGCTAAATGGTGAAAATGCTATGAAGAATGATATGGAATGTTAAGATGATATGGATTCAAATGACAATGGTGCATTTGTGCTTGAGATTGTGGAGTTGTGTAGGATTTGTTGAAGGATGAAGCCTCTATTTAAAGATTCTCAAGTTGAAAGAATGCTTATGAGAGAGAAATGTGGGATAAAGATTGGACCAATGAGATGAGGACACTTGTCATCTTATGAGTGGTTGAGGAATGAGCACATTTTGGTCAATGTTCCAAAGAGGGGGAGATTGAAATTTGAAAAAAAGAGTTAAATGTTGAGTTTGACTTGTGCAAGAGACATGTAAGAGCTCATAAATGCTTTGTTGGGTGTACATGTCCACTTGCTTTTGAATTCAAATTTGAGAGAATATTCCTCAAAGATGCCATGTTGATGGAAAATGCTAATTTTATAAATCAATAAATTGATTTATTGGTGCAAGTGAGAAAACCTAGAGGATGTGATGGGTGATTAGGTTAGGTTAATCAAGATTAGATTAGCTTAATGATGATTAGATGATTTTGACCTTTTTGACTTAAATATTTTGATTTATTTAAATCAAAAAAGGGATGGAATATGCATTTGGATTTCAATTTAATAAAGTTTGGTTTATTTAATTAAAAGGTTGATGTTTGATTTATTTAATTTAAATGAACAACCTTAGGAATGAAATTAATAAGTTTAATTTACCTGATGAATGGATGAAGGTGAACTAAGTTTAATTGATGAATGAACCTAATTAAATGCATGATGCTAATTTTTCATGTCTACATTTTTCCCCTCTTTGAAGCAATGAACTTGCTGCATTGGTTCAAAGAATAAACTTGCTGTGATCAAAATTCAAAAAAAATTATAATTTTTTCGGATGCCCCAGCGGAAAGAAGTACACTAGTACATTTCCCCCTCGAGAGATCAAGCAAAAAGATTCTATTTGAGGGTCGATCTCGGGATAAAGAGGTTTAAAATGGATGGTTATGGATGATAATGCAAATGAGATGATTTTAAGATGCTTAGAATAACAAATCTATATTACCTTAAACATCTTAAATGATGATATGATGTGATGATGGATGATATGCTGTGATTATGTAATGGATGATTTATGAGATGCTTAGACTAACAAATCTATATTATGATAATGAACATGCATGTTAGATTATATGCAGGATGCTGATGGTTTGTGGATGCAGGATGGATGCACTGGTGATAACGATTAACTATTCATGACTGATGTTAGTGCGAAAAAGAAGAAATTAGATGAGATGATGACAAGAGGATCCAACAAGTCCATGATCTGACAAGAATTTATTAGAGACAATGATGATGATAGATGATGATTCACTTATCAAGGATTGGGATTTTAAAAGGGCTACTTACCTTATGTTTGATTACACGTGTAGATATGATGCATCAAGGTATAAAGAACCAGGATGGCGTTGTACCTAGTGCGATAGAATTTAACTCGACAAACAGATAGGAGTATTCTTGTTCACACTTGACATACTGAAACCTTGCTAGGGAGTACCTAACAAAGCAAGTATTCACCAAGTTATATTACAAGAACGTCCAACAAGCACAACAGACAAATGATAATGATTTTTTCCCCATTCCTTTCTCTCTAAATCCTTTGTTTGGATATCATTGAGAGGTCCTTGGAATAAGCACAATAAGATAAATCAAAAGAAAATATCAAGTATACAAATAGGCCAATGTTCTTCATACCTTCAGCCAGAGGGATGTGTTTTGATAGGATAAGAATCCAAGGTGATATCCAAAATGATGCCCATTGTAAGAACGATATATCCTAGGACGTGCATTGTATAGGATGATGATGGTTTGATAAGTTGATTGATAGGATGTTGATATAAGGTTGATTGACATGTTTGCGAGTGATCAAGAGTTTGATTTTGCGTTTAACGGTTTATTGCTTTGATTTGATTTTGTGTTTGAAGTTTTATTTTGTTGATTGTTGTGATTGTTTCTGTTTGTTTTGCCAAAGGATGAAGGTGACAATTTGTTTATTATGGATGATTGATTATTGCGGGTGCAAGTGAGATGAGATGGATGGATTTTTTTTCAAATATTTGGATTTTTTTGATGTTTTGAAATGTTTTGAGGTTGTTTTTGGTATTTTCAAGATTTTACAAATGTTTTGATTTTTTGATTTTTTGAATGTTTTGGGGTTTTCTGAGATTTCATGAATGTTTTTGGATTTTTTGATGTTTTTGTGTGTTTTTGGATTTTGTGTTTTTTTGAATGTTTTTGGATTTTTGTGTCTCGGGGGCTGATCAAAGATTAGCCTTGCCTACGTTTAAGCTCAGAGGCAACATAGTTCTTATTCCATGTTTTTGATGTTTTTCTGATTTTTGACTTATTTTTTTGGATTTTTCGATGTTTTGGATGTTTTTGGATGTTTTTGGATGTTTTGGATGTTTTTGGATTTTTCTATGTTTTGGATGTTTTTGGATATTTGATGTTTTTGAATGTTTTTGGATTTTTATGTCTCGGGGGCTGATCAAAGATTAGCCTTGCCTACATTTAAGCTCAGAGACAATGTAGTTCATATTCCATTTTTTTTGACATTTTCTAATTTTTTTAAATTTTTTTTTGGATTTTTGGATGTTTTGGATGTTTTTGGATTTTTCTATGTTTTGAATGTTTTTGATTTTTTTCAATGTTTTGGATGTTTTTGGAATTTTCGCACGATTTTAACGATTTGGATATGGACATGTGTGATGATATCAATTCTTTGTTTGGGATTTTGTTGAAGACCAAGCTAAGGTTGATTGATCGAATCGATGGATTGATGATGATGATAACATTGTTGAGGATACACAACAATGCAAAGATTTGATTGATCAAGATTGATGATGATAACATTGTTGAGGATGCACAACAATGCAATGATTGATTGATCAAGATTGATGATGATAACATTGTTGAGGATGCACAACAATGCAAGGATTGATTGATCAGGATTGATGATGATAACATTGTTGAGGATGCACAACAATGCAAGGATAGTGTTAAGCAATACAATGATCGGGAAGGATATCCCAAGATTATGGATTGATTGGATTCGATTTGATCAGGATTGTTGAAGCTTGGTTTAGAACAAAATTTGTTCAAATGATTTGACGTGATGTTTGAAGTGTAAATTAGATGCGACTGATAGTGATTGTTTGGATTGATGTTTGATGAAAGATGACGATTAATAAGGAACACCTGCTCATAAAAATATGCCATGGGCTAGTGATTTGGAATTTTGGATCTCAAATGCTTTGACCTGTTTGATTTCACATTTTCCAATGTTTGAATCACCACATAAGTCTAAGGATATAGATCAAGATTTATTCTTGAAGGAAGATGTGAATATATGCCCCCAGTGTCTAGTAATGTATGGAATGTCATGGATGGATGCTTGGATAGGTGTATGGATGAATGGATATGGATTATCTTGCAATAAGATAAGGTGTTAGGATAAAGAATTCTCATTTGGATAATTCTTCACGGCTTAGATAACATTGGATAGGATAGGATCAGTGAAAACAACCCATGTCAAGATGTTTACCATAAGAAAGTGTAACATGTGCCCCAAAATTTCATCAAGATCAAGATAACTTGGATGATGGATGTAGATGGATGAAAATGGATTGGATCAATGGTTTATGAATGGATGGATTTATTATGGATAAGATGGATGGAATGCTCGATTTATTACGAATGGGATGAGATGCTTCCATCTGAAGCACACGAGATGCCGATTCTACATGACGCCTGTTTGCCAGGTTTCGTCCATGGTCTTTAAAGCGCGCCCATGCGGTTTTCAAGAGGGCATTTTTTCTCTTTACTATTTTCAATCCTTTTTCTAATTTTTTGGATTTTTATTTTTTGACTTTTTTGGTTTTTTTGAAAGATTCATGCTAACCCACTTGGTGGTGCTGATGTAGATGCTTCTGTCATAATGTGCCATCAATATCCTGCTTGAAGAAGTTGCTTTGCTAAGATACATGCACTTGAATGCAACTTTTGGGATTCTTGATCTGCTTTGTTGATACTAGAGTTAACTTTGTCTCTATGTGCACATCGTGATAGAATGCCTTTGAAATCCTTATGATGAAGGGTTGTTGCCAATACATGGTCAATGTGAGAATTGGATATCATGCATGGAGGCATGGATGGAGTGTGTTTAGGGATAAAATATGGATTGGTTGACAGTTTGGAATCTTTGACTCTCCAAACTTGGGAAGATGAGCAATGATGGGTGGATATGAAAGTGTGCATGGAATTAGGACCAACTGCTTGATATACTTTGAATGTCGCTTGAAAAGCCTTCTTTTGCTTTTGCGGACATCCTTGATGGATACTTTTCCCTCTTTTATTTTCCCCATAGTTTCTTTGACTAATGAAGTTTTATAGGGATAATCTTTCTTTGTATTCTTTGGTATCCATTTGTATTTGATTTGTCCATTGTGCTTCTTAGCTTCTTTTGCTTTGATAATGTTCTTCGTACTTTGATTCAAATCTTCCTTTTGACGTTGGTCCCAATTCTTGGATGGGGTGATGGGTGGATGAAGATTCATGACGTGGTTGGTTGTAGTATTGGCAATGGTTTCACCATAAAGATTCTTCGTTCTCCCTATGTTGATGCTTGCATTAGATAAATTTTCCCCTAGTATGGTGGTAGTAGTACCTTCATGCTTTGATTTCGCTTGTTCTGAGAGCTTTTGTTTAGAATGCATTCTCTAATAACTGACCACTGCAGATGATGTTATTTTAATTGGATGCTCTGCTGACTCCTGAATATCTTGTTCTATCTGACCTGATTCCTTGAGTGGATAATGTTGGATATCTTCATACATGATGTTTTCAATTTGGATTTTGGATATATTTGATCCTAATGTTGACAACTCCGTTTGATTATATGAATCAATAACCTGCTCTTTTTGTGCAATAATATCAGGAGTAAAGGAATCCTGTTCTGAATGAAGATCATCTATGTGTCCATCCGCGGAAAGCATCTCATGGTTAGATGGAGGAGTATGTGCTACATGGATGTGATCATCTTGCATAGATAGGAGAGTGTCCATTAGATTATTGTAGTATCTTGAAGATACAAATTCTTGATCTTGAATGATTTCAGAGTTGCTTTCGATATGTTTTGGATCAAGTTCTTGACATGGGTCAGTTTCAAAGGATGGATTGCTTACAAAGGGTTCTTGGATGTCGTCATTAGGCATGGGGAATGGCTCAATATCCTCTTGATCTTTGAGTGGACTTGGATCAAGTGTTAAGTTTAGGATTCCTTCAGTATCTATAACCATGAGGTCAAAGGGGGTCAACATGTCTTGGAAAGGACCACTGCTAGACTTTGGTGAAAGATGTTGATCATGCTTTGGAATGAATTCTTGAGATATGTCCTCTAACTCATAAGGCGATGTAGAGACATTTTCAACATGATCATAGGTCAACAGATCGTGCATTATGTCCCTAGGATCAAATAATCCTAACACTCCTTGAAATAGATCACTAAAAAGTGGCTCTTGATGTATGGTGAGTTGATCATCGAGTGGGGTGGAAACATCTTCAATGTACTCCTTAATTGAGAGATCTTGAACATTGTTTTCAACAATTGTGGCAAAGAGATTCGTCAATGTCTTCAACCATAGAGTCAAGTGATGTTGAAATTTCTTGAATTGGATCATTGTTGGGTATTGTTGGTGGATTTTGATCATGATTGAAAAGTGACTCTTGACATATATTGATTTGATCATTGGATGAAGTAGACACAACTTCAAGGTGCTCAGTGATGGATTGATCCTGATCCTTGTTCTTAATAGTTGTGGTGGAGACATTTCAATTGCTATCATCAATGGTTGAATGTTCATCGTTATCCCCAATAGTTATAATTTTTTGTGTTTGTGCTTGTGTTTGTTGGGTAGCTTGAGAGGTTTGGGAAGCTTGAGAGGCTTGTTGCACTTGTTGAGCTCATCTTGCTTGTTGCGTGGCCAGATATTGTTGGATGGCCTTTTGGTAGGCTTGGTGAGCTTTTAGCACAATGTTATATTGTCTTGCTGCATTTGGTTTTGGTGGTAGTGGTGGTGGATTCAACATTGTGTTGGATGTAGTGACAAGTGGTTGAGATACGCTTGGAGCGATCATGGTAGTGAGGGGTTGAGATGTGATGGGTGTGATAGGGGTGGTTGGAGTGATTGAGGTGATAGGTCTTTGGGAGACCATATTTTGATTTGTCGGGATTGATGTTGTCATTTGATTAGATACCATCTGTTGGAGTGATGTCGATGGTATATTCAAAGGATTTGATGTGATGGCTTGATTGGTGTTAGGTGGATTGATTGGGATGGAGTGATTGGTGCTAGGTAAAGGGGGAAGCCCTAAACCAAGGAATGTTGTTGATATGGGTAATGGTGGTGGAGATGTCTCTTGGCACAATGACTCAACTATTTTGGTAAGTGTAGCGATTTGATATCGCCAAATTTGATCTTGATTTCGATCTTGAATCCCTTGATATAGTTGATTTGGTTTTTGTTTAAGCAGATTTGGAGTGTGTACTTGTGTTTGATTTTGGGCCATGTTCTGATTTGGGATGATGTTCAAATTTGGCATTATGGGTTGAAATTGAACATTGTTGTGATTGGGAGTCACATTGCGTTGATTTTGCATGGAATTACCTTGACTTGGATCTATATATGGAGTCATTATCATTGTTTTTGGACTTTGAAAAACATTTGAGTGATTCACAAACATATTTATCCCAAACTTTTCCGGATTCATGTTTGGAAAACTTGTACATGGTATATTCACTTTTGGCATGTATGGATTTGGTGGGATGATGTTGGTCGTTTGAAGACTCATGCATTGATTGTTTGGTTGACAGACTTGTAGGTTTGGATTTAGATCTACCATTGGGAAATGTGTTCCAATATTTTGACTAGGTATACTCATATTTGTTGTACCATTGATGTTTGTAGGAGACAATGATCCCATGTATGGATTGTATAAATGTGAGTTTTGAAAATCAATTGGAATTGTAAGGCTTTGATAGTTTGGTTGACTTGGATTACTCACGATGTATGGATCAAGTTTATATTCCATGTTCGTTTTGTGTTTTGAACTTGTTGTAAAAGTGACCTATAAGGTGTTTAGGACCAATGATGAGATGAAGGATGAAAAGGGCTGAATGATATGAGAGTTGAACTTTTAGGAACTTTAGATCAATGCTAGACTTAGGGTTTGATTTTGATTGGATAATGAACTTGTAAACCCTAAGATGTTGGACGTTATCTTTAGGATGAACTTGTTCAAAGGGGTACTAATTTAACTAGAGGTATGAGAAAGGATGTATTCCCATACTCCTAACTAAACAAGGTGATTTTGATTTTGATGATTTACCCAAGTCTAGAATGATGTTTCCAAAGTTCTAAATTTGTTTGGTGGGATGGAATTTTTTGGAATTTGGATGAAGTGTTTGATTTGATCCTAAATGATCCTAAGAAGGACTTGTTTACTAGGCCAAGATAGTGAAGAACATGCCTTTCTCTAAAAGTAATTCAAACCAAAAAGACCAATGCTTGCTCAAAAGACGATAAAAATATAAACAAGCACATGTGTGGGGTTCAATTTGAGTTTAATATTGGTTAATGACTTCTTTTTTTACCACAAACACACTCTTGATTAGATTTTGAATCTAGATGTCTAATGTCTCAACTGTCCCCTGATCCCGCAAAGTGTATTATGCGGAAACCAAGGAAATTTGAGGCAAGAGTTACCTATTGTTGACTTTAGTAGGAGAAAATTGAGATGAAATCCAAATGCTTAGAAGCCTGTAAGAATATGAATCCCAAGGGAAAGCAATAATAGGTGAATTTTTTCAAGGATATTTGCTTCTCCTAAAGAGTTTGAGATTTGATGCTCATGTTGAATGTTGATTTTCCAATGTTTTCGATCAAAGCACTATGTTTTCAAATTGACTCACAAGCAATATAACACCCTAGCTCAATTGGTACATTTTTCTTAGTGGGCTTGCCTCATGCCCTTCATAGTAGAAGAGATGATTTTACATGCAACCAAGGAAAAAATATAAAGGTATGTTAAGAATGAAGTCTTAACCTCTATATTTCAACCAAGATCGGACATGGCAAGTAACTTCTTGGAATCTAAGTTCCAATGCACCAATTTGATAAAATCATTGAATGGATTAGTTGGTCACTACAAACAAAGGTTTTAGTTTAGACTTTCCATTTGTGGAGATTGACCCATACGACGAGAGTCCCCTTTCAGATCCATCTCATTGGAATCAACCGCGTGATATTGGCGTTTACTACAATACCCACATTTATATCCCAGTTGGAAATACTCTTGGCTTTAGAGTGTTACCGGTTGAGTACTTTTCCCCCAAGGCAGGCCCTCTAAGAGAGAAAAAAGTAAATAAACTTATTCATAGTTCGATCGACCCTTGCTTCGAAACAAAGGGAGAACACATGCAAAAGCTCACTCACACTCGCACAATATTTTATTCAATTTTAGACCTAAAATGAAATGTGGAGGCAATATTTTATGCAAATTAATGTCATAAAAAAGACGTTTGATTCTCAAGATCGCTGTGAAGCGCGAGAGGAGTGCATACGCCTTTTTAGATGAGATTATTTTACAAAAAAGATTACAAAAACATGAAAGCACTTGTTCATTTTAAGCCTCCTAGCAATGATTTTGGTTCGTTTTAAAGCACCAAAAGAAATTTCTGAAGTTTCTTTGTTTAATTTTAGCCAAATCCAAAAGCTAGTGAGTTTCTAGGGTTCAATTTTAATTCCAGATTTGAAAAGAAAACAATGATCTAGTTGACTTAGAACAGAAAAAAAAAGTAGGAAATGGATGCCTCAAGTTTTTACAATAAGCATTTATAAATTCTTTTTCATTTTCAAGTTTCAAAATGATCAAATTTCAAACTCCAATTTGGTTTCTTTCGCTTAAGTCTGAAGTCTACTTCCAATGTCAACCTTCACCCATCATTGCCACCATAAACATAGAGATCTTTTTAGATCAAAATCAAAAATATGTGGGCACAAAAACCCTAGGTTTTCCTACTATAGTTGCACGAAATCAATGCTTGCAGAAGAGTCCTTCCCAAAATGGACGCATCCTTTAATGTCACCAGTGAACAAAACAGATGTTTACAATTGATGTGTCTTCAGAGGATAATAGCCTTGTTTGACCTGGTGCCTCAATAAGGTACATTACTGTTTGACATGATGTTTTGAGAAAATGCATGGTAGAGGATTTGAAGCAGTGGTTGGAGTTGCTAAATGGTATTCTACATATTTCGCGTTATGATATAATGTGCATTCGAAGGCTCCACACCGTGCGCTACATATATTACATTCCAAATGTTAGTTGAGCTTCAGTCAAATTCCTCACCATTGTCAAATTTTTAATACTTTTATCATTAAATGCCTGATTGAAAAGGATACGTTGTCTGCCCCATAGATTTTTCCGCGCGATTTTTAGAAAAGATAGAAGATAGCAACGCCAGGAAACAAATGTCTAAAATGATAGAAGATGATAGAAACATCAATTTAAATAAAAAGAAAAACTTTCGTAAAGACCCAGTCACGTGAAGCAATCAATCATCAAACTAGGAGGCAACTGTGAATAGAAATTATTATATTATGAGAAATACAAGTTGTTGTTGTCATTAGGCACCATTTTTAGTAATGCTAATGATTTGACCTCACGGAGGATGACTTGCTCGTGGTATTTGCGTAGTATAGGGAAATAGTAGATGTCAACCTTGTGAGAGACAAATGAAAGATGATCAACAAGGACATAAGTAGACTCTTTGTATTTGGAATGCTATGAAGCGTCCTCTGATTTCCCTGTAGTTGCTTCCCTCACGATTGTTTTCTGTCATTTTCAAATTTTCAAGAAATAAAAAATTGTGCCAGATTAGATGATTACCATAATAGAGAAAATAGAGAAATACATGAGTAAATAATATGGAACAATGTGCATTAGTTAACAATGTTTTTGTTTTGAAATTTTCGAGCTAATGCTATTTGCAGGAATAAAGTCAATTCCACAACCTTTCCGCATCATCCTCCTTTTAAAAAAAATGTCACTTTTGGAAAAAAATGGACTGTCAACAGAAAAAATGCATAAGGGACCTTTGTTAGATGTTATAGCTAGACATGCCATGGCGTACGAGTATGCAAAATGGGGAAGCAAAAAAGAAATGCATTTCAGTGAATGCGTACTAAAGAAGCAAAGTAGCCCGTTGTTGTTTTCAATATAGATGTGTGTCGATCAATGACAACAAACAGTGACATAACAAAAAAAAGAAGAAAGAAGCGATTAGATAAAATTAATTTTATACCACTAAATTTGGTCATGACCCATCAAACTAGGTGCAAAAAGTAAATGCTAGCAACAGATTGGAAAAGTTCAAAAATAAGACGCAGGTACTGTCGAGTGGGTGGAAATCTCATGGAAGATTAAATTGATTTTGGAGGCTATGACAATATTGATTGTGAGTAATGACAACATGATTGAACACTAACCAAGACATGACATAGCTGGAGTAATAGTCTTTTGGTGTAATTGGTCTATGCCTAACATTTACAAAGTGTTGAATGAGACAACATATGCAAAAGCATGCCTAGAAATAGATAGAGTCGGGCTTCCCTCCACACATGATGCATTAACTAGCAGACTGCGTGCACTCCCCAGATCTTTTGTAAGAAGAAATTATGCCCTTAAATCTCTCACTTTTCTAATTTGGTGAGCAACTATCAATACTGAAGTGACATTCAATCAATCTAAACGTGTTAAAGAACTTTAGAATGATAGTGCAGCTAAATAGAAGAAAATAGTGTAATGATATGGAAATCGATTGCTCAGACTTGGTCAACCATCCCAACAAAGACATGCCATCAGTGGTCCACTACTAGACTCCTTAGATTCTCAAGTTTTAAGTGCTGCTATAGAAAGTCAAAAAAATCCTTATTTCTTCAACATATGTTGCAGAGAGTTTATGATTCATTTTTTTTAGCTTCTACACAAGGGCACATAAGTTTTGAGTAGAGGATTTGAATGGGAAATGATAGGGATGTCTCCCATCACAATGAACTTGGCTTCAAGCGCCCCAAGCGCTACCGTAGATGCTTCTCCCAGGAATGGTAGCAACGACGAGGAATTGATTCACTATCTGCAAACAAAATCAAATCATCATTCTTCTTAGGCTTAACAGATATGTTTTCTTTTTATCAAACAAATAATGAAATACTCAAAATGCATTTATATCATACTGATAAGCAAGATACATGCAACTGTTGAAGGGTAGAATTTAAGGAATATCTCAGATTCTCACGCCATAAAAGCTTTTAAGGCTTAACATTAGAGCTCAGCCCCTAAGAAACAATGATGACTATTCGCCTGTTACTTAAGGCTGCTAAGCTTTTACATTTCTTACGTGTGAAATAAGTGAGGTCAATGCTAAAATAAGCTGTGGACTTCCAGGCACTCTTTTTTTTTTTATGTTTATGTTAAATATATGCAACAGGTTTTTAAATATCCCAAAACAATTTAAAAACATCAACTTGTAATAGGACAAACATGGTGGGCACCAAAATGTGAACCCCTTCCCAAAATTGCATGGAAGAAACAAACAATCACGTTAATAGATCAAAATGCAAGGTTAAAATGAGAGTTCCCCATAAAATCCATTTGCATTGTTAAAAAACAAGGAAAAAGATGATGTAATTGAGCAAATATAAACAAAGATAACTATCCTATTCTAAAACAAAACAAACACTTGATCTTATGGGGGGATTGGTGCTATTGTGGAAAATATCCCTTTCCCAACCCCTTTAGATAAGCTAAATGATGAAAATGCTATGAAGAATGATATGGAATGCTATGATGATATGGATTCAAATGACAATGGTGCATTTGTGCTTGAGATTGTGGAGTTGTGTAGGATTTGTTGAAGGATGAAGCCTCTATTTAAAGATTCTCAAGTTGAAAAAATGCTTATGAGAGAGCAATGTGGGATAAATATTGGACCAATGAGATGAGGACACTTGTCATCTGTAATACCCCTCATACTGTTTAGACTTATTATTTTCTGTGCTTTGGTTGGATACTATGATGATACTGTTATAGTTTGATTTGGTTAGTTAGACGTTAGATGATGCTGTTATTTCATTATGGACATGATTATTTCATATGACATTATGGTTGGTTATATTAGTTGATTTTCAAAATTATAGTAGGATGCAATGATTTAATGAATTATGTCATGAGATGAATTGTTAGTTTAGAAATGTTATTTTATCAGTTATATTATAATTGTTAGAGTAGGTGTGATGAAGGACAATATGGCATTACTCATTCGCGAGTGCCCTGCTATGTTGTGATTCCTTCTCACAATGCAGTACTTCGATTTAATGCTTTGATTTTATATATATGTATGCACATGTACACAACTTCGTTTGTATGCAGGATTTGCAGGTACAAGTCTCGATTCCACCTGCTTCGGCAGGACAGGGCGAGCACCAATAGCCCAACGATTAAATGTTGAAACAGAGGTGACGATGAAGTCCTCCCGTTCCATGATGTCAGATCGTCTCATTTGTTTGGTATTGTTGATTTTTATGTAATTGTCGTCATTTGTGTTTTGTGTTATGTGTTTTGTCATATTTTATTTAAGATGGCATTTATAGTTATGATTTATTTTAATGATTGAAATAGTTATTTATTTTAATGTTAGATTAAGTTCTATTTAAATATTTAAATGATTTAATTATTTTTGAAAAATCATATATTTCAATTAAATGATAATTAAATAATAAATGTGTCTTAATTATTTTAATCAATTATCTGGTGGAGGATAATTATTAGAATAATTTATTTAAATTAAATAAGTAATGTGATGTGCAAGTAAAGCTGCAAAGATAGAAATTAAAACAATAAAACAAATAAAAGAATGAAAAGATTGTGAGAGCAAATAAGAAAAGAGATTTGGGTAAAAAGCTTGCTTTTAAAGAATGATTTTTTTTTTTTTTGTTTTTGAAAAGAATGGACAATGTCTTTTATTTAATTAGGAAAATTGTAAGTTTCTCAGACACACAGAGGTTTTTAGTTATAGAAGTTGCAGAAGTTATTGGGGGGTATTCTGAAATTTTAGAGAGGATATCGGATTCTTTTATTTCATTTTGAGGAGAGTTCTTGAAAGGGATTGGATATCTGTTACTGGGTTGCTTTGGAGAAGTTCTCTGAACAAATCATCGGATTCGAGTTCGAGGGCGAAATTCTGTAGAGGAGATTTGGAAGCACGAACAGGGAGCTCTTCGAAGTCATCAGAATCAAATGGGCATCATTAGATTTTTGAATAAGCGTTGGACATCAGGTTCCAATTATATTTTCCTTCTAGTACTTTCTCTTTCATCTTTCTGCTTCAAAGAAAACAAAACAAAATTTATTAAATATGATTTGGGAGAATAAGGAAAAACTGTTGTTTGAATTTAAAATTAGTGAAAGATAATAGACTAGAAATAAAGAAAAATATAGTTATTGTACTGAACCAATTTTGTCAAAACAAAAAAACCCTTATCTTCTGAAATATTCAACTTATCAAATGATAGGATTTTAGAAAAGAAGATTTCCTTGTTGAAGATAATAAATTTTGGGTTTTGTCCATATTTTGATACATGATGAATCTATTCTGTTTTCTGTATTTTACTCTCTGGTTTAGTCTATATGCAACTAATATATATATATATATATATATTGTTATATATATAAATATTTATATATATTATATATATGTATATTTTAATATTTCAACATTATACTGGTACTGTGCGTCGGCCGTGCGTCGGTCGTACGACTGTCAAACGAATCCTTAATTCTCATAAAACTGAGATACTCTGTGTTTTGTTTTGGGTTTATATATATATTTATACTGAAATCGAATTATACTGCATTTGATATGGTTTATATCGAAATTTTTAAAGAAGTTTATATATTTTCAAAGTTTCTAAAAAACGCAGGGAAGGGGAAGGGACGGCCGAAGCCGTACCCTCGACCCTTGCCCCTGCCATAGCCACTGTCCACAACAGTCTTTATGACTGCTGCGCGCAGCAGTCAATAAGACTGTTGCGTACAGCAGCAAGGGCTACGGCCCTTTGAATTATGTCTTATGCTTTTTTTTTGTTTATTTTAAATATATATATATATATATATGTTTATATATTTTTTTCTTTTCTTTTGATATGTATTTATTATTATTATTTTTAAATAAATATAATTATGATGTATTTTATTTAAAAAATAAAATAAAATAAGATTATAATTATTTGACATTATTAATTCAAATGAAATTTTGATTATTTAATTTTTAATGTAATTTATTACATTTTATGAATGTAGTTTAGAATTGTATTAAGATGTTCAATTTTGTTTTTAAATAAGTAATTTTCTTTATATATTTTAAAATGGGCACCGGGTAATTATTGTTTAGATTAAACAAATATGTTAGACAGGTTTTTTCCTTTAGTTGTGGTTGTGGGCTTTATTGAGACAATCGTTTTGAGTTATATATTTGGGAATGGAATCAACCTTACTGGTGCAACCTTGCAAAATGTGATGTGAGTTTTCCCGATGTTGTATATTTTTGTCGCTTTGTGTTGTCTAGGTGGGAACCCTATTGTCTTGTAACCCTAGTCCAGAGGCGTGTTTAGTGTTGAGGTTGTCTTCATCTTAGTTATACCTTTGGTTTTGAAGCTTAATGGTTTATGCTTGGAAGGGTTGAACGTTTTCTTATGATAGTTTGTTATGGGTTGTCGCGAGAGGAATATTACCTCGCGTGTGTGGATTCGAGTATTATGTTTTATATGATTTAGTTCAACCCTTGCCTACTTTGAGATATGTTAGGGGTCATAGGAGAGTGGCTCTTCGTGGGCGCCGGCGCCTCAGGATGAGGAAGGGCTCAGGATAACCCACGAAAGAGTAGTTAAACAAGTGATAACCTAACAATAGATTTTAGGGGGTTGGGTAGTTAAAAAAACACAAGATAATAAAACATTGGATTCCTCGGCTATGCATTAGGGCTACCATAGACTAGTGATAGACTGAGAAGGCCGTGGTCGGCAAATCCATAATCTCGTCTTCATGAGAGATTATTGGTTCCGCATTAGCTACCCTATGGTGCTGGCGCCTCAGTTAGGAGGAAGGGCCAGGAGATCCATAGATGGGTGCCGACGCCTCAGTTGGAGGAAGGGCCAGGAGAATCCCATGAGAGCTATGCGATGACACTCTCCACTTGACACCCTTGTGCTTTGTTGTAGTTGCCTCTGGATATTGTATCTTTATGATGCTTTTGATTCTTGTGAATTTGTTTTCATGATTGTTAATTGGTGGTACTTCATGTTATTGTGATGAGTTCTTAGTTTTAACTTGTTATGTGATTTGTGAACATTGATGGTTGTTCGTTGTATGCCTTGTGTGGTACTTGTTTGTTCTGTGTTGTTGTTGAGTCGGTTTGAAATTCATGGTCGGGTTCACTTCCTCGTCACCTCTGAGCACGGGGGGTGAGTTACTTGTAATTCACATGGTTGGGTGGAACGTGCTCTGCACCCGTTGGGTTCCCCATCAGCATCCTGTCTTCTCAGCTTTTCCGCAGTTGGAGTTGTACCTGTTATCACTTGTACTTCATATTTCATTATTTTTGTATGAATCCCCATGTTGGGAAATTCAATGTAATTCATTTATCAAAGAAAATTGTAATGTAATATTATAACGATGATGTAATAGTTAGGCTCATTTGTAACTCTATTAAGAGATTTATCATGGATGTGTTATGTGATGTTTATTGTTCTCGCATCATGGTTATTGGATGTATCCTTATCCTTGGTTATCGTTATAAATGATATTGTTGTAATCTTTATCTTTATTTCCGTTTAGTTGTTGCGATGTAACCTCGCATGCCCTAGAGAACTAAGTGTGTTAATGTTATGTAATGTGCTATGTGATTATGGTTAAATGTTATTATATGTTTAATTTAATTATTTAAAAAAAAAATTTATTCGCATTGTGTGTGTTCTCTGGGGTTTGCACGACGGGCATTACATCATCTTATGAATGGTTGAGGAATGAGCACATTTTGGTCAATGTGCCAAAGAGGGGGAGATTGAAATTTGAAAATGAGAGTTAAATGTTGAGTTTGACTTGTGCAAGAGACATGTAAGAGCCATGTAAGAGCTCGTAAATGCTTTGTTGGGTGTTCATGTCCACTTGCTTTTGAATTCAAATTTGAGGGAATATTCCTCAAAGATGCCATGTTGATGGAAAATGTTAATTTTATAAATCAATAAATTGATTTATTGGTGCAAGTGGCAAAAACTAGAGGATGTGATGGCTGATTAGGTTAGGTTAATCAGGATTAGATTAGCTTAATGATGATTAGATGATTTTGACCTTTTTGACTGAAATATTTTGATTTATTTAAATAAAAAGGGGATGGAATATGCATTTGGATTTCAATTTAATAAAGTTTGGTTTATTTAATTAAAAAGTTGATGTTTGATTTATTTAATTTAAATGAACAACCTTAGGAATGAAATTAATAAGTTTAATTTACCTGATGAATGAACCTAATTAAATGCATGATGCTAATTTTGCATGTCTACAATATATATAAACAATATTCAACTTTATTCTAATTATTCTGTCAACAATTTTTTTAAAAATCATTCTGGACTGTGACTATAATCATGCCAATGCTAATATAAACATTTTAAATATATATATATATATATATACATATTAAAAAAAATAATAAAAAATTTAAATATTGAAAAGGACTCCATTACAAGTGTTGTCGCAGTCCATAGGACTGCGTATAGTAGTCCATGTGACTGCTGTGTACAACAGTCCTATGGATTGCTGTGTACAACAGTCCATGGCCTGCTATGGTAGCCCACAGATTGGTGCAGGGGAGAGGGGAGGGGTATGGCCTGCACCGTCCTACCGTTCGCCCCTAAAAATTATTATATATATATATTTTATTTATTTATTTATTTTTATATTTTATTTAATGTACAATACTATGGCATCCTTGCACGGGTTTGGCCACGGCTTTGGCAGGAACAAAAATTCGATCTAACTAACATAATAGGTGCAATCATATGAATATGTTTATATATTTATATTTATATTTTGTATATATAAATGTCAAACAGAATATAATTTTCTCTGTAATAAATCACTGTACAAATATATATATATATATATATATATATATATATATATATATATATATATATATATATATATATATAT
The DNA here is from genome assembly GCA_007258455.2 of Sequoia sempervirens. Classification (NCBI taxonomy): domain Eukaryota; kingdom Viridiplantae; phylum Streptophyta; class Pinopsida; order Cupressales; family Cupressaceae; genus Sequoia; species Sequoia sempervirens. The sequence goes on along the minus strand of VDFB02026320.1, from coordinate 150,032,802 downwards.
ATATATATATGTATATACATCTTTTTCAAAAATGTATATATATATAGATATATCCAAAAAAATCCATTTATTTTAGAGGGGAATAATTTTTTTATAACAAAATTATAAAAGAAAATATAGAATATTTTCACAGACCCCAGTAATTTTCTCTTGCTGGTTTGCTATCTAATAACTGTTCAATTTCAAACAAAGATTTTCTTTTCTTTTATAGAGCAAACATATTTATTTATTTTTTATTTTTCTTTTGAATCATAAGACTAAAGAAGTAAGAAAATGAAACCTGGAGTCCTGCGCCTGTTGAAAATTTGACGAAGCTTTGCTTTATCCAAATAGCCTTTTCGAAGAGCTTTCGTCCCTTTCTTCAGAACTTCTCCACCCTATTTCCTTGATCAATCGTCTAATCTAAAATTTAATTCAGAAGAACCTCTCTTCCAGAACAATAAAAAATAAAATAAATTTCTACAGAAGAAGAGCAAGAGAAAATCCAATTTCCAAAACTCAATATTTTTGTGTAATTTCTATCCAAATTTTCCCGTCCCTGAAAAATCTCACAAGTTTGCTATTAAATAAATAAAAAAATCTTCTCTTTTTCGAAAACTCCTTAAATCAAAATTAAAAGAAGTTTTCTAATTTCATTCCCAGCTTTACAGCCAAAACTCAACATTCATTGGTCCTTTTCATCTTTTCTTTCTTTTCTTAATTTTTTTCTATTTAACAACACTTTTTGTTTTAATTCTAATTTTGTAGTTTTACTTGCAATTCACACAATTTAATTTATTTCATAATTATCCTCAACATGCTCTTTTAATTTAAATTATCAAAATACAAATTTTCAATAATTTAATTTACACTTTTCCACTTACTTATCTTTAATAAATATATGGATTTTAAAATAAGACTTTTATATTTTAATACAAACTATTCCAACACTATTATCAACATTTATTAACATCATATAAATTACATCATAGAAAACACCAACGTAAAATAAATACCAAAAGTACACTCACACAAGCCACTATAATAAAATGCAAAAATGACGAAGGTCAAAGACGCACAATACCACTAAACAAGACAGTTTGACAAATATGGGATGGGATGACTTCCTTGTCATCTCTGTTTCAACGTCATGCCCGTTGTGTTAAATTGATGCTCGCCCTGTCCTGCCGAAGCAAGTGGAATCGAGACTCTGTACCTGCAATTCCTGCATACAAACAAGGTTGTGTACAACATGCATATATATATATATATAATCAAAACATCACATCGTGAGAAGGAATTGCAGCGTAGCAAGACACTCGTAAGTGAGTGGTGCTACATTATCCTCTCACCAAAGCTATACTAACAAATACAACATTAGATATAAAGTAACATTGCTAAACCAACTGATCACATCATAAAATAATTACTAAACCACTGCATCACAATGTATTACTGAAATCAAATTAAACATCACCAAACCAAATGTAACCATAATGTCATATCATAATATCCATTTCCTCAAATGAAGTAGCATAATCATCAAGCAATCTAAACTATCCAATCCACCAATCCAAACAATAACATTAACTATCAAAGTCTCAAAGTATCAAGAAAAAAGCATAGAAAGATAACAAGTCCAAACAACAACATGAGGGGTATTACATCCTCCCCCCCATGAATTGGACTTACTCTTGGAAGCCAGTAAATAGGTAAGGAAAGGATTCTCTGATACAGGAGGCATCCTACCATGTTGCTAAAGTCTCATCATTGGGATCCCACTAGACCCGCACCTGCTCAATATCCCTGCCTTTGAGGGTGAGTCTCCTATGCTGCAGCACGGCCATGGGATCAAGAGCTAGCTGCCCATCCTCAACCTATAGAGCATTCCAATCAAGTACGTGAGTAACATCAGGAAAATATGGTCTAAGGACTGAAACATGAAAAACATCATGAATCCACGATAGACTGGGTGGCAAGGCTAGGCGATAGGCAACAAGACCAATTCTTTCTAACACCTCAAACAACCCTATAAAGCGGGGCGCTAGCTTAGAACCCTTTCCATAATGAATAGGGCTCTTTCATGGACAAACTCAAAGAAACACTCGATCTCCAACTACAAATTTCTGATCAACTCTGTGTGCATCAACATACTTCTTTTTCCTATCTTGAGCCACTACAAGATGCTCTCAGATGCGAGCTACCTGCCACTCCATATCTTGAAGCATTTCTGGTCCAAGAAGAACCTTGTCCTCTAATCAATCCCAGCTCAAAGGGGTATGACAAGGATGACCGTACAAAGCCTGAAATGGAGCCATGTCGATCGAACTATGATAACCATTATTATAGAAAAACTTGACCAAGTGCAAATAATCTTCCCAACGTGATTGTTGGTCCATGACATACATGTGGAGTGTATTCTCAAGCACCTGGTTGACTCTCTCAATCTAACCATCTATCTCAGGATGGTAGGAAGAACTTAAATTCAACTTAGTCCCTAAGGACCGCTGCAAAGATGTCCATAACGCGAATGTGAATACTGGGTCTTTGTCAGAAATGATTCTTTGAGGTATCCTATGCAATCAAACAATGTCTTCCATGAACACCTTGGCCACCATAGAAGCAATATAGGAAGATCGGATAGGGGAGAGATGGGCTACCTTGGTCAGCTTGTCAACGGTGACCATGATAGCATCGTGCCACCTAGAAGACATAGGCAAGCCAACAATGAAATCCATGGAGATAATGTCCCACTTCCACTCTAGAACAAGATGAGGCTGTAACAATCTTGCCAGATGATGATGCTCAACCTTAACCCTTTGACATTCTAGACACCTAGCCACAAAAGCAGCGATGCCACACTTCAATCCTGCCCAAAAGATAGTGAGCGTAGATCCACATATATTTTCTTAACTCCAGGATGTACCGAATAAGGAGCCCGATGGGCCTCAGTCAAGATTAGGGTGCAAAGACCCTCTATAGGAGGTACATACATTCGGCCTGGATAGTGCAAAACACCATCAAAATCCAACGAGTATCCAAAAAATTTTCCTTCTAGAGCTCTACCTGACTTAATCTCCGATTTCACTGCTTGATACCAATTATCTAACGGAAGAGCTGCGAGGATCTGAGTCCTGAAATCAACGTCAAGAGCCACAACAGAAATCTCATGCTTGTGTCAACTCAACGCATTTGCCACCAAATTCTCTTTTCCCTGGATATATTTTACTTCAAAATCATATTCGCACAAGAATTCCATCTACCTTCTCTGTCTTGCATTCAGGTTCAGCTATGTGAAGATGTATTGTAGACTACGATGATCTGTATGCAACTCGAACCGATGCCCTAAAAGGAAGTTCCTCCATCTTACCAAAGCATGCACAATTGTGACCAACTCAAGATCATGTGTGGGGTAGTTCAGTTCATGATCCTTAAGTTTCCGCAATTCATACGCAATCACTCACCCCTCTTGCATCAACACAACCCCTAAGCCTTCCAAAGAAGCATCTGTACAAACAACAAAGTCACTTGTCAGATCTGGTACTACTAAGATTGGTGCACTAGTCAGCTTTTCCTTAAGAGATTGGAATGCTAATTGACATTGATCAGACCAAAGAATTTTTTTTTCCCTTCCTTTGGAGGGAGAAGATAGGATGTGCCATCCTTGAAAAGCCTTGGACGAACCACCGATAATAGCCTACAAGTCCCATGAAACTACAAATTTCTGAGACATTTGTGGGTGCAGGCCAATCCACAATGGCCTGAATCTTTGTAGGATCAACTGAAATTCCCTCGCCTGAAATCAAATGGCCCAAATATTTAACTTCAGTCTTATAGAAGTCACACTTTTCTAGGTTGGCAAACAACTGATTCTCCCTTAAGAATTGCAACACCTATTTTAGATGCTCCTCATGTTCTTCCATAGACCTTGAATAGATCAAAATTTCATCAAGAAACAAAAGGATGAATCTATCTAAGTACGTTCGAAAAAATCCATTCATTAAGCTCATGAAAATTGAAGGTGCATTCGTTAACCAGAACGACATCACAATGAACTCATAATGTCTGTATCGAGTGCGAAATGTTGTTTTATGAATATCTGCATCTGCAATCCACAACTGAGGATATCCCGATTTGAGATCAATCTTAGAAAATACCTTCACCCCTTTTATTTGATCAAAAAGATCATCAATTTTGGGCAAGGGATACCGGTTCTTCACTGTTACTTTGTTCAATTGCTTGTAATCAATACACAAGCAAAGGGAACCATCCTTCTTCTTTATGAATATCACAGGTGCTCCCCAAGGGGAAACACTCAGGTGGATAAACCCCTTAGCCAACAACTCTTCCAACTATAGATGGAGTTCCTGAAGTTCCTACGTTGTCATCTGATATGGAGCTCGAGATATCGGCTCATCTCTAGGTACTAGATCAATCCTAAAATCTATATCCCGTTTGGGTAGCATACCAGGTATTTCACCCAGAAAAACATCTGAAAAATCCTTAAGGAGAGGGTAATCATCCAATGACACCCCTCGACTAACCTCTGACCCCAGATCACTCATTGATACAACAAAAAGTTGAAAACCCTATCAGAAGTACCTTTTAAGCTACATGGCATAGATCATTCGCAATGAGACGGGCCTTTGAATACCCACAATCTCCACCTCCTTTCTGAAGTCATCAATGCACTACTCTGTTTTACGATGACAATCTATCATAGCACGGTGTGCACTCAACCAATCCATGCCCAAGATGACATCATATGAGCCGAGTGGTAGGATTCAGAGGTCCACTTAGTTGTCAATGCCCCTATATTTAGACTACAACCCTGCACAAGCTTCTCTACAACAAGATTTGACCCTGAGGTCAATTCAACCTACCATTTAATTCCTTGACTAGTTGCCACTAGTCTACATCGCTCAACTACTAAAGGAGATATAAAGGAATCAGATGCACTAGAATCAAAGAGTATAGAAATGCTAGTGTTATGCAACACACCCGATGTCTCAAGGATGGTGCTTTGGTGATCTGCCTCGATTATCCACTGTCGCAAAGACATGATGAGATCTCCCTGCATTGCCCACTGTTAGCTCCGATCTAGCTGGTCTTTGATTAAATCCTGATGCACTCTTTTGTGGACACAGTCTAGTGATATGCTCTTGCTGCCCACATGAGTAACAACTAGTACCTTTGCCAAATCCTTTGCCCCCTGATGGAGCATTTGACTGCTGAAAGCTTCCTCGACTCGGTGCTGACTGAAAACTAGGTGCAGGCTGCACAAAATTCTCTTGACAAGCTCAGTTCCAATTTCGATCCCTACGAATATGAGAATTTCCACCCTGCTGAGTATGAGAGTTTTTATGCTTTGGCTGCGACTACTGTTGTTGATGTTGCTGCTGCTACTGACCCCCTTTAGAGGGTGTATACCCATTCCTAGAAGATACTACAACCTATGACTGACCTCCATGAGTGCTAAAACTAGGTGTAGGCGCACTGCCAATCTGTACTCCAATGTGACCACCCAAGGCCATGGCCAAATTCTCTTCTACTAAACGAGCCTTTTCAACCGCAATTTCCATCGTCTTTGGTTTGAAGACTTGCATGCCACCACTAATTTGGGTATTAAAGCCCCAAAAAAAATGCTGCACTAACATCCCTTCATCATGGCTGATCCCTGATCCCTGCATACTGCTTCAATTCATAGAAGCACCACTCATACTATTCCACGAACATTGACATCTGCCTGAGTTCATGAAACTCATCTACCCTGCATTGCCTCCAATGATCTAAAAGGAAGCGAGCCCCAAACCTGTCTAGAAATAATTCCCATGTGACCATGCTGATATCTAGATGTAACTTTTTCTCTTCCAGCCACCACCAAGTGGATGCGAAACCTTACAGATTCATGACTGCGCATCGAGCTTTGCTATTGCTACCATAGGGGTGCATCATGAAGCATTGATCCAAATCAATTAACGATGTTTCAACTTCCATCCCTCCTCCAAAACCATTGAATATAGGTGTATTTTCTCTCATCAAATCTCTCATATGACCAACTATCACTACATCCTAATCTGTAGTTATTTCCCTCCGTCTCGGTGACCTTTCCCTTTCTCTCTCGACCCGCTACTCCTCCTTTGGCCTGGGTCCCAACCGATCAAGAATCTCTCCTAGAATGTGCTGCAATTTTCCATCCAAACCAGGTTGTTTCGGGTTCTGCCCACCACCTAATGGATTACTTTGAGGACTCTAACGTTCCTCATGCTCAGAACCATGGGAGCTAGGAGCTGAAGGACTTTGCCAATTTTCTCTATGACCAGCACCACAGCTTCTTCCTTGGCCACGTCCTCTACCTCAAGGCATATTTATGCGCAACAAGATAAAGGTACAAGTGAGCTCAAGAGTCAAACAAAAAGGTTACCTAATGGACATAACTACCTAGAGACCCCAGCGTTTGCAAACCTTGGCTCTGATACTAAGTTGTAACACCCGTCGTGCAAACCCCAAAGGACAAAAGAATGCACACATTTTTTTATTTTATTTTTAATAAGACAAAGTAAACATATAATGAAACATTAAAACATATTTACATTGCACATTAACATCATAACGTCAAGTTCTCTAGGTCATGCGAGGTCACATTGCCTAAACAAACTCATAACGAAAGATTACAGATAAGCTAAATAACTTAATAAATCTTACATCCATCATAAACATTACAATATCCATTTACAAAGGTAACATCCATGTAACCCTAAGTATAAGTATAAATACATCACATGATACAACCATAATAAATCCCATAAATTATGAATGGTTACAAAGGTGCATAAATAATACATCATCATTTAATACATTGCATGTTCTCAATAAATGAATACAATGAAACCTCCCATACATGTGGGATAAATACATAGTACAAATAATGTCTAAAATACAAGATGAATATCTGGTACAAGCTCCATATGAAGAATATTGTGAAGAATGAACGTTGATGGGGAACCCAACGGGTGTGGAGTACGTTCCACCTGACCATGTGGGTTTTAGAAAAAACCCACCCCCCGTGCTTAGAGGTGACAAGGAAGTAACCATGACTATGAATTCCATAAGACAACACCAATAAAGAATAACATAGTACAATAACTCCAAAAGCAACATCAAGGAATACATAGATCATAAATGACAACAATAAGGATCCACTCATAATAACCAAAGAGCCATAAAACACCTCATAATAAACCAAGGCAATAACCATTAACCACATGCCAAGTAAACCAAAGAGACAATCATAATACACTTCCAGAGGCAACCAAGAAAGCAAAGCACAAGGGAAACTAGTAGAGAGTGTCATTGCATAGCCTACATGGGTTATCCTAGCTCTTCCTCCAACATGAGGTGCTGGCCCCCATCTATGGTTATCCTGGCCCTTCCTCCTACTTGAGGTGATGACCCGATAGGGTGACTCATGCAGAGTCGTTAACCTCTCTTGAGGATGAGGTAAAAATTTTTCCAACCACGACCTTCTCAGTCTACCATTAGTCTACGATAGCCCTAATGGATAGATGAGGTATCCAAGATTATCTTATTATGTGTTTACTACCCATCCCCCTAAGTTCCATTATTAGGTTTTCACTTGTTAATCTAACTTTTATGTGGGTTATCCTGAGCCCTTCCTCCTATTTGAGGCACCGGCCCCCACAAAGAGCCACTTTCCCTAAGACCCAAAACATAACAAAATCAAAGCAAGGGTTGTACCATAAAGAACAAGGCATTAAATCACAACCAATGACATGCGAGGCATTACCCATCTCGTTAAAATACATAATCAGAGTTTCAACAAAAACTCGTACAACCCTTTTAAAATCATGATACTAAAATCTTGCTACATCAATAGCACATAAGACGAAGGTAAACATCCAACAATATAAACATGCCTCTGGAATTCTGAGGATCACAACATCCATATACGAGCTTCTAAACCAAATTGGGTTCCCATGTCGATAATACTAAAACAATAAAATAACAATAAAAGAAATAATCAAATCAATTTACTAGATTCCACAATTTGATTTAATTCATTCACAATTAACCAATGAGATTTATTTCCCAAATCAATAACCATAACAGCCATAGATTCAAATTTCACAACATAAAACAATATATCATTATATTTATTATATATATATATATAAGCAATATTCAACTTTATTATAATTATTCTTTCAACAATTTTTTTTTTTAAACATTCTAGACTGTGAATATAATCATACTAATGCTAACATAATTTTTTTTAAAAAAATATATATATAAATATATATATGTATATACATATATATATATATATAAATATACATATTAAAAAAAATTAATAACAAATTTAAATATTGAAAATGACTCCATTACAAGAGCTGCCTCAGTCCATAGGATTGCGCACGACAGTCCATGTGACTGCTGTGTACAATAGTCCATGGACTGTTGTGGCAGCCCATAGACTAGCGTAGGGGAGAGGGGAGGGGGACGGCCTGTGTCTTTCTTCCCTTCGCCCCTAAAAATTGTTATATATATATTATTTTATATTTTATTTAGTATACAAAATACTATGGGGTAAACCAACAAAAGTGGTTTACAATTTGATTGAGGAAGGAAAAGTGGCAAAAAATGACTCCATACCAAAATTTTTGGTTTTTGGGGTTCGAATGAACCCTTTGGTTTGAATGAACCAAAAAAGGGTTCGAATGAGCTCCGGGTCATGCAAACCAGCTAAATGCAAGGTGGACCACATCTCGCCAAAAAACTAATGAAAACCCCTTTTTGAAAGAGGGTTTGAATGAACCCTGGTTCACTCGAACCCCCCTTTTCCCACCTCCTTGCTGTCTGGAACAAAAAAAACTAGAATTTTTTCCCTTCAAAGCTTGGGTTGAGGATGAAAATGGAGCAGACTTCAATCCAACTAGAATCAGGTTGTCCTTGTCCAGAACGAGCTATCCAATGAATATAATTTTAATATGTTTTGGTTTTATTATGTATTTGTTTTTTTAGTTTTATTAAACATAGGTTTTTCATCGAAAATGAAGGTCTCTATTCTGCATACATGGAAAAATAGGATATTATCAAAAAAAAATTAAAAAATATAAGTGCACTAGATATTGAAGTCCTTGATCCAACAAAAAAAGAAAAATTGAATTTTGATAGATACAAAAAAAGTTACACATTATACGGTCGTGCTATGTATAAATTGTAATTGGTTTGACTTCAAAACTTGATTAAAGAAAAAATATTCAATAAAAAAATATCTAACCAAGTGGAAACACTAGATATCGGAGTTACAAATCTAAATTTGAAAGAATTAGAATTTTATCCTTCATGAAAAAAAAATTATGCGTTATACGGTGTACTTTTTAAAAATGTTGTTTTATGAAAAACCCAGCTCATGGGAGATGGAAAAAGAAGTGTAATCTAATTAAAAAAATTGAAAAAAATATTTTTAGAATCTATAGACAAAATGTGATGAGACTCTAGTTTACATCATCTTTAAATTCCTCATGGTTTAGCTGCTATAGGTGCCCGAATGTGAAGATTTAGTTAAAAAAATTATTTCAGTGTCCAGTTTGGCCAAAAATTGTAAACCACTATTGTGGGATCACCCTATGGCATCCCTGCACGGGTTCGGTCAGAACAAAAATTCAATCTAACTAACATAACAGGTGTAATCATATGAATATGTTTATATATATATATGTCAAACAAAATATAATTTTCTCTGTAATAAATCACTGTACAAATATATGATATATATATATATATATATGTATATATGTATATACATCTTTTTCGAAAATGTATATATATCCAAAAAAATCCATTTATTTCAGAGGGGAACAATTTTTTATAACAAAATTATAAAAGAAAATATAAAACATTTTCACAGACCCCAGTAATTTTCTCTTACTGGTTTGCTATCTAATAACTATTAATTTTCAAACAAATATTTGCTTTTCTTTTATAGAGCAAACATATTTATTTATTTTTATTTTTCTTTTGAATCAGAAAGCTAAAGAAGTAAGAAAATGAAACCTGGAGTCCTGCGCCTGTTGAAAATTTACGAAGCTTTGCTTTATCCAAATAGCCTTTTCGAAGAGCTTTCGTCCCTTTCTTCAGAACTTCTCCACCCTATTTCCTTGATCAATCGTCTAATCTAAAATTTAATTCAGAAGAACCTCTCTTCCAGAACAATAAAAAATAAAATAAATTTCTACAGAAGAAGAGCAAGAGAAAATCCAATTTCCAAAACTCAATATTTTTGTGTAATTTCTATCCAAATTTTCCCGTCCCTGAAAAATCTCACAAGTTTGCTATTAAATAAATAAAAAAATCTTCTCTTTTTCGAAAACTCCTTAAATCAAAATTAAAAGAAGTTTTCTAATTTCATTCCCAGCTTTACAGCCAAAACTCAACATTCATTGGTCCTTTTCATCTTTTCTTTCTTTTCTTAATTTTTTTCTATTTAACAACACTTTTTGTTTTAATTCTAATTTTGTAGTTTTACTTGCAATTCACACAATTTAATTTATTTCATAATTATCCTCAACATGCTCTTTTAATTTAAATTATCAAAATACAAATTTTAAATAATTTAATTTACACTTTTCCACTTACTTATCTTTAATAAATATATGGATTTTAAAATAAGACTTTTATATTTTAATACAAACTATTCCAACGCTATCATCAACATTTATCAACATCATATAAATTACATCATAGAAAACACCAACGTAAAATAAATACCAAAAGTACACTCACACAAACCACTATAATAAAATGCAAAAAAAACGAAGGTCAAAGACGGACAATACCACTAAATAAGACAATTTGACAAACATGGGATGAGATGACTTCCTTGTCATCTTTGTTTCAACATCATGCTTGTTGGGTTAAATTGATGCTCGCCCTGTCCTGCCGAAGCAAGTGGAATCGAGACTATGTACCTGCAATTCCTGCATACAAACAAGGTTGTGTACAACATGTGTATATATATATATATATATATAATCAAAACATCACATCGTGAGAAAGAATTGCAGCGTAGCAAGACACTCGGAAGCGAGTGGTGCTACACTGTCCTCTCACCAAAGCTATACTAACAAATACAACATTAGATATAAAGTAACATTGCTAAACCATCTGATCACATCATAAAATAATTACTAAACCACTACATCACAATGTATTACTGAAATCAAATTAAACATCATCAAACCAAATGTAACCATAATGTCATATCATAAAATCCATTTCCTCAAATGAAGTAGCATGTAATCATCAAGCAGTCTAAACTATCCAATCCACCAATCCAAACAATAACATTAACTATCAAAGTCTCAAAGTATCAAGCAAAAAGCATAGAAACATAACAAGTCCAAACAACATGAGGGGTATTACAGTGTTGCTTATGCAAATAAATTCTTGAGAAGTTGTGGTAAATATTGTTGTTGCACATTTACTATTGATAGAAGAAACACTAGAGGATAAATTTGTAGTTCTTTTGAAATAAATTTAGTCTACGTTTATTATAAATTATATATTGAAAAATCTTGTTGCACTCTTTATTTCAATCAAAAAAATAATATCTACTTTGTTAGAATTGTGAATAAAAATGAGACACAAGATTCAAATCATGAACAAAAATACCTTCCACACAAAGAGAGTTGCAAATAATGATTTCCTATATCATCAATAAGAAAAAAATTACAAAATGAACCTCAAGAGTCTTCTAGGAGATCAAGAGATATACAATGAGGTTGAGTTCTTTATAGGAGCAACCCTAAATGATAAATGAATTAGATAATGACAAGTGCCATCTTATGTGATGAGATAGAATGATCTAATAAAAGCCCAATTCAGTTAACATTAAAATCACTCCTAAGTTTAGATTAAGTGCATGAAATGAATTTAGTAATCAATTAAAGATTAATTAATTAAATTAGCTAAGGCATGATTACTCCAACATCCCTCAAGACAAACTTATCGAGTAGCTAAAAACCCTAAAAATGCAATACATAAAAAGAAAAGAATGTGTGATTGGTCTTGACAAACAAGGATTGATGAGGTACCTATGTACAAAAAATATAATCTCTCACAATTGGAGAAAAAAAGAGAAAACCTCATGAGAAAAACTCCTTTCCAAAAGAGAGAAAGGTGAATAAAGGAGTAAGAATCCTTCAAAATAATATCCCAAAAAAGAATAGCAACATGAAGAACATGACATAATCACAATGAAGCTATAAAAAATTGTCAAATGATGATTTCTATAGTCTTGAAATGAAGAACATCCTCTAAAATAGATGATGATCAAGATCAAGAAGATAATAATCTACATGAGTGCCCCCAACAAAACTACTTGGATCAAATGGTAAATTAAGGAAAACATTTGGAACTCAAAGATACAAATGGCATGGGTATGAATAGTTTGAAGTACACTAATCAAGTGAAAATGGAAGGTTGCCTCCAAAAATAGGAATACAAGAGTTTCCATAAGGTAAATTCTCCATCTCATCATTTAATGCATGGGTAACTAGTCGCTCTATCTACTAGTACATAGGAACAAAATCTAAATATGTAGCTCACTCTAAAACGAACCAAGGATGCATTAGCATCAATAATAGAAACCTCTCTATAATGTGGAAAGGGAGAGCCAAGATAGGTCCAATGAAATTGTGTGTCACCAATAAGTGCATGTAGGAGAACAAAGAACATATGAATGCGCAACTGAAAGTACTTGCAAATAGAAATGATACACAAACAAGACACACACATGAGGCAAGAATCACTAGGATTTGATGTTGTTGTGGAAGGAACACTCACTTGAAAAAGGTGTGATGGAAAAACAAAGACACTCACAACCCACCTATGGCACTTTATATCATAGTGCGAATACAAAAGGTACAAAAAGATGTTTGAAATCCCCCCAAAAAATATACACCAAAGTGGCACTTTATCTTAGTGCATCTACAAAAAATAAAATGCATTCAAAAGATGTCCAATATGCCCAAATATGCCAAAATGTTGGAAATACATATAAAATAGGGTAAAAAACAAGTCATCCCATGCAAACATAAAGTTTATAGGAGATAAAACATCATAGTAATCTACCAGAATATGAAAGGATAATCCCACAATAATGAGTCCCACTTTTTAGCTAAGATGGACATTGATATCAATGTTCATTTTTAACTAAATTTTCACTTTCTGAGGCCTATAGTAGCTAAACTGTTAAGAATTTGAAGATGATGCAAACTAGTGATTTGTGGCAATTTGAGAGTAGATTCTAAATATTATTTTTTATTTTTTTGAAATAAATCATGAATATTTTAATGTAAATTTTAATAACTATTTTTTGATAGTATACAACATTTTTAAAAAGTAACATTTATGTTGTCTAGTATAACATTTTTCTAGAAAGGATAAAATTCTAATTTTTAAAATATAGATTTGTAACATCAAATATCTAGTTTATGAATATTTTTTCATATTTTTTTGTTACATATATATTTTTAATTAATTTTTGAAACTTCAGGGTAATTATAATTTGGACATAGGTGTATGTTGTCAAGCATAACTTATGTGTATAACATTTTTTTTTGGTGAAACAAGGACATCAATACCTAGTGCATGGATTTTTTTCAAGTTTTTACTATTTTTCCATCTATGTAGAACCAAGAACTTAATGTTCAATAAAAACCTATGTTTAGTAAAAATTAAAAATTGAATACATAATAAAATGAAAATGTACTAAAATTATACTTGTTGGAAAGCTCATTTTGAGGACTATGATCTTGCAAATTATTTTGTCAATTTAATTACATTTGAAGGTCCAACTTGAGGCTTGAAACTAGAATTTCTGAGGAAATTTTGAAGTAGACACCAAAAGTGTCTTGTTAAGGCCCTTCATTTGAAGGTCCTTCGATCGAAGGTACCTTTGAATGAAGATATTACCTTCATTCAAAGGTACCTTCGATTGAAGGCTCCTTTGAACAAAGGTTATTTCAACCAACAAAAATAATAGTATTGAAGGACCTTCAAACAAAGGTCATTGAATAAAATAATATTTTAAAAAAATAGTGGTCTAACTTCAAATCAAGGATAATTTTAGCCAACCTTTTGCAATTAAACATTTATTCAAATTATGTATATATACAAGGTCATTTTTTGTGTTTTTAGTATAAAAATAAAAATTTTCTTTTTGGCATTTTTGTAAGTGCTTTAAATTTCAAACATAGAATTAGCAAAGCAATTATCGAGATCATATTTTACAAAGAAGAAAATGGGAAATAAAAGGACAAGCCAAAATAAGGCTACACGATATCATTCAACATAAAGGGAACAAAAAATGTGAGAAGAAAGGATGTAAAGATATTATGATTGACAAGAAGGTATGCATACTTTATATAAATTATGATTTTTTTCAATTAAATCATCTTCTAGATAAGATTATGATCAATAATATGAAATTATTTTCAATTGAAGTGTGTTTTAAATATATTTATTTACTTTTGTTGTGCATCTCATTACCATTCCTAAGTACTCTACTAAAACCATTATTTTCCCTACTAATTAACTAAACCCTAAGTTCCGTTTACCCTAGAAACCCTATATCTTAAACCTTCAATATTATTGAGCTAAACTTATGATTAAATGCTTTGGCAAAATTCTCTCCCACTATATTAAATAATAAGATTCCTTTCTACTATATTTTTTTACCTTACTCACCAAGTGCATCAATGATAAACCCTAGGCCCTATATAGGACCCTCCCCCAATGGAGATTCCCCTTGTGAGATCTTTATATACCTAGTCTAAGTTCACTAGATAATCACATCCAAAATAATATGATGGAATAAAATTTATATATATATATATATGTATATCTCATTGCTCCCATCCTCGAGAAATCTTAGAGACATGTGTAATTTGACTATCTGTGAAACATCCCTAGTCCTAAAGTCTAATTCTTAAACCCTAAACCCTAAGTTCCTTAAATAAATTATTGAGTTAAATCTACATGTGTATGACTATTTCTTGGCTGAATTCTCTCCAACTAAATTAAAGTGAATATGTATACAAATAAATTAGGAATTTAGAATGTATTTTATGTGCATAAATACATAATAATTAAGTATTAAATTTGTAATAACATTTTCAGCTCTATTATGAATTAAGTTGTGCATTAGGGTTTATTACAATATGAATTGAAATGTGCATTAGGATTCATTTCTAAAACCTCCATACTTGTATATTACAATTTTTACCTTAAAAAAATGAAACTGTGCAAATAGGGTTTATGCTATTAATAGTTAACATTTCAATTTTATAGTACAAAATGTGTAGGAGGGCATGGAGGACCTACCTTAATGCCTTCACTTGAACCTTCCATTGCACCCTTCATTTAAAGTTGTCAATGACAGTTCTTCTATCAATGACAACCCTCCTCTAGGCATTGCAGTGATCCTTCAGTTTTACTAAAATGAACCAACAACTATGTTTGTTGGTTAATATAACACTAAAAAAACAATACAATAATACCTTCAAGCAAAGGTAGTCTTTGCTCAAAGGTTTGATTTTATTATTTTTTAAATTAACGAGAACCTTCAAATGAAGCTGACCTTCAATCGAAGGTCCATCTTCGATCAAAGGTTTTTAATATATACCTTCAAATGAATGTATTTCAAGAAATATGTGTCACTCCCTCCCAAAATTTTCATGTCACAAGTTTGGGACCAAGTATTGTGGGATCACCCTAAAAGGAGTCTAGACGAAGATATAATGGCTCAATTTTTTAGGTCATCAAAAGCGCCTAGAATTTCTCAAGGCTCTAGAATTTAGGTTGACATAGTAATTGATAAGAATGATTGTTACAATAGAGACGCCATAATTCTAATCCATAACTATACTTTTTTTAAATATGGTTTTAGAAAGTGTCTCGTTGATAGACCAATCTATAACATATGTACATTGGGAGTTCGGAGATTGAGGTCCCCAACCTTTTCATAAACTTTGAGTTGATTAAAGCCATGGCTAGGGCCTATAACCTAGAGAGGAGGAAAATATTTAGTAAGAAAGGTGTTTTTCTGGCAAGCTTGGATAAGAAAATTATATTTGTTAAGTCTTTAATTTGGAAAAAAATGCTCAATTTGTAGTAGACCTTAGAGCATTAACAAGACAGTATCAAAGACTAAGGGACAGCTACAAATTTAAATGGTTGCCTAGTTTTAGGCCCAAAGGAAAAAGTAGAGAATTGAGAAGGTTTTCTATTGGAGAGTTGGAGACATTCAATTATGATATCTTTGAGGACTACTTTGTGAAGACCTACTTTGAACTATGCTAAGTCTTAGGAATTGATTGCAAGACTCAAATACGAATCAACACGATGATATTAGTAGTGGATATTCAAAACATGGATGTGAATAAACCCTACAATTATGTTTCCTTCATATCTGATGGAATCCATAAAGCCCTATGTGCAATTAGGGACAATGAGGATATTGTCGATTTCAAGTGGTACTCTCTACTATGCCACATGCTACTCTTCAATGGAAGGAAAATATGGTCTCCCCACATGCAAGTCAAGTCGCATGATTCTCAAAAAAGGTTATCTCCATTGTAAGAATGGACCTATATCTGGTCCATAGTAATTGTGACAAGTCCAATTATAACATATTCAAGAAGAGTTTTTTGTTAGAGAAATAATAAGGAATGTTGGCCAAAGGTAGATTGGAGGTTTTCTAAGAAAGTTAGTAGATTCATTAGACCAAAGGACCTATATCCAAATCTAGGTGTTGACCACAATTGGGGTGACTAGTTCTTCTACTCAGATTCCATAGTCATTAGGGATTATGGTTCCCCTATTGCACCCCACATCTTGCCAAGATCTATCCCAGATAGAATAGACTTTCTAGAGATCATATGGCAACTTAATGAGTGAGATAAGACTCATTTCAAGAATTACAAGAAGTATGCTATCCTATCCTACAGTGATTTTTTTAAACTTTCAAATCATTGCCAAAGAGGGTTTGAAATTATTATTAAATAAGTCAAGATACCCTACAAAATGTGGGTACAAAAAAAATAAGGAGGGTGATTATGAGCATTTCATTTGTAATGCTAGGATGAGGTATAAAATGATAGCCTTCATGCATGTAACCCAATTGAGGATTTAATTATAAATTGCTCCTCAAAAGCAAAAGCAACAAGGAGAAGAGAGAAATAGGTCAAGAAACAAATTGCAAAGGAAAGGACAATGAAGGTAGATGCTTCTTATAAGGCTGCACATATAGAGATTCAGGACTCGATCCTCAAAATCATGAGAATGTTAGAAAATGTAGCCAATTTATTAGTTAATGTACATGTAGTGTAGGAAATTGTATACCTTTACAATTTCACACTATGTTTGGGCCCCTTAATTTATTGGAATTAATTAAGCTTCTAATTTTCCAAATTATGCATTCCAAAGCCTTATTCTTACCGTTTTCTCAAAGGGGAACTGGCATTAAATAAATACATTTAATATTTAAATTGCCTTAGAATATGAGTGTCCTAGAAATTTAGGCCAGGATCCATTTTCCCATGGGTAAATGGGTCCCCTTTATGGGTCAAGACCCAATTTAAAATATGTTTTTGGCAATATTTGAATGATCAAAATTCAAGTTGTAAGTGTCGGCTTTTGGAATCTAATTTTTGGGAAATTAGATAAACTCCTATAAATATAGTCATTTGATCATTTGAAATCTAAGCAACATTCTAACACACATGATCAAGCATATATATAGAAAATATTATTGCCAAAACCATCCAAGAGTAGCATTATCAATCATTTGTATCAACAATCAAGATCCTAACGTCATGTCAAAGTTATGTGTGTTCATGTTGTGAAGGCTAACAAGTGTTGTAGGTCTTCATGCATTCAAGCATCCAAGCATTCAAGATCCAATATGCAAGATATAATTCCTTTGAAGCTGTGTGTGTGAATTCAATCCTTTAGGGAAGCCATTGAAGGGTGTTGAGTTGCAACAAGTGTTCATTCATCATTTCCTTGCTTTCTATTATCAGTTTATCATTGAAATAGCCATTGTGAAAGTGGGAACACTATTCATGGGTTTTGACTAAGGAAAACCCCTATATGGAACCAACAAACATTTTTTCCCTCTTTGTGTATGTGCAGGTTAAAGGTTGAAGAAGGATTGAAGAGATCTTGAAGAGAAATTTTGCATTGTTGCATTTGTTGTCATCATTCTTGTCAACCTACAAAAACTAGGTTACATAATTTATTTCCATCATTCTGAAAAGTTTGCAAGAAGAAATCAGAATCTCAGATCTCGCACCAAAGGACTATAAAAAGAGTTTTTAGAATCCCCAGCAAGGGCCCATTCACCCATGGCGAACCAGTCCTTCTACATACATAAAGATCAACTTTTGGTGACAGGTACATCCTCTTACATATCTCCTAGATCTACCTGCAAAGTGTTGTTACAGTTTGTTTACTTTTGAGAATCTATAATTTGCATATTAAGTCATTTAGTGCACTTAGTTTCATCATTTCAAATCATTTCCTAATTATTCTTAGCCCCTATCCTTAAAGAATTAACCAACTCAGGTTTGATTGACTCACCATTGAGGTTGAAAGACTCTTGGCTTTGTGGTTTGGAGATTCTTAATGAAATGCTTGGGAGAAGGGACACTTAAATCCTAGATTTCCTTATACAAAAGGGACCAGGGTTTAACACCCCCCTTTTTTCTTCCATTTTAGTATTTAAAATATCTACCTCAATTAGATAGGCTAGATCCCTCTTCACAAGTTGAAGAGCAACAAAGCCCTCAACATGTCACACCATTACAACAAATAATTCCTATAATAGAGTCCTTAGTGGATTACCCTCTAGATCATGATGAGTTTCCAAATGATTCAAACATGAGGCAAGTGATTTATCCACCATCAAGGGTCATGTTTGAAAGACCCTTTGATGATAGATTGTTGATAAAATTTGAAACTAGTGGAAAAGTGGTGGATGATGTTAGAGCCCTAGCATGTACCAAATTCATGTTAGATGACCAGTTCATCACCATCAAAGAATTCAAAGACTTCCTCCTGAAGAATAATGTTAAAGCTTTCACAAAGAAAATGGAGGAAGAAAAAACAAGGATAACAAAGAAAAATAAGGATGAAATCATATCCCAAATGTGGGCTAAGGTCAATATCGACCTAGAAAACATGATCCTAGAAAAGGGGAGGGAAATTGTAAGGAAAAGTAGATGTCTTCTGTCATAGGGATGGGATATATAATATGTAATTGCATAATTTGATACCATTAGGAGACAAGAGGGTGATGACCTAATGTTGTCATTTGAGGAGTAGGGAGATGGACTATATTTTGGATCAATTTTCAATCCAAGGAATGAAACCTTAGAAATTTGGTCTATTTTTCTTGAGACCAATAAATCCCAAGTAATCAATGATACAAATGAATTTATTGGCAACTTAATTTTCAGAAGATTGGGGGATACCGGTTCCCTACAAGCATTGACATTGACTACGAATACAACTATGTTTACTAAATCAACTGTAATAAAATTGGAACCAAACCCAACTAAGGTAAATGCTCTAAATTTAAAGCTTTGAGAGCAAGTTAATGTTGTTATAGGACTACTTCCACCTCCTCAAACTATGGTGGGGGATGGGGAAAATCAAGATAAGATGGCTCTAAACCTAGAGGTAAACAGGTTGAAGAAGAAGCTTAGTGAGAGCAGGGAGGTAGAGAAGAAGCCAATGATGGAAATGAGAGAAAAATTCTCAGAGGCTGATGATAGCCTATTCAGTCATAGGTTATCTTGCATTTAAAGCCATCTTGAAAATACTTGGAATAGTTATATCCAATTTTTAATATTCATACCATTCATATCTAGATAAAGGCTCAACTTAGGAGTCTCCAAGATGTTTGGTGCCCTAGATAATTGTTAGTTGAGAAGATTATTGAGAGGGAAAATTTTGACATAAATGTTGTCATTGCATTATCTGTTACTTTGGAAAACTTAGGTGCAATTGAGGATAGTGTGATTATCCACGAGAGTTTTCAACTAGCTATGGATCAATATTTAGAGCTTTTTGAGGATCTTGAGTGTCGTATTATGCTTAAAATTTTGTTTGAGGATGGAGAGGTAAAGACTAAAGGGCATGGATGACTGAGTTCAGTAATATCTCCCATTATGAGCTCTATTCTTGTAGAAGATAATATGGATATGGATAAATGCAATGTTGCTTTTCATAATTTGATAAAGTTGGAGGCAAATCTAATAAAGGTTTTTGAAGTTACAAAGAGATAGATTGATGAGGAATGTTCCTCTCATCTAAATCATGTCAACTGAATTCTAGTATCTCATTGGCCTTCAAAAATCACCTTTGCAACATGGGTGGAAAAGTACATAACTGATAATATTTTTTACAATGGCTTATATAATTGTTTTTTCTTCTTGCATCTAGTCCTTTTTGCTCTCTTGTGAGGAAGTTGTAACCGGTTTTGGTTTGATCCTTCAAACAAGTTGTCAAATGAAAATGTGAAATTTTCCCATGGCTTTAAGATCATTTGCTCCCTTGCCTCTTTAAAATTTATTTTGAAGCCATTTCCAAGGATCTTGGATATTTTTGTAAGTAGAGAGCTTTGTCTTAGTTTGGTTTTTCCTTGTCTCGGTATTTTAAGGAAAGAGAGTGAATGCAAATGTAAATATCTTTGTATAGCAATGCAAAATTTCAAAGATATGGATACATTTGAAAAGATTCAAATATAATTGTCTCCACTGTATATTTTGCTTCTCTCGTAAATAAAATTGATCAAGGATCTTTTGAGGTTCATCTTTTCATTATGGTGCAATGAATGTTTCTTGTATGTCTTCTAGTAAAGTAATAAAGTAATTGCTATATTTGAAATGTTGAGTCTTAAGAGTTCATGGATTGTTAAGAAGAATTGAATATGAATTGTAAGGAAATAATGAGTAGGTTTTCATTGAATTTGTTTCCAAACTATTGTTCAAAAAATATTTGCATGATATTTTGACTCCGTTGCCAAGGATTTAAGGCACCAATATAAGTAAGAATGCTAGTTACACATCCAAGGTCATTCAAAGTGAAAATTATTTGAATTATATTTTTTGTTTGTTCTTTAGCTTCATCTATGTTCTCAAAGCCAATACTACATAAGTGTCCAAGAATTCAACCCATTTTGATAGATTTCCATATAATTCTTGGTATATTTTATGAGAAAATCTCTATTAAATCAATATCTTGGTGTGAGTTGAGTGATATTTCATTGATATTGTTAAGGGTTGCCCCCTAGGTCTTGTAAAACCTAAAGTGTAGAGGGGAATAGTATTATAGCTATCTCTTGTTCATTGACCAACTACTTGAAGTCTTTAAGTGTAATAACTGACTATTTCTTTAGAGTATTCCAAGCAACTAGTTGGAATGTAAAACAAACCAACATGTATCTCTGAGGCCAATGAGGATTGGACACGTGTCCCATTACTTGAAGATGTGGAGTGCCACCACCTTCTACAAATTTGACTATAAGTTGGGATTCCATTCATTTGGGGAGGGACTTCTTCTAGAAGGCTTCTTCTAACCGTGTTAGAATTTGGAGAGTTAAACAACTAAGGGCTTCAACATAAGGGCTTAGAAGACCTTTTGGTTTAGTGCATCTAAGTTGTAAGGCTTTGAAGCTAGTGCATGTATGAAGGATATCATGAATGCATGTTGGAATACTTTTTTTGTTATAGTTCATTTTACATGTGAATAATATATCTCTATTTTGTTGTTGTTTGAAGTTCAATATTGCTGCTTGGTTCAATAGCCTATTAAGGCTCTTGAATCTTGACCTGCACCATTAAGTGGTTTGTGTGAATGTATGCTAAGGAGTAACATGAAACCACACTTGATTGGAATGTGTTTCTTGTCAATTTTTTGTAATTGGATTGAATTAAAATAAAAAGTTTAATGAATAGATGTGATTTAAATGTGATATTATAGATCTCATGCAAAACGGGGAAGATTAATTCTCTCTATCATTGGTGTATGAACTATGGAGCCTCTAATTCCCAACAAGAGATACATGGGTAGAGTCATTATGAATGAATCTTCAAATATTAGGTCTAGGTTTATGGATACACTAGGAGCTCACCACATTCTACTCTGAGGACCTGAGTGGTGGCATAGAGTTGTCACCACAACAAATGGAAAAGCTATGAAGTTGACACTTCAATTTAAATGTAAGATGCTTGATTGATTAAATTAGTGGTTAGAAAAAAATTTAGTCCTAATTGAGGGGCAGTTGTTACATAATTGTTTTAAGCATTTTTCTCACTACAATTATTGGTGCAGTATGGTTTATAACATTGAGTTCTCAACTTTTTTCCCTAAGCATGACTATTTTGGATATTGGGGTCGCCATTTGAAAGTAGTTGGTGACATGCATTTTATCAGATCCACCCTTAGACCAGTGGGTCGTATCTTATGTCCTAAATACTGGTTGGAATTGTTGTGAAAATTAGTTGGGATTATCTGGTTTTTAATGCTTTCATTGAGCTTCTCAACCTCTGAGAATGATACCCATCGTGAAAACTGGTATTAAAGATGAACAATTAATGGTAGCTTTAGTGTCACACATGTTTTAGATCCAGCTCCATAAGAGGGGTAATGTAATAGTTGGTGCAAGATTCAGATTGGGTTTCTTATGATATACAATCTCATTGAGCTCCAAACTTTAATGATATCTGCCCATTTGGTAATCAGAGCAAAGATAGAAAAGTCCAGAACATCTTTAGCCCCATTCTGTTTATTGGATCCCTACTCCAACAGTGTTAGTGCCATCTGATTGCATTTGAGACATACATTTACTATAAATACCCATTGCTTTTGATTAAACTCGGCCTTTCAACTTCACTCTTACAGAGCACCTCTGTTAAGTAGAGTGATTTGTCTCAACAATAGTAGCCATGCTAATTAGTTGATACTGTGTTTCGGTTTGCCCTGATAGAGATGGTATTAGCTTTAGGATGCCCAACGACAGGAAGTTTATCTACCAAGATGTTGACAAGTACATGTTTCACATGCTTTAGGAAGGAGAAGATTTGGGAAAACTATGCACTAGGTAGATGGCTTGATACACAAAGCAGCTATAAGCTCACTCCTTACAAGTCTCAAAATTGCCAGCAACAATGATGTACAAAACAGGAACTTGGCAATAAGAGGTATCTTGTGGCGTGTCACCAAATTCAGCCGTGGACAAGAAACCATAAAATGCATTCCCCACTTAGAAAGAAAAATATATATATTTCTAAAGGATTATATTCAGATATATTTTCCAGCAACTTGCTCTCCCGAAACGTCATTTCAGCCAAGTTTCTGAGATGCTTTAAAAAAAAAGGAAACAGGGAAGTGATGCATTTTCCACCACATATTGTAAAACATTATGTTACAAGAAGTCTGTTATTTAAAAGGAATAAAATTTAAAACCAAGACATACTTAGAAAAAAAAGATAACCATAAAATTGAAGAGTGCCATCTTCAGATGTTACTATGGAAAAATGGTGCCCGCCCATCCCTCTGCTTATTTTGGAAGGGCTCAAAGGATACCAACTGTTTATCAGTGTATCATATTCTTTACGTTAAAATTTCCAACCGTCCTTGTTCAATCTGACATTTAAACAGAACTGAATGCAGTTATTATGGTTGATATTGTGTCTTCTAATTGTAAATTAGAGAAAATCTGATGCTGTAAACTTGGAAAGAATCTCAAAAATTTATTTTTAATGTCAGAATTTTTTGCAAGGTAAATATGTGCATGAATAAGTATGACAGCATTGGTATACAATGTCAGATTTAGTGATTAAGCTCTTTTCTAAAAACTAAATTTTCTTATATTGTACCTTACTAACCCAGAAAAATAGTGTATCGCCATTTTTCAAACACAATGGAACACCAAAAAGATCAATGAGCATACTTAAGGAAAAACTGTCATAGATTCAGATACATACTGCCTCTGTAGATGTTCAACAACTGCATACAGATCTCATGGTAAATTACATGTTTTCGATTGATTAGGGTTTTGGCTCGTAGAATTCCAGTGGCAGGCGGGGAATTGGAACAGCAAGGAGATGACCTGCCCTTGGCATGGTAACTCCATATACTTCTGACATATCCAA
The DNA here is from genome assembly GCA_007258455.2 of Sequoia sempervirens. Taxonomy (NCBI): domain Eukaryota; kingdom Viridiplantae; phylum Streptophyta; class Pinopsida; order Cupressales; family Cupressaceae; genus Sequoia; species Sequoia sempervirens. The sequence goes on along the minus strand of VDFB02026320.1, from coordinate 150,008,578 downwards.
GTTCTCTGGGGTTACACCTGGAGGAAGACTCCAGTTGAAGCAGTGCAATAACTGTGCGAGGCCAAGATGGACAAAGGGCATAGCCAAATTAATTCCAGGGCATCCTCTCCTGCCTGAACCAAATGGTATGAGTTCAAAATCTTGACCTTTGGCATCAATTTTGCTTTTCAAAAATCTTTCTGGCTTGAATTCATTGGCTTCTTCCCAAACAATTGGATCTCTTGCAATCGCCCAAGCATTCACAAGAACTTGAGTCTTCTCTGGTATTTGATACCCCTCTATTATGGAGTGTTCCATAGACTGATGTGGAAGGAGCAGAGGAACAGGTGGGTGAAGTCGCAATGTTTCTTTCACTATTGATTGAAGATACTGAAGATGAGGTAGATTAGGTTCAGATACTGAAGATGAGGTAGATCAGGTTCTTCTATAATGCGATTGAATCCAATTACAGAATCAAGCTCCTGTTGAGCTTTTTTCATGGCTGAGGGATTTCTAAGCAATTCTGACATTGCCCATTCGAGTGTACCCCCTGAAGTATCTGTGGTTGCATATATTAAATCCTGAAAAAGGCATAATGCCGTAACGTGTTGCTACAGTTTGAGAATAGTGAAAAAAAATGACAAGATAAATCAAAATCTAAAACTGTTTGGGCCCATAAGCTACTTCAATATTATTGAAAAAAATGATATATATTCTCCCTGTTTTGGGAATGTTTAAATTTGAAATAGTAATTGATTGAAATATCTAATCATTTTATCACCTGTATTTTTTGATTTATGTATTACTATCTTTTTGATTTAATAAGAAGTTAATTAGATCTTATTCATCTAAAAAATATTTAAGAGTATTGAGACGGACATAAATGAACTTTGGAAATTACTTAATTCAAGATAGAAATCTAACCTAGTAAGAAATTTTCAGAATAAAAGAATTAACCAGCAATATTCAAAAGTTTGAAAATCCATCACACCTTTTTGAAAGGTTCTTGAAATTGATTTGACTATACTGTGTCTAAATTTAATACTGAGATTTCTGGATTTCAAATTTTTTTGCATCCAATCTATACAATCTATACCGTGTCTTTTTTCGAGTACTGGATCACCTAGTTCTGGACTTTTGGGCCAAGGGTTTTAGTTTCTATATCTGGGTGTAAAGGATAATATCATTTTACTGCTATATGAATTGAAGGGCAAAAGAAAGTTCGCGACAAACTAATCAAATTGGCAAGCTAGTCATTACTATTTTGAATGACAAGATGCAAAAGACCCACATCAGAAATATGAAAAAAGTATACAGAGATCCTAGAGTTGTATACATACAAAAGCGATTTTCTTGATGTGTTCTCTTGTAATTTTGATCTCCATGGATTCATCTTCAGACAAAGAAAGCACCAGATCCACAAAGTCCTCACACTCCAAACCATTGCTTTTCTTCCTTATTTCAATGTGTTCATCTACAATTCTCTCCAGAAACACATAAAAAATATCAGTAAGCTCGGCTCGTCTTCGCCTATTGCCTTGCAAATCAAGCCAACGCAAGAGAGGAATGTAATCGCTGTATTGAAAGCCACCAGTTAGAGGAAGAACATCCTCCAAAACTTCTTTGAATACTCTTCCACCCAGGTCATCTTTATTGCATATCTTCCCAAGTGACATCCTGCAGATGGTATTATTAGCGAGAAAACCCACCTCGCTGGATATATCTACAGCAGGGTTGTTGATGCCACTGTTATCAGTTTTGGTAACTTTGTGTAAGATAGAACGTATCATGGCCAAAACTTCTTGGGCTCTTAGGGAGCAGAGGACTTCAATCTGTTGGGGGAAAGTGTTAATTTATGTAGCTTGGACAGGTGTCTCCATTCCCAAGAAGTGTTTATTTAATTATTTAATTATTTTCTAGAGACTTTTAGAAAGGGCTGAATTGTCTAGATAATTATGTAATTAAATAATTGATTCCTCTAGAGACTTCTAGAATCCAGTTAGTTAGGTTTGTTAGAGTCTATTTAATCTTAGCCATTGATTGAGATTAAATCATGACCATTGGTTTTCCAATGAGAAAAGTATAAAAGGGGATCAATGGGCATTTGGAGAACACACTTGAGAAGCAAGTAGACTTGCAGTGATAGCAAGTATAGATACTTGAGAAAGACTTGCAGTGATAGCAAGTAGAGATACTTGAGAAAGACTTGCAGTGATAGCAAGTAGATTTGCAGTGAGAGCAAATAGTCTTGCAGTGTTAGCAAGGGCGCAGTGAGAGCGTTGGGGACAACAGCTGTGGAATTTCAGCAGGAGAAATTGAGGGAAGAATTTCCGGAGAAGAATATTGCCAGAGCTCTGCCTGTAAGAGGCAAGCAGTTTATGTATTTCCTTGATTTGCTGAAGTTTAATAAAATTCCTCATTTGTAGTAGTGGTTTTCCCTTTGGGGTTTTTCCATGGACAATTTGTCCAAAAATATTGTGTTTATTATTGTGCATATTCTCTTCTCTATTCTTGTGAGTTTTATTGGTGAAGTTGCAGTTGTATTATTTTTCGATATTTGCTGTGAATTAATTTTCAAGAGTCAAATAATCTATATTAGATAGGAGATTAATAATCAGTAACTACAATAGAATTTTCACATGGTATCAGAGCTGATCTAAGGGCAGAAAAAGCTCAGCGTAGGAAAGAGGGTTTATAAAAACCCAGTTCTACCTCTTCAGAATTATTTTTATTGTTATTGCTTTTATCTTCTGAGATGGCCTCAGCAGGTTTAAGAGATCAGGACAGATTGGATGGAGCCTCAAATTTTGGTGTTTGGAAAGCCATAATTTCTTTGTTGCTGGAAGAGAATGGGATCAAGGAATATGTGACCAGTGTTGTACATGTACCTACAGATCCAACACAGCTCTCAACACATAAGAAGGAAGATGCCAAGGTGAGGAGGCTGATTCTTGATGGTGTCAAGGACCATATTGTTCCACATGTCGCAGAGTTAGATACAACGAAGAAGATGTGGGACACCATTATGAATCTGTATCAGAATGCTACCACTAATCGAAAGCTGATTCTTAGAGAAAAGTTGAGGAATACTTGGATGAACAAGGGAGAAGACGTGACAAGTTACCTCACCAGACTCAGACTTGTCAAGGATGAGTTGGTAGCTGTTGGAGATAAACCAGATGATGACGAGCTAGTACGAGTAGCCCTAAATGGGTTTACTAAGCAATGGGATGTCTTTGTTCAAGTTATTAATGGATGAGACACCTTACCAAGTTGGGATCAACTATGGAGTGACTTCACTCAGGAGGAGCTTAGACTTAGTCTTGTCAATGGTACCAGCAGCAAGAGTCAGAAAAGTGAGGCGGAACAGGAGAATGTTGCTCTTGCAGGAAAAGGGAAAGCAAAGAAGGGGTCTAGCAAAGGATTAAATCCACAAGGTGAGAAGAAGGACTTATCTAAAGTCAAGTGCTATGGCTATCACGAGTTTTGCCACTATGTCAACAATTTCCTGCAAAGGAAGAAAGGCAAGAAGCAAACGACAGCTTCAACAAGTGCATATGAGCTCTCTAGTAGAATGGAGGATGAGTTCGCTCTCATAGCTTGTATGGCTAGCTCAACCTCACAGGGTGTTTGGTATATAGACAGTGGGGCGTCATTTCATATGACAGGAGTTAGAGAGTACTTCTCCAGTTATAAGGAGGAGGACATCAGAATACAAATTTCTATGGGGAACATGTCCAAACTCAATCCAGTTGGGAAAGGGACTATTCTATTTCAGAGGGAGAATGGCAAGCGGATTCCCATTCATGATGTGTTGCATGTGCCAGGCTTGGGTATGAATTTGATTTCTGTATCCGTCCTTCAGGATAAAGGTTACAATGTACTCTTTAGAGGGGCGAATGTGTTAATCAAGCACAAGGATTGGAAATCACCCACAACTATTGGAGTTAGGAGCGGCTAGCTTTACAGGTTGCAGTTTGATACTCATAAGGCACTGATGAGCAGCAGTAATTCTAGAGATCAAGGAGAGCTATGGCATAGGAGGATGGGCCATATACATCATGGAGCACTTAAATTTCTTCGTGAGACAGTGACAGGTGTTCTAGAGGTGAGCACAGAGCGTGATGATGTATGTAAGGGATGTGTGTTGGGGAAGTTTGCGAAAGCAACATTTCCAAGGAGTGACACTAGATCCAAGGGTGTTCTTGATCTAGTACATTTAGATATATGTGGACCAATGTCGACGAAGTCTCTCAGAGGATATGAGTATTTTGTTACTTTTATTGATGATTTCTCTAGGAAGACCTGGATATACTTCTTGAAGACCAAGGATGAGGTTTTCAGTCGCTTCAAAGAGTTCAAAGCTCTTGTGGAGAATTCGACAGGAAGGAAGATAAAGGTTCTTTAGTCAAACAATGGAGGCAAGTACAAAGGGAAAGAGTTCCAAGAGTTTTGTACTAGGGAAGGAATCAAGAGAGAGTGGACTGTTCCTTACAACCCGCAACAGAATGGGGTTGCTGAGAGGAAGAATTGGTCTATATCGAAGGCGACAAGGGCTATGTTGCATGACCAGGATATACCACGTTACTTATGGGCAGAGGCATGCAATACAACAGTGTACATACAGAACAGGGTTCCACATAAGGTATTGGGCAAGATGACACCAGAGGAGGCACTCTTAGGGAAGAAGCCAGATGTCAGCCACTTCAGAATATTTGGGAGTTTGGTGTATTGTCACATTCCAGGGCCTACACGTTCCAAGTTAGATCAAACTGCAGAGAGAGGGTACTTTGTGGGGTACAGTGAAACCTCAAGGCATATCAGATATTTATTCCAGGGACCAGGAGGACTATAGTTAGGCATGATGTCAAGTTCATGGAGGACAAGGCATTTAGAAGGTCTAGAGATTTTCTAGCAGATGATCAAAGTGAGCAGCTAGTGGAAGTTCCAAGGGTCGTTCAACCAGATCAAGGACAACGAAGCTCGAGTACAGTTACTAGTACAAGCACAGGATCAGGTGTTGAGAGTTCGCAGAGTATGGAGCAACATATGCAACAGATCCAAGAGATGCATCAGGGTGATATGGAGGTTGATACTTCATCCTCTACAGTTGGTAGCAGGAACCAACAGTCACAAAGGGATACTCAGGAGTTTGTGGGAGCTCCTAGGATGAGTAGTAGACAACAGAGACAACCATCCAGGTATGATGACTATATGGCTTTAGTTAGTCAGTTGGTAGATAGTGAGCCTTCCAGCTACTAGGAGGCCGCACAACATCAGGTGGCAAGATGCAATGGTTGAGGAGTATACCTCAATAGTGCAGAACGATGTGTGGGAGGTTGTGCCTAGACCAACAGATAGGGCAGTGGTTGGATCACGTTGGATCTATAAGATCAAGCACGGTGCAGATGGTAGCATCGAGAAATACAGGGCAAGGTTTGTGGCCAAGGGGTTCTTTCAGAAGGAGGGAATAGACTATGAGGAGACATTTGCTCCAGTGGCCAGGTATACTTCTATACAAGCCGTGATCTCACTTGCAGTGCAGATGGGATGGCAGATCCATTAGATGGATGTCAAGACAATGTTTCTTAATGGTGAATTGAAAGAGGAGGTATACATAGAACAACCAGAGGGCTTTGTAGCACACAACAGTAAAACCCACATGTGCAGATTGAAGAGAGCTTTGTACATACTCAAGCAGGCTCCTAGGGCATGGTATGAGCACATTGATAGATACTTGCAGGGAATGGGCTTCGTGAAGAGTGAAGCGGATGATAACCTCTACTACTTGGTGGTTGGAGGTGAGGTTCTCATTCTTGTTCTATATGTGGACAACTTGATTTTAACAGGTTCATTGGGGCTCATAGAGGAGTGCAAGAGGGACCTTGCTGTAGAGTTCGAGATGAAGGATTTGGGGCTTATGCAGTACTTTCTAGGCATGGAGGTATGGCAGACAGATGGAGATATTTTCCTTGGACAAGGGAAATACTACATCGAAATCTTGAGGAGGTTTAAGATGGAGGATTGCAGAGCCATGCCTACTCCTATGATCACAAATTGGAAGAAGGTAGACACATCCAGCGAGAAGGATGTAGACCCCACCTTATACATACAGTTGATTGGGTCTCTCATGTATTTGGTCAACACCAGACCAGATATATCCTTTGCAGTAAACTCTCTTAGTCAGTTCATGGTGGAGCCGAAGAGAGTGCATTGGACAGTAGCAAAACATGTGTTGCAGTATTTGCGTGGTACAATCGAGTATGTGATTAGATATGCTCGAGGTGATGGTGTCAGGTTGATAGGCTATACTAACGTAGATTGGGCAGGTAGTACAACAGACAGGAAAAACACTTCAGGGTGTTGCTTCAGTTTGGGATCAAGAGTTGTCTCTTGGTACAGCAGGAAGCAGAAGTCCGTGGCTTTGAGTTCTGTAGAGGCAGAATACATAGTAGCTAGCATGGCGACGTGTGAGGCGATATGGCTTCGGAAGTTGCTGGTGGCCTTGTTTGGTCAGAGGGTTGAGACTACAGTGATACACTGCGACAATCAGAGTTGCATCAAGTTGTCTGAGAATCTGGTGTTTCATGATAGGTCTAAGCATATAGACATCAAATATCATTTCATCAGGGATTGTGTACAGTGTGGGATTGTTCAGCTACAGTATATACCTACAGATTAGCAGGTAGCAGACTGACCAAGGCATTGGGGAAGGCAAAATTCATCTTCTTCAGAGATAAGTTGGGTGTCATGCAGAACACCTTCCTCGCTAAGAGGGAGTGTTAATTTATGTAGCTTGGACAGGTGTCTCCATTCCCAAGAAGTGTTTATTTAATTATTTTCTAGAGACTTCTAGAAAGGGTTGAGTTGTTTAGATAATTATGTAATTAAATAATTGATTCCTCTAGAGACTTCTAGAATCCAGTTAGTTAGGGTTGTTAGAGTCTATTTAATCTTAGCCATTGATTGAGATTAAATCACGACCATTGGTTTTCCAATGAGAAAAGTATAAAAGGGGATCAATGGGAATTTGGAGAACACACTTGAGAAGCAAGTAGACTTGCAGTGATAGCAAGTATAGATACTTGAGAAAGACTTGTAGTGATAGAAAATAGAGATACTTGAGAAAGACTTGCAGTGATAGCAAGTAGATTTGCAGTGAGAGAAAATAGTCTTGTAGTGTTAGCAAGGGCGCAGTGAGAGTGTTGGGGACATCAGTTATGGAATTTCAGCAGGAGAAATTGAGGGAAGAATTTTTGGAGAAGAATATTGCTGGAGCTCTGCTAGTAAGAGGCAAGCAGTTTATGTATTTCCTTGATTTGCTGAAGTTTAATAAAATTCCTCATCTGTAGTAGTGGTTTTCCCTTCGGGGTTTTTCCACAGACAATTTGTCCAAAAATATTGTGTTTATTATTGTGCATATTCTCTTCTCTTTTCTTGTGAGTTTTATTGGTGAAGTTGCAGTTGTATTATTTTTCGATATTTGCTGTGAATTAATTTTTGAGAGTCAAATAATCTATATTAGACAGGATATTAATAATCAATAACTGCAATAGAATTTTCACATAAAGCAGCTCACTGATGAGGAATTTGCGGATGAATTTCCAGTATGGGCCATATGGAGATACTGAAATTTTCTGGGGGCTTAGAATATGGTTTTCATCTCCCATGGGAGGACGGCTTGCAAATACGTGATCCTGCATTTTGAGCACTTGTTTAGCCATTTCTGGAGATGATATTATGACTATTGGAACAAAACCCAAGTAGAGGGTCATAATTGGGCCATATTTGTGGGCAAGAGAGCAAAAAGATCTGTGAGGAAGACGAGAGATCAGATGAAGGTTGCCAATGATGGGTAATGGTGCTGGCCCAGGCGGCAATTTTGACTTTTTTCTTGATTTTCCAATAAGGAAGCCCGAAATGAGCACGGATATAAAAATGAAAATCCATGAAATGTTGAGGAATTCCATTGTGATAGATACAAAAAGATACTCATAAAACTGAGCTTCGTAAATGCTTTGTATCCTCTCTCCATTGATTGATAGATCTAAATTTATCTATTTATTAGTTCCTGTCTAAGGAATGGGTATTCTGCTTAGACAATTTTTTTTTATAACTATAATTTTAATATTATAATTTATGACAATTATTTTTTTGGTGAGAGTTCTTAGTGTATGGTGCCATATATTTTTATGGCTTCCGCTCATCTCAGAGCGGCGATTTGGCCGAGGGATGGTTGCCAATGTGGGCTCATCAATTTATTTTTTATTTTTTCCCATCGATTATCCTCCTTCCAATGCCTAAAGATGTATTTCTGGCAATTGTTTCGTTGACCACCTTGGAACAACTTTCTTTTTTATTCTATGTAACAAATTAGATATTAGTTTGTGGGTGTTTATTTATTTTATTTAATAAATTTAATATAATTAATGTGGAGAGGTATTCTATGGAATGTAATAATTAGTATTTGATGTCATGTCAGAGCTATTGTAGTAGTCGTCTAAATGGCGACTTCAAATCTTCTTCAATTAAAAAATTGTAGTAATCATCTAAATGGCGAGCTCAAATCTTCAATTAAAAAAAACAAGATCTCTTGAATGTGAATTTGTCCTTAAGTACATATTTCGTCTTCCTTTTTTTATTTACTCTTAGTTTTTATCTTGAAATTTTAGTATTTATAAAAAAAATATAATTTAGTTATTATTTAAAATATGTAAAAAAATTCATAGATGTGTTGATTCCAAAAAAAAATATTTACTATAATAACAAAGTGACAACATGAAACCCTATTATAATAGTTATAAAAATGGTTGCTAAGAAAATAACTAAGCAACAACATAAAACCTTGGTATAATAATAATCAAAATTATTCTCATAATATTTAGCGCTAGGTTTTTTATTGTAACATTAGACCTAAAAAAAGATGACCAAAATGGATTTAATACCATGTAAAGATAAAGTAAGTTTAATGAACATTGAAATTCGCTAGATAAATATGATTTGTAATCCTTATTGAGGGAGGAACCTTATTGGGAACATTAACTCATTATAAAATATGATCTATGATATCCTCTTTTCACTATAATACTAATATATTATAAATATCATAAAAAGTGAGTCAAGTTTTAATTAAATGTGGGATAAATCTACATTTTTGTAATAATGAAATTTGCATATGTTGCACTTCTCACATTCATTTTGAGTTCAATTTTATTAGGTTGTTTCTAATGCAACTAGTGTATAAGTGACATATTTCATATTAAAATTGACAAATGAACCTAACTTGATTCCATATTTTCAAATTTCAAGGGACATATCTTGATATTTAGTTCATTCATTCATTATGTTAGGTGAAATTTGTTAACACATAAATGAACTTAGTTTAAATTCAAATTAAATTTTGTACCCAAGATAACTCCCTCCAAATAGTTGTTATGTGTTGACATCAATCCAAAATTCATTATCCTATGTGCTAGATCATTCTATTTAAAGATAAAATTTAATTTATTTCAATTAAGAGAAATATGTTTAATTCGTACTCAATCAAAAGAGAGAAGCAATGAAAGTAAACAAGATCTAAAATAATTTCAACAATTTTTTGGCTATAAACACAAGATATACTCTAAAAAAACCCTTGAAATGGAAACACCCAACAATCTAGGACATGCACAATGAATTAATTAAATAAATTAATTTTAATACACTCACAAAGTATCAATCCTTTTTTTAGATCTCCAACTTCTACACATGAAGGAATTATGGCAACATAAGCCTCCAAATAATTGATTGACTAATATCTATCCCAAGTTCTTAATTACAAGCGAAGGAGGCCCTAGAAACTACTAATGTGTTGATGTTTCCAACTGGTTCCTTAGTAAAGATTTTCCTTATCTTAAATATTTAAGGATTATTAGGAAATTGGCCAAAAAATACAAAATTCTTTGAGAAGATAAATTTCCTCTACACTAGGATCTACAAAACATGGGTGGGTTTCCCTTATGATATCATGTAAATATTCTCTAGACATATAAGGGTATGTGTAGGATCATGATGGGCCAAAAAGTGGCGATATGATGGGTATGTGTAGGGTATGTGGCTGACAACTTTTTTTTTACCTAAAATTGATAAAACGAAAAGGGTTTTTAAATGAGATTCTCAACTTTCCACCAATATAAATTATGTTTTACTTTGAATTTAATAAATTATTATTATTCATTTTCTATTTGAATTACTTACTAAAGTCCCGATTGATAGACTAAACATCTATAGTTTTCAATATTATCACATTTTTGAATCCAAAATATCACATTCTATGCTTCCACATATTATAGGATTAAAAAATAAAAATTCATGAAGTTTTGACCAAGTTAAGGTGGTTAGACATACAAGTTTTATATATTTTAAAAGTTGTAATAAAAATTCATAGTTAATTATTTATTAGGAATAAAATTACAAAAAAAAATATGCATCACATCCGACATGAGTCCTCTACTTATATCTAAAATCTTATAAAAAATATTATCATTTTATTGTGGTTAGGGTGGTGCATTACACCTACTTCTTATTTTTCCCCTGAAATTTAAGTACTACTGTATTGAAATTTCAAATTTTCACTAAATAGATTTAAAAAAAACCTAGTAGTTTAGAAACTACATTCAATTTGCTATAGATTCTAATCTTACATATTTTTGAAATAATATAGATAACTTATTCAAATTTTTACATCAAGTTGCCTAACTTTGATTTTTCTGAATGTTTTGCCACTTAAGGGCCTATTTTTTCTATGATGATCCTGCACATACCCATAAAAAATAATGATATCTAGCAGATTATTTCTCATAAACACATGACAAGGATTCGTAGAAAAATACGACAACCTTTAGTATCTCTGCAAAATTTTAAGGCCTTGTATATGATACAACATTAATATTACTATGATATCCTCGAGTTTTACCTATTCTAAATGTGCAAAAACAACTAAAATGCAATGGAAAAACACAAAGAACACCTCAAAAAGATTATCCTAAGGAATGATAGAGCTAAGAAATAAGCTAAAATGAAGATCATAAGATGATTATACTTTCTTTGCTGCTGAAATTCCTTGGTTGACCCTTGATTTTGATTGCTTTGTATGCTAGTTAGATGGCTATTGATGTAGCTAAATACAAGGTTAACTATATGATGGGATATAAATGTAAATGGCTAAAATGGATGGCTAGATGAAAGAAAATGCTTGTAAAATGAGTGCACAAAATGACAGCATAAAGTTGCTCAAATGACTAAGTGTTCTTCAAAATGCCTTAGAAGAGGGGGTATTTATAGAGAAATTTGAATTCTCTAGAGAATTCAATGGTTGAGATTGAGCCACCAAGGTCAAGATATAGGGCTATAGTGAGTTTATGACTCACAAACCCTCACATCTTGACATGTGGAATGTGAGATGGCCAAGAATAAGATGATGTGGAAGTGAGGTGGAAGGGAGGTACATGATGTGTAAGAAGGACATGTACTTTAGAAGTACATTGGGGGATGAGAAGAATCTTGGGTGAATAAATGTGAATTAAAAATTCACATGCTTGGAAGAATCCCATGGACAAGACAATGTTCCAAAAAGAGAAACACTTGTCCACATGTGACTTGATGTGACAAGTCAAATGTTCTAGAAGTTGCATGGGGATAAGGTAAGCCTTGAAAGGATAAAATGTGAATTAAAAATTCACATGGGGAGGAGAGAGACCTAGGATGAATAAATGTGAATTAAAAATTCACATGGAAAAGAGGGTCAATGCTAAGAAAGACAAATGAAAAGGTTGACTAAAAAGGGGTGCTAAAAGTGGCTAATGACTTTGATTAAGGTTGTACAAATACCTGATTAGGGTAATTAATGAGAGATTAGAAGCAAGTGGCAAATGTAGGAGGATGTGACATTAATCCCTGATTAAGAGGATACACATCCTAATCATGAATTAATTAAATTAATCTAGATTAGAAAGGGATTATGGACGATGTGACAAGGAGAGAAAAAAAAGAATTTAAAATTGATTTTATTCAAAAAGGTCAAATGACTAAATTAAATAAATTGATATATTTATTTAATTTAGAGAGGATTTAAAGGTGTAAGATAAAGCATTTAATTGTTAAATTAAACACTTTAGGGACCTTAGGCACACCATGAAATATTAATTAAATGAGTGATTTAATTAATATTGACCAAGAGGATGAGGTGTATGAGTTAAAGGGATGAATAAGGAGACAAATTTGACCATATGGAAGTGGTCAAATTTGGATGTCTATATTTTTCCCCTCTTCGAATCACTGTTAGGATAATATGGTTTTGAAGAAAATAAAATGCAGATGACTCTATAGAGGAAATGACCAAAAAAAGAGATGCCTCAGCATAGGGGAGGCCATGTGAGCTACCCAAACGGAGGGCAGTGAAAGGGGATGCCCTAGTCTCACGGAAGAAGGCTCATGACAGAGGAATGGAGAGGAATGATAGGGTATGCCCCCTCGAGGAGGCAGATGGGGAAGGAAAAGGGGTCCCAGGTGACTTCTCAAAAGTATGACATGGTATATGTCATTGGAAAGAGCACGAAAAAATGAGAAGGTTGGCATTCGAATAGAGTCAATTGGACACATGGTTTGAAAATGGCAGCCCTAGGAAGTTAGGGGCCTGGGGCGCTTTCGCCCCAGCTTGAGGGCACTTCTGCCCTGGATTGGGGTGCTTCCGCCTCAGTGCGGGGGCACTTCGCCTTGACTAGGGCAAAGTGGGAGGGGGGTAAAAGAAACTAAGAGAGAAGAAAAAGAGATGTGAAGTATTTGCACAACCAAAATCCTAAGGTGAATGCAATGCAACAGTAATGACCATGAAATGCAATCCTAATATGATTTGCCATCTTCGGAGCACTGAGTTTTGATATAGCATAAGACACGATACACCAAGGCAGATTGGTGTCTAATGCATAAAACAAACACAACAGACAAGAAGGCTATTCCAACACCCCAAAGTGACAAAGACTTTGGTCGGGCCAGGCATTGGGATAACCATAAGCACAAAGGGATGTCCCAACATAACACAAGATCACATGGGTCTTGGTGGATACTACGTGGGACAACCCAATAGACAACAACTATAAAAGATCAAGATACGCCCCTATGTTGACTAGTCAAAGCACACCGTGATATGATGGATCAAGGCAACCATGACGAGTGATGATATGGAGCTCAAATGATAAACAAAAGCCAAAAGCATCAAAAGAGCGCAATCAAGTTTCAAACATCCTTTGCCATAGGATCAAGGGGATGGATGGGATTGATGAGGTCTGTTAGGAAGCATGCATCTTGTTGAGACCAATGATGGATACTAAATTGAAAGATCGATATGACATAGGATATTTGGAACTGATTGGATCTGATGATACTAGTGGATCTCATTTGTTAAGAACCAGCTAGATAAGGGCATAGCTTGATGACACGACATAAGGGACACAAGACATGAGACTGGAACACCCTAAAGACCTAGGGGCTCGAGGGCTGATCAAAGATTAGCCTTGCCTACGTGAAAGCACAGAGCCCTCGTAGTTCGATTCAAGGTTGACAACTGACCATGGATAAAAGCAGAAATAAGATGATGAAGACCGATGGTGGATGATAAGGAACAAAGGGACAAAAGAAAAGACTGATGATAGATGATAAAGGAGTGGATAGAAAAAACCTTGAGGGCAGATCAAATGATCGACCTTGCCTACGTGAAAGCGCAGGGGCAACGTAGGTCGACAAAAGACCAAAGATAAATGATGGATAAAGGATGATGATAGGATAAGTGGATAAAAAGATGGGACCGATATGACGAGATAGGATAGACCTATTGGATTGGATAGGATGATGACGATCACATAAAGCTTAGGGATGGGATAGTTATCCAAATCATTAAAATGACTTGGGAGGATGATATGATAGATATATGAGTGATGAAAAGTGACAGGGGATTGGAAAGATGTGTAAGAGAAGTAGGAGTGATGACAATTAGATAGATGGAATTGGATTGTATTGGGAGAAGCCTATAGCTAGATACCAATGACAAGGGATTATGAGATGGGATGAAGAGAGAGACAAATGAATAGGGAGATAGTGATGTGGGATGAAAGGGATGGGAAATAGAGATAGGGATGGATAGGAAGATAAGGAGGTGGAGCGATGCTAGGATTTATAGATAAGGATAAGGAGGTTAAAAGGATTGTTTGGATGGATAAGAAGACAAGGATGGGGAGACAAAAAGGATTGTTTGGATAGGTAGGAAGAAAAAGATGGGGATATGAAAGGGATTGTTTGGATGGAGGAATAGGAGGATAAGGATGGGAAGACGAAAAGTTAGATAGGATCAATGAATGATGTCTCCAAGGACTTATGTCACAAAGGAAGTAGATGCCCCCACTCTAGATATGTCATGTGTGATAAGGAAAAAGGGGTGAAAGATGAGTGGATGGGAAGATAAAGGAGATAGCTGGAGGAGGATAGGATGGGTGGACGAGAGAGTTTGATGAATGAAGGTAGGATTCCTGGATAAGGAAGGGATACTGATGGTAGCATGATGGATAGACAAAGAAGGTAGATGGATGTGGATAAGGAATAGGATAGTGTATGGATGAGGGGAAGGTATGCCAAGAGGTGTCCAAAGCACGTGTATATGTTTGCCCCTAGATATATCAAGATCACAAGGAGGATGGAGGGAGTGAGATAAATGGATATGATAGGCAGGATGTGTAAGATAAGTGAGATGGAGGGGATGAATGGAGAGGACATATAGCAGGAAGATAGGTGCATAGTTGGAAGCATAGCAGGAAGCATAGCAGATGGAGGGAGTGCATATTAGGAAGCTGCCCCCAAGTGTGGAAAAGGATGTATGGGGATTTATGCATGACGCCTGTTTGCCAGCTTTTCATCACGGTACTTATCCAAGGCGCTTGCTTTCCAAGTTTTCACCATTGGAAGAATTATTTCTCTTTACTTTTTTATTTTGTTTTTGGATTTTTTTTTTGACTTTTTTTGGATTTTTGTGGATTTTTTGACTTTTTTGGATTTTTGACTATTTGGATATCATGCAAAAGGAGATGGATAAGGATAGGGAGGCGGATAAGCGGATTTAGAAGACATGCGATAAGGAGGTGGATGAAGGACTTAAGCATCAAGTTCCATACAAGGTGTTAAGAGCCCATGTTTGAAGTGACTGTTGGATGTTGGTACAATCTTATTAGGATAAATGGATTATGTAAGAGGATGAATTAGAGGGATTTGATAAGGGAGGTATGTGGGATAATGGATGAGGGGCTGTAAAGGGTATGGATAGAATGATGGGATAGGTGTGTGATGGGGAGATGAGTTCAGGACCAACATCAGTATATAGGGTGGTGGATGTGAAATGATAGGAGGATTAATGGATGGAGAATGTGGGGATAATGGAGGTGATGGGATAGTGAATTTTGGGACATAAGGCCCCAAAACAGATTGAGGAGATGACGAGAGTGTATGATTAGCTTTTGGATTAGCAACTTTGGATGTTACAAATTTTTCATTTGAAGGTATATTGCATCTTTTTTCTTTGGGATCCACATGGTTTTGATCTTTTCTTTGGTGGGCCTTTGTGGCTGATGGATATGATTCTGCTTTTGGATTTGATCTTGGATTGGATTTGGATTTTGGATTTGATTTTTTTTTTTAAACATGTATTTTAGAGGGGACATGGGGAGCTTTTGATTCATGTGGATGTTTAGATTTATGAATTTTTACTTTAACATCTAAAGTGCTTTTAATAGCAATGAGATGGGTGCGAGGAGATGGATGATGTGGAGTGATGGAGGTAGGATTATGGGAATTATGTGTAGAGGGAGGATATGCAGGTACGTGCCTTTGTTGATCCTAATTAGGGGACATGAGAGTGGGATGTTTATGATGGGCAACATGGATAGGTGGTGGATGGATGAAAGGATGAATAGGACAAGATGGAGGAGGTGATTTTGGGATATAAGGGCCCAAAATAGACATAGTGGGTGGAGAAACATAAGGACCCAAGATGGATGGAGTAAATGAAGGATGGGAAATGGTGGATGGAGGGATGTAAGGACCCAAAATGGATGGAGCAGATGATGGAGGAATATGGATGGTTGTTTTGAGGTGATACGATGGAGGAGGAGGAATGGCAACATATGATCTGGTGGAGCGATGGGAAGAGCCTATACTTCTTTTGGAAGAGGCTCATTGAGGATGTCTAGAGGTTGTACCAACATCTTTAGATTATGAGTCTTGGGAAATAGGTCCAAGACCTTGCATATAGATTTGTTCTTTGACCTGGATGGGCTCTAGAATGTACCTTGCTCATGAAGGCCTAAACCTTTTCCCTTGTAGTTCATGTTCTGGAACATTCGATCCATGATAGGATTTTTGTTATTCTGGAAGAACGATGAGAGTCCATTATTAGGTGGGGGAGGATGGGTGGCGTATATGCTATATTTTTCTTTTGCGAGGAGACCACCATGGATGAATGAGAGGGGACCAAGGGGATATGGAATAGGTAGTGATGGAGGATCATGAGATGGGGATGAGGGGATGGTAGATTCTTGATTGGGACAGGGGTTTGGTAAGGGATCAAGAGAGGGATTAGGAGGTTTGATAGGATCTAGATTTGTGGCAGCGGGTGATAAGGGATCATGTGATGGAGATGGAGATAAGGGCTCATGAGAGAGAAGGGGATCATGGGATGCAACAGATGGGAGATTATGATCTTGAGATGGGATAGATGGGTCGATAGGATCTTGATGTGAAAAAGGAGATATGCTAGCATGCTTTGGATCAGGCTCTTGGAATGAATCATCTTGTGTGGGTGGTATGATAATGGAGTCTTGAAGGGACTCTTCAAGTGGGGGAGATGGAAGGATGGAGGATTCATGAAGTTCAAGGGAAGGGATATTGGTGATACAAGGAATGGAAGGAATGGATGGGACTTGTGTGTAGTTACTAGGAATGGGAAGAGTGGATTGGATTTGTGGATTTGTGATGGGTTTGGAGGATCTAGGTGTAGGAGGAGTGGATCGGATTTGGTTATCTTCGATGGGCTTGGCAGATCTCAGAGTAGGAGATGGGGGCTCAGTGGATTCAGAGGATGTGATGATTTTGATGGTTTGAGTGGTGTTAGGGGTGATATCATCAATGATAGCTGTGGGATGGAGAGGGGTCTCATCATTAGTGACCATGGAGGATGGATTGGGATGGCATGGTTCCACAATTTCAAGTGGTGGAGTTGGCGATGCCTTCTTTTTCATGAGTCCTTGGAGAACTTCTGGAGTAGGAAACTTGCATACTCTAGGTTGAGATGGCGTGATAGGAATAGATGGAGGATTAGGGATTGGTGGAGGACTAGGATTATGGATTAGTGGCCTAGGGTGAGATGGAGGAATGGGATTGGATGTAAGACTAGGAGTAGATGGGGGATTAGGATTAGATGGAGGGTTAAAGTAGGGATATTGGTATGGTGAATTAAGCTATGTGAATGGTGGATTAAGATAAGAGGATGCAACTAGTAGATTATAGTAAGGGTATTGGGATGGCATATTAAGATGTGAAGATGTGGATGTTGGATCAAGATAGAGAGATGTAATGTTGGATTAGGGTAAGTTGATGGGGTTGATTGGTATGGAGGATTAGGATAGTGTGACATGGGTGCAGGATTATGATAAGAGTATTGGGATGGTAGATTAGGATAAGAGGATGCAGGTGTCAGATAAGAGGAAGGTGTAGATGAAGGATATGATGGATATGCAGACAAGGAAGATACTAGACATCCCTTGTCAAAGGTACCATAAGGAGCATGATTAGGCATGGGTGAAGACATAACGAGATAGTTTAAAGGGGTGACTGGATTGTGGAAAGTGGGTGGAGAAAGCTTACTAGTGACAATAGCGTCAAGGGGATCTATGTCGTAGACTTCTTGATCGACAAGACTTCTGTTATTGTCGTTGACGTAATTAGGGTTTCCCTTGACTACTATTGATGGAGGATAAGGATTCTTGATTATGAAAGGATAAATAGGATGGATCAAAGATTTTGGATGGAAACAGATTAAATCTCAGATTAGGATGATTGGATGATGCGATGAGATTGATTATGATGATATGATCAATTATCAAAGGATGATTACGACACCGAATCTACCTCAAGATGTAAGTAGATTGATTGGGTCGAAGGTGATTGGATAAGGATGTGATTGGATTGGATTTGATAAGATCGATCGATGATTGATAAGATCAAATGATGGATTGGATAGGATGATGAGGGGGATTTAAAAACCTCGTTCGGAGATTACCCTAGCTGACTTAGGATATTGATTGATCGGATTAAAGGATGAATGGATGATTGCAGCACCGAATACACCTTGAGATGGAAGGTGAATTGATTGGGCCGACAATGATGATTAACTTAGGATGGATGAAAATCCTAAGCAGATGTTGATGATGATGATCAATTCAGACACTTAGGTCAATTCAAATAATAACTTGAAACAAAGTTCAAGGGATTTGGATGGGGAAACGATAAGGGATGTGTAACCTAGAGATGCTTGAGGATGATGTATCGATATGATTCAGATGATGAAGGAATGAGATTAGCAGAATGTGGATGGACCAAAGCTTAGATTGGGATTAGATTAAAGCTTAGATTAGGATTGGATTGAAGGATATGATGGGATTGGTTCCACCGGTCGGATTTGGGAACTGGATCTGTTTATTGTCTGTTTGCCAAATTTTTGCTATAGAGGGGCAAATTTTCCCTTCCAAGGCGGATCTTCCCTCATAGAGGGACGAATTTTCCCTTCTGCAAGGAAAATTCACCCCACTGTAGGGCAGATTCGCCCCACTGTAGGACAAATTCGCCCCACTACTTTTGGACTTTCTAAGCGGGTAAATAGGCTGTTAGAATGAAGAGATGGGTGATTAGAACAGGGTGTTAGATAATCGGATTGAGGAAATAGATGATCAGATTGGGAAAATGAATGGTAGGAGTGGATGAACAAGCATTCAAAATTTGTAAATGATTGTTTGGAATGGATAAACGATTCTCAGGTCACAGAGACGAAAGCTTGAAATGAGTAAACGATTGATTAGAAAGGATGAACAACTCTTGGAATGAGGAGATGGATGCTTGGAATGGATGAAAGATTACTTGAAATGATTAAACGGAGGATCGAAAGGGATTAAAGACTACTTGGTCAAACAAATGTTTGGAATGGCTAAACAAAGGTTTGGAATGGCTAAACAGAGGTTTGGAATGACTAAATAGAGTTTTAGAATGATTAAATGAAGGTTTGGAATGATTAAACAGAGGTTTCAAAGGTTTAGAATGACAAAACGAAGGTTTGGAATGATTAAACAGAGGTTTGGAATGATTAAATGATGGTTTAGAGGCTAAACAGAGCTAAATGGGTTGATTTTGACTGTTTAGGAGGGAAAATTCGCCCCACTGTAGTAAACAGGAGGGAAAATTCACCCCATTGTAGCAAACAGAAGGTAAAATTCACCCCACTACAATAAACAGAAGGGAAAATTTTCCCCACTGCAGTGAACAGAAGGGAAAATTCGTCCCACTGTAGTGAACAAGGACTTGGTTTAGATGAAAATGACTGTGGAAAGGACTTAAAATGACAACAATAATGCCAACTTGTCAAAAAATTTATTGGTTTCTCACAAGAAAACACTTTCAAATGAGCACAATCCTATGACTAGTGTTAAGAGTATGGCCAATAAAGGTCTTAATCTAGGATGTACAAGGTGTCTAGGGAGTCCTCGATATACTCTCGGTACGTGAGGCACAACTGTGAACACCAGCCCATCACAAGCGTGAGTCGGGAACCCCAGCGAGATACTAAAGGGCTTAGACCAACTCTTCACGTCTATCTATGTATCACCCTAGCTTCGACGCTTTGCCAATTATGACGTGACTGGATTGGGGTACAAATTTTGCTCTCCCCCCTTTATATACCCTGCCGGTATGCGTGGTTGGAATCGTCCCTTGGGGTGATGAAATCCCCAAGTAGGTCCCACTAAAGAGAAGGCACTAATCATTTCCAACTACTCCCTAGGCTCACATGAAGTGCAAGGGGAAAGTGAAAAAAAACCAATGCCCCCTTGGGTGACACAAAACAAACACAACAAGCAATGAATATTACTTCCCCTAATTAAACTATGTTCTTAGATTAACGAAAATAACAAGGACAACTTTTAAAATTTGAGCAAACAGATAGCCCTGCAAGCAAATTTTAGTTGTTTTATCCTTCGTTCTTTGTCAATTACACAATAATATACTGCAAAATGTTAGCGAAAACACAAATATTCTTGCAAAAAACAACGTTAGGGGGTTAAAATCGAAAAACAACAAAAAATTGGAGCAAAAACTAAGCTAAAATAGCCGTTTTACCTTCCAAAATGTGCTATTTTGGGGCATATCCGCCCCTCTGTAGTAATCAGGAGGGAAAATTCACCCCACTGCAGTAACCAAGAGGGAAAATTTGCCCCACTGCAGTGACCAGGAGGGCGTAGTCACCCCTTTGCAACAAATTTGTTAGAAACAGACAATGGAAGAGGGTGTATCCACTCCACTGCAACAAACATGTTAGAAACAAAATATGGAAGAGGGCGTATCCACTCCATTGCAGTAAACTTGTTAGAAACAGACTATGGAAAATGGCGTATCCACCCCGCTATAGCAAACTTGTTAGATATAGACTATGGAAGAGGGCATATCCGCTGCGCTGCAACAAACTTGTTAGAAACAAACTATGGAATAGGGCATAATTACCCTTCTCCAGTCAAATGGAGGGCGTAGTTGCACTTTTGCAGTGAACCAGAGGGCTAGTTGCACTTCTAGAGTGAACCAGAGGGTGTAGTTGCATTTCTGCAGCGCACAGGAGGGCATAGTCACCCTTCTGTAGTGACCAGGAGGGCCTAGTCACCCTTTGTAATGACCAAAAGGGCGTCGTCACCCCATTGCAGTGACCAGGAGGGCTCAGTTGAACTTCTACAGCAAACAAAAGGGTGTAGTTGAACTTCTGCAGCAACAGAAGGGCATAGTTGAACTTCTACACCAGCAAAAGGGCGTAGTTGAACTTCTACAGCGAATAGGAGGGCATAGTTGAACTTTTGCAGCAACAGGAGGGTGCAGTTGAACTTCTATAACAAAAAGAACGACGTAGTTGAACTTTTGCAGCAGGAGGAGGGCATAGTTGAACTTTTGTAGCAAACACAAGGGCGTAGTTGAACTTCTGCAACAACAAGAGGGCGCAGTTGAACTTCTGCAGCAAACAAAAGGGCGTAGTTGAACTTCTGCAACAGAACCAGAGGGCGTAGTCACCTCTTTACAGTGAAATGTTAGCAAGCAAAATTCAAACCAAGGCGTAGTCATTCTTCTACAGTAAAATGTTAGAAAAAAAAGTTTAATCAGGGGCGTAGTTGCCCTTCTGCAATGAAAAAAAGGGCGTAATCGCCTTTCTGCAGTGAAATAGAGGGCGTAATATCCTTTCTGCAGTGAACAGGAGGGCGTAGTCGCCCTTCTGCAGTGACCAGGAGGGCGTAGTCGCCCCTCTGCAGTGAACCAGAGGGTGTAGTCACCTCTTTGCAACGTACAGGAGGGCATAGTCAACCCTCTGCAGTGACCAGGAGGGCATAGTCGCCCCTCTGTGACCTGTTCCTGCAAACAATCTCAACAACAACAAATGTTAAATAGAGGAACTCGCTTTTGGGTCACTGGGCATGCCAGAAATGTGATATCCTCGAGTTTTACCTATTCTAAAATTCAAAACAACTACTATGAAATGGAAAAACACAAAGAACACCTCAAAAAGATTAGTCTAAGGAATGATAGAGCTAAGAAATATGCTAAAATGAAGATTATAAGATGATTATACCTTCTTTGCTGCTGAAATTCCTTAGTTGGCCCTTAATTTTGATTGCTTTGTATGCTCCTTAGATGGGTATTGATGTAGCTAAATACAAGATTAACTATATGATGGGATATAAATGAAAATTACTAAAATGGATGGCTAGATGAGAGAAAATGCTTGTAAAATGAGTGCACAAAATGACAACATAAAGTTGCTCAAATGACTAAGTGTTCTTCAAAATGCCTTAGAAGAGGGGGTATTTATAGAGAAATTTGAATTCTCTAGAGAATTGAATGGTTGAGATTGAGCCACCAAGGTCAAGATGTAGGGCTATGGTGAGTTGAGGACTCACAAACCCTCACATCTTGACATGTGGAATGTGAGATGGCCAAGAATAAGATGATGTGGAAGTGAGGTGGAAGGGAGGTACATGATGTGTAAGAAGGACATGTACTTTGGAAGTACATTGGGGGATGAGAAGGATTTTGGGTGAATAAATGTGAATTAAAAATTCACATGCTTGGAAGAATCCCATGGACAAGACAAGTTTCCAAAAAGGGAAGCACTTGTCCACATGTGACTTGATGTGACAAGTCAAATGTTCTAGAAGTTGCATGGGGATAAGGTAAGCCTTGAAAGGATAAAATGTGAATTAAAAATTCACATGGGGAGGAGAGAGACCTAGGATGAATAAATGTGAATTAAAAATTCACATAGGAAAGAGGGTCAATGCTAAGAAAGACAAATGAAAAGGTTGACTAAAAAGGGGTGCTAAAAGTGGCTAATGACTTTGATTAAGGTTGTGCAAATACTTGATTAGGGTAATTAATGAGAAATTAGAGGCAAGCAGAAAATGTAGGAGGATGTGACATTAATCCTTGATTAAGAGGATACACATCCTAATCATGAATTAATTAAATTAATCTAGATTAGAAAGGGATTATGGAGGATGTGACAAGGAGAGAAAAAAGAAGAATTTAAAATTGATTTTATTCAAAAAGGTCAAATGATTAAATTAAATAAATTGATATATTTATTTAATTTAGAGAGGAAAAGGTGTAAGGTAAAGCATTTAATTGTTAAATTAAACACTTTAGGGACCTTAGGCAGACCATGAAATATTAATTAAATGAGTGATTTAATTAATACTGACCAAGACGATCAGGTGTATGAGTTAAAGGGATGAATAAGGAGACAAATTTGACCATATGAAAGTGTTCAAATTTGGATGTCTACAATTACAAGTGGCTTAAGATTTGTCATTTTATAGTTTTGTTCTAGGATTTGTGAATGCTATCTTAATTTGATCGATGCCTATCTAGAGTTATACGTGTAGACACCTAGAAATTACCACTAATCTTGTCAATTTATTAAAACCCCCTTTTCATCTTCAATAATTAAATAATATTAATTATTTAATTATTACCCAATATCATAAATTCTTCTATTAATTAAATAGTCTAAATTATTTAATTAATTCATTTCAGCCTTTTTTTGACACAAATTAATTAAATCTTATTTAATTAATGACTTTCCTTTTCACTCACCTTTTTGAACTAAGTTGACTTTTCAACAAAATGATAACTTGATTTTTGCTTGTGTAATTAAATAATATTGCCATTATTTAATTATTCACTTTCCTTTTCGAACTAGTTGATTTTGTCGAAAAATTAGTTAGTTTCCTCTTGCTTCTTCACTTTCGTTCTTATCTAATCTCGTCTTGTCTAATTTCAGCCATTGATCGAATTAATGCCTTTTCAATCTCGACCATCTGTTTTCCATCCGTCTCTTTATAAATACCATTGTCATTTATCATTTTGATCATCTCAGAATATCTGATAAAATCTTGAGTTTATATGCTATTGTGCTATTGAGATAATAATTTTCTTCAATATTTTGCTTTGTCTAGTCATAGACTTATAATTGCAGGTTACAAATATGAGGGAATGAATCATTTGATAGAAAAATGGAGAAGGGCTATGGAGATAATTCAATGGATGCATGAAGGATTAAGTGAGATTGTTTCATTTTGTTTTATGCTTTTATGTTTTCATTGTTATTGATAGTTGATTGGGGTTTTGGTGTTTATCGATCTAATACTGCTTTAAACTTGAAAATCTAACCTTGATACAATTCGGTCCTAGAATCTCATAAAATCTTCCTCACAATAATTAAACATATTTTGATAGTCTACAAATTGTTATTATCTATTATAATAACAAGACTAACTAAAGGTTTACAACATGATCCTACTTAGTAATCCATTTGCAATCACAGTATATCTTCAATATTTTATAGAAATAAATTATCTCATTCATTGAACAAAAGCTATCAATAAAGTACTATAGAGGAGGAGATTTGCAACTCTTGAGTAGATATAGGACAAGAAGAGTCTATAGGGAGCAAATTGTCCTCAACTGCCTCAAAGGAAAAGCTCAGGTGAGAAAGGAGGTAAAGGAGAGTTTTGACTATATTTTATGTTTTATGATGTTTTAGTAAATATTAATTTCATAGACCAGAAGAGAATATTTTAGAGTGTTGGAAGTTTGAGGAGATTGTCATTGGTATGTTTTTTGGCAACATGAGCATGAGCATGAGCATATACAGTGTTGTCATTGATGTCAACATTGTGGTTTGATGTGAAGATTGATGTATATAGCTGGTTGGTGAAGAATAAGTGATTAAGGTGATGAAAATCTAGTATATAGATGCAATATTTTTGCTCCGGTACAAAACATATGTGTTGAATATTCGAATGAGTCCAAAATACAAGTTTTTAGTGCATAGAGTATTAATTTTTAGATCTGAATTAATTTACCTTGAAGAATTTTGGTTTGTGGTTCTAAGGTAATTTTGTTATATGTCAAAGGAATCTAAATCAAAAGTTTCATGTCTTTATGTCCTCTAGTATTGAAGATAATGATGACAATGTATCAGACATGTCTACTAGTGACACTGTTACTAGTATAGAGTACATGTTAGGATTGGTCCGCATTCCACCATGGAAGAATATCTAGTTATGTAGATTTTAGGGAGCATTTACAAGTGTCAGTAGTATCCATGATGCAAGTGGTGAGTGTCTTGGAGGTCTGAGTGTCAGGTTTTGGATGATTAGTTGGTGTATTTTAGTGCTACTTCACCTGTGGTGTTGACCTAATAAGTTTGTGGTCGTGTAGAGTTAAAGGAAGTGTTGATCGGTATGATGGATCTATTATAGGTCCCCTCTAACCTATTTTTATGTGTTACAAGTTTTGAATTAAGGCACAAAGTGTGTGTGTTTGAATCTTGAGCCAAAAAGTTATGTTATGCACAATACATCTAATTAGGTTGACCTAATTGATGTTTGTCGATGCAATGGGTATAAATGTGTTCAATGTCAAAAAATAGGTTTGGAGTTTAAATACGTGGATTAAAATATGATATGAGGGACCTAGTTTTGTTTATTACATTAGGAAATGAGATCCTCGTGCAATGAATTGATTATCAACCCTTAGGCGAATCAACCCAAAGTGAGAATCTTTAGATTTCCTTATGACTAGAGGATAGGGGTCAAGGTCAAACAACACTTTGGGGAGAAAAAATAAAAATAAGAAAACAACACCAAAATACAATCTAACACTTGGAACTTGAAGATTAAGCTCAATATTTACAGAATCAAAAAATAGAATGTAGATCTGAGAAGGGTAGAAACATGTGTACTAGTCACCAAAAGTGCTTCTAGAAATTGATCTAAGACTCATTCACCCATGGAAAAATGGGTCCAAGCACAAGGATTTCAACAATATTTCGGGAGCCTCTAGTGTAGGTTTGTAGCTTTTGATTTGTCCAGGTTTGAGTGTTAGAACCCGTACAATAGACATACAAAGAAAAACACATTGAACAAGTCACAAAGCTATTAGAAGATGATTGGGGTTCCTTATATTTTGAACATACATTCATGGGCGAGTACAAGATCATACACAAAGAATCCAAAAAGGGAAAAAAGAAAGCGGTACTAATGCTAACACAAAATTTGGAAGACCCTTCAAAAGCATCCACCTCAACCACTTTAGAACAAAAGACAACAGATTACACAAAAAACTTCGATGAATTAATCATGAACAACTACTAGATCCAAAAGCAATGAAAAAGCTTTATGGAAAAGGTTATGAACTTATGAAACAACTTGGCTATAGTGGAAAAGGATGTGGTACTAGAGAACAAGGTATTTGCAATCCTATAGAGCCTAACACGCAAGAAATGACTCATGGTCTTGGTTATTGTCATTTGATAGAAATAAACAAACCTTCACTCAATATCAACACTCTTACAAAAGATTCCTCTAAACTGACCTTAATGGTAGTGCACCCTAAACTAATCGACACTAGTGGTCTTGGTTGTTATCCTTTGCAAACAAAGACATCTTTTCTTAATGTCAATTTCATCTCACAAAACACTAATGATTGGAGTTCGTTAGATTTTACACCCTCCTATAAAGGAGAGAACAAAATATCACAATCTAAAGAGTCTTGCATAGGGATGACAACTAATACTAAGCAAGAAATACCTTTGCCACAAACTACAAGAACACCTTGTACCGTTAATCAAGAGGGTATCTTGTCAAGACTCCTCCAAGGTCACTTGATAACTCTTCCTCCAACAACTTGAAAGAAATTTTATTACAAGAATTCATTTTGCATATATCATAGAGTTCATGGTCATACTACTAATGAATGTAAGGCTTTGAGTAGTAAAATCCAACATCTTAAGGAGTTTGGTGCTCTCCCTTATGTGGGGGCACCTAATTCCTCTAATTGATACTAATTTTCACTCTACCATGCACCTTATCAATCATTTCGGCTCACCCTTGTCCTGCACTAAGTGGGGACAAGGGGTTAGGTAACCTTGTCCTCATATGTCACTTGTCGTTTCCTCTTTTGGCTAGCTGTTAACCTTTCATTAACATAAAGAGAAAGCTTGGAATGTGGACGACATGCCTTAAGTTGGATCACATGTGACATACTACCTTTTCATGATATAGCTTGTCGAAAACATATGACTTGGCATAAACACTCTCATGTCTTCTTCTACATTAAAGAAATTGCTCACAGTAATGATGTTAGCAACCACTTTAAAGTGGGGGCATACATTGATATTCATGTTTCATTGCACGATTTCTTTCTTCTTGTGATGCATCCTTTTCTTGGTGGTGTTATTGGGCTTGATTTCCTCCAAGAGTGTGATATTTCTTTTGACTTGTGCTCTCTTGGAAATATTAGATACAATGTTCCCTAGGATGAGACCTTGCATTTGTCTCTTGGAAACAAGATGAGGCCTTGCATTTATCCTCTCTTGGAGACATTAAGCACAATGTTCCCTAAGATGAGACCTTGCACAAACTAAGAAAAATATCTTTGAACATTCCTTGCACTATTTTGCATTGACAATGTCTATGAGTTTCAAGCATACAAAGTTTTGGTTGCCTCATAGAGCTCAAGGATCATTTTTGTGTGGCGCCTTATCAAATTTATCAGGAGGTATAACTTTGGTATGGTTGAGTGGGAATCCCATTTTGAGGCATGACTTTCCCCATAGCCACTTGCGTGTGCGTGCGTGCATACTAGCCATGAGTGTATGTTTCTCACCTTTTAGGACTTCTCACTTGGAAGACAACCAAGAGTTTCGTCGCCTCAGAATGAGTATGCATTTTTGGACAAACAAATTGGATCTAATCCACAACATGTTGGACAAATTATCGAAGCTTGATCCACCTTTTTATTGTTAGTCATTTGTAATTCTCTCCCTTTTAGTTATTGTCATTGCATGATCGTGTATCTCGTTTTGCTATAAATCATTCACCTTGTGCATGTCCTTTTGTGCTTATATCAGTTTAAATTAGGATCTTGGATCTTGGGGGCTTGGTTACCTCCTTCATCTTTGTTATCTTAGACCATCTACATCAGTATGATTGGACCCCTCTTGAATGTCTACTTTAGTGTGAGTTTGAAGTAATTTCATCCTCTCACTAAAGTGGGGGCTAAATGTAGCATAGAAAAAAGTGCACCTTGCTTGATTTAGGAATAATTAATGATAAATTGGACTTAACATGGCCTTGATCTAGTGTTGTGATGTGTTTTACACATCCACATTAGGTCTTGGGCCCTTACAAAATGAATAAAATGCATTTATCGATGTCTTGTAAAGGTGTTGTAAATGAATTTCACACTTTTATTAAGCATTTAAGTCTAACAGACCTATCTTTCCCTTAATTTTCTTGTTAGAAAATGTATTTAATTGCATTTTCACATTAATCTAAAAGGCTTGTAAATTAAACCTGGTTTTAATCTAGTGTTGTAATGTGTTTTACACTCACATTGGATCTTGTGCCTTTCGAGGCTATGTGGACCTCATTTTAAAATGTTGTAGAATGTATTTAATCGCACTTTCACATTGAACTTTGTGTCCCTAGCCCTAATAACCCTTTATATCATCATTAATAGGCCCCTATGACCCCATATTGTGCATCCCAAGGATTATTTTGATCAAAAACCTGACTAGATCAACATAACAGCTTACAAATTTCTTTATTCCTTGACATCCCAACTGGAAAAATAGCCCCTGTGGGATCCATTTGCCACTTTGGGCGAATGAGTCCCATTTGGGCCATTTTTGAGGTTTGAGAGTGAAAAATTGGGTTTTAAGTTTAATTTTCTTCAATGTCGGCCTTGGGGATCAAATTAATGGTCATTTGAGTGCCTTGCCTATATAAAAAATCCTTCAAATCATTGTTTCATAAGTTATTCATGTTTTCAAGTCAAGCAAGCAAGTGTTAAGCATTTCAAGTCTTCACAAGGTCATTATGATAGCTTTCAAGATCACTTCTATGGCATTCAAGGGTAGATTCTTCATCAATTGTTACAACAATTCAAGATCCATCATCATGGAAAGGTCCTAATTATATTACTTCATATTCATGCTTCATTATCTTGTTTCATCATTTTGGTTTAATTACCTAAACATGGTTTGACCAAGGCAAACCCCTATTCCCTAACAATCAACATTTTCTCTCTCTTTCCTTGTGTGATTGAAGATATAGGTTCTTTGAAAGGCTTGGATATGATTGGAGAATAGGTTTCAAACTTTTTGGATTCATCTCCCTATTGACAAGGTCAAAATCTTCACAAAAGGTTACTTACAGTCCCAAAAATTAGGGTTTCAGATCCAAACGTCTAGAGGAACAAAAAGAGAAACCCGAGAGCTACAGATTCCACTTTTGAGTTTTTTAGAAAAGTCAAAGTGGAATAATTTTCCATTAGTGGAAAATGAGTCCCACTGTACCTATTTTTCAGAGATTTTTATGGATTTGGATACCAATTTGGCTAAAACAGGCTTTGATACAGTTTTCCAGATCTGGGATTGATTCACCTAGAATGGTGAATGAGTCTTAGTAGGTAAATTTTTTAGGATCAACAACATTTCTAGTCTTCATTCTAGCCTCTACACATTTCCAGGTGCACACTTTCTATTTTTCTTTCCTATTCTATTTTATTTGCATTTCTATTCATCTTTTTAGGTCTTTTTGCATATCACACTCTATTTTCAAACATCTTGCATTTTCCAATTTTACACTTGGTGGTGAACCCCTCTCTCATCCCAATCATCTCTAAGGATATCTTATAGTCAAATCTCTCACATCCTTCAATGGGTTGAGATCTCTAAGGTATTCTTGAATGTGAACATTGTGAAAGTGGATCTCTCTCCTTCTATCCATCTTGTGGACAAGGAAGTGAAGCATTCATTTTTAGTGTCCACAATAACTAGTACATGGCCATCCTACATTGAAAACAAATTATAAACCATTGATCTTTATAAATATAATGGTTATGGGGTGATTCTAGAGGTTTAAGTTCACAAGCCTAGTGCTCTATGCATTTCATTCCAGAATGCAACTACAACCATCCATCAAATGTTCATCAAACGGTTGAGTAATTTATGATATAAATAATAAACATGTGTTTTAAAGTTGATTTAAACTTTAGTACGCTAGGATTGACATCAAGGCTAAGGGGCCAGTAACTTAACATTGAAAAATACTTAATAAAATGAATAATGATATCGAGAACCGAAGGAGAAGGTCAACAACATTGAATTATAAATCAATAACATTTTGGTAAACCCTAGCAAGAGTGACAAATTTTAGTGTTTATAATGTTTTTTGTCAATTTGATGTCAACTTTATTTTTTGATTTGTATTGCTTTATGTTTTAAATATGCAAGAAAATATTTCATAAATAGATAATACTTAATTTCTTAAAGGAAAAAAACTAATTTGAAGAGAGTCATAGACACTGAACTCAAAAAATAATTCTTTATTGTAAATGAATAATGAAGAATAACACAACCATTTGTTTTATTACAATTGAATTAAAATGTTATATTATTACATATCTTTTTAAAGATGAGTAGAGCATGCAAGCTCCTATTTTGTATAAATGACATATGTCACTTTACATAGGAACAATTGATTCCAAGTTGCTGCTTGTGAAAGTGGATTAAAAATTGATTCCAAGCTTCTGCTGGTGAAAACATAATACAAATGTGGCTCTGAAAATAAATGCATAGGGCTTGCCTGGCCAACCATGCTGGGGAAATGGGATTTGTGAAGATACAAAATGTACTTATCCTCTTTGAGAACTAGAGTCATGCAGAAGATGTGAGGTAGTAAATCTACTCCCATATTTTGCACATAGCTTCCATTCATTGGGATAACACTAATCTCCATCAGATCTCCTCATCCTGGTTCACAACCTATCTGAGAAGTCAGGTAAACTAAATCAACTTCTTTCCAATTCCACCCATTCTGAACTTGAAGGAAATTGGTCTTTTACTTTGTATCTACATCACTAGAGGCAGGAGAATTTAGAGTATCCCCAATAATACAACATCATATTCTTCTTGAATCCTTATTAACCTTAAAAAATGAAAACCCTTATGACAATTCAGAACATTACACTCAATAGTAAAGCCTTTAGCCTTCAACAAATTATTTTAGTTCTTCTCATTATCCCTATTTATGGGCCACCAGTGCCACTACCAGCCTAATCCCTATTTACTTGTGAGCATGTCACGTGAGAGGTTAGGTATAATGATAATCATGTAAACCAAAAAACCAACTTAATCGATTCGTGTAACTTAAGCCTTACATTTACAATTAAAATGTTTAATTTGACTGACGTCTGGCTACATGAACACTGTACCTCAAGTTGACAAGCTGTCAAAATCACCACTCAAACGATATGAAATCATTACAAATCTTGTTTCAATTGATCATTGGATTAATGACATCATCATCTATAGTACGTCATGCAGTTTTCAATATCAAGCTATCCAATCAATCGCTTTAGATGTACATGTGACATTAATCTGCGATACCACAACCACACTTTCTTCAAAAAAATTGATAATTAAATGAAAGGTAGAGTACTTCAAGGCATTGAAAAGAGAGAATTAAATGGATTGTTTTACCTTAATCATTAAATCAATGCCCACTAATAAGTCACAATAAATTTCGCTCACTTATGATCAAAACTATATGTTGATACTACCTTAATCATTATCAATGTTCACTAATAAGCCACAATAAAACTTTTCTCACTTATGATTAGAACTATATGTTGATAATTACTATTATTTTTAAAGCCACATTTTTATATTAAACAAAGAAAAAAATATTTGCAAGAATGGAGCCACAAAAAGTATTTTAATTTAAGTAGTTAAAGACTAAAGTACAACTATACATACTACATAGCCAGCCTAGCCAAAAAGCCACTAACTGTGACAAAAAACTAGTCAAAAAATACATATTACAAGAACTGTTACGTTGTACAATAAACTATAGACACAATTCATTACTATTTTTTTTTGTAACAATAGCCGAGGCCCTCAATCGGGTGTTTGAGTAGAAGGTGAATCAAACTTAACAAAGTAACAAAAAAGAAGAAAAGCGAATCACCCAAAACCTTCCTCCAAAACTCTAGACTCTTTAATGATTCATTTTTCGTATCACACAACATACCACATCTCATATTAACTAGGGCAAGGGCCTGTGCTATAGAAGCATGCAATTCCACTTTTCAGAAGATTCCACCAACAAGCTCTAACCCACTTTCAAAATTGTAATGCTCTAATGCCAACTCCAATGAAGAAAAAGAGTAAATGAAAGGCTGCAAATAACGTATTGCCAACGTCTTCACCAAATATTTATCGAGCAAAATTTCCATGCAATTGGACAAGAAAGCTGAAGCTACCTTAGAATATAGAGCAAGGGGGTTGTTTTGAAGCCATTCCCTACCCATAGTTATTCTTATAGCATCCTCAACCTGCACACAAGGAAAATTGTAAAAACCATACCCAAATTTTGTCTGTCATATACATCACCGCTTCTTTTCTCCCAAAAACATTTGGGTAGCATGACATGCCATGAAGACTCCATATCACAATTAAATTGTGAATAGAGAAGAAAGAAACCAAAGCCAAATATATTATAAATGATATGAAGAATATCAATTTGTTGAAGTATATATAGATTTTAGAATGAAGACAATGACATCAAATACTCAACACTTAGCATTTAATTCACCACTTGATGTGACTTGATATTATTTTGAAAAAAATGAGTCACGACTTTAAATCATTTAAAAAATAATAAAACATCAACCATTGAAATTTTAAAATCTAACGGTTCTGGAATTATTCTGAAGGTTTGAATTCAAAAGTCTAGTGCTTCAAACATTTTCAACAATCGACAAAAAATCCATGTGTTAGCAGCTCGCTTCCCCTTTGAGATTTCTAAGTTTTAGATCAACAGTCATGGGCTAGCAGGCAATGGCCCAGATCAACCCAACTACCGTCAACTTGCTTCCCCTTTAACCAATAGACCAACGACCATAACATATATCCTACTTTAGCAATAAATGACTGAGATTAGAACATCTTCATGATCAATTTTGCACATTCTCATACATCCTTTTAGTATCATATTGTTTAAATTTTCATAATTATCAAGAAATATTTCAACAAATATTCCCAAGCCATTTATAGTTTTACGGACGGCGGTGATGACGCCACATGGCTCATGCTCGCTATCCCTCCACAAGCCTAGATCTAAAAACTATGGGTCCCCCGTGGGCTAGTGGGGAACGACTGAGATTCATTTGTTAGAGCACATCTTAACCATTGATTTGATCACATTCAACCATCGCCTCCTTTGAACAGTGGTAGGGCCCGCCATGAGGGTGAACATGTGTCACTTTCCCGCTATCCCTTTGGTTTCTTAATTTTTTTATTTAAATCCCGTGGGCTAGCAGGGAACCAATGAAAATATTTTTTTTGGTTTGAAAACATTTTTGAATAATTAATAAAATCAGAAATAAAATTTTAACCATTGATTTTTGGAAATATAATGGTTCTAGTGTTATTTCGGAGGTTTTAATTCACAAGTCTAGTGCTTTACACATTTGCTTCCAGAATGCAACTACAACCGTCCATTGAAAATTCATTGAACGGTCGTGGGTTATATTGATTTGCACTGATATCTGGCTTCTGACATAATGAATATGTTGACACTAGTCCCCATTCTGGACACTTTATGAAGGAATTTGGATGTGTGGAAAATTTGTCTCAGAATAGAACAATATGTAGCATTTGATATAATTTTCACCACCCACACTATGATTTATTATTGGCATACCATTTTATTTTGCCAATGAATTTTTCTATTGGTTTGAGATTATGTTTAATTCACCAATGGTTTTTTTTTCTTCATTTGAAAAAAGGTTTAATTTTCCAATGAAAATAATTTTTTTGGTTTGAAAACATTTTTGAATCGTGAGCAAAAATATTTTATTTGTTTGAGCATAGCTTCAATTCGCTAATAGAAATATCTTGTTGGTTTGAAAACATGTTTAATTCGCCAATGGAAATATTTTATTGGTTTGAAAATAGGTTTTAATCGCCAATGAAAATATTTTATTGGTTTTAAAAAAAATGCAATTTTCCAATTGCGATTAATTTTTTTCTCAAAAAATGAAAAAATTCACCAATAAAATTATTTTTTTATCAAGAAGTATACAAAATTTACCAGGATTTTACATCTTCATTAAGGAGGGGGGATTCTTAAAGTTATCCCTGCTCCTTAAGATGGGTAGTTGTGAAATGAGAAAATATTCATATTGGTAATGCATATCATAAATTAACCTTAGCTATACAAGCCTAAATCAACACTCAAATCTCCCAAATAAATATCAACATTTTAAATTTTGAGTGACAATTTGGATTTGGAATTCACACTAATGAAAATTTCAATGAATTCATAAAGAAATGATTAAGATTTCAAAATCTATAATGAGTTATAAATGCCATTCATTAAATGATGTTTAATGGTGAAATACATGAATGTTCAAGAAACGATAGTAGGTGCTAGATAGGTAACCATAAATTATTAGGAGATAAATTAGTCACTAGAGAATTTCTCATATCAACTTATTAGAAAAAACCATGTGTTTAATAGTTAGGGCCAAATCCCATAGGTGAGAAAAGAAGCATATTTATTTTAACATCTTGTTATTATCTTATTATCATAGCATCATATAGAGACTTCACTATCTTAATGAATCATTTTTTCACCATATACAACTAGGACCCCAACCTAATTGGTTCATACTTGATAGAATACTCATAGCTTGTGACTTGATAGAATATTTGGAATATGATGTTGACATCCATACAAAAATTATGATAGAGAAATATCATTAGATATTTTAATTGCAAGGAACCTTGTAGACATGTATGCAAAATATGAAAGCATAGAGAAGGTGATTGAGTTGTTTGAAAAATGCCTCAAAGAGATCTCATCTAATGAATTTCCATAATTACAAGATATGTACAAAATGAATTTATTAATAATGGTGTACTAACTTTCAAACAAATACAATTTTCAAGTTTATAGCCAAATTCCATAACTATTTCAAGAATCCATAAATTATATGAGGACCACTCTATATATTAGTTTTTAGGTTGAGATTAGCTGTACTAACTCAAAAAATTTCATATCACCAATACCATTAAAATATATCCCACTATTAAGGAGCTCAAGATAGCTAAAACAATCCATCAATATCATGTAAGATTTAGATGCCATCAAGATAGATTTAAAACCATTGGTCATGCATGAAGATGGGAATTTTTCAAGTGCTACCTTGCATGATATGTGACACCATACTACTACTATGTAGAGGGATGCATGGAAAAAAATCAACTTCTTTATGCAAAACAACTAAATGAATTCTAAATGCTACAGACACAGTAAAAGTGAAGGCATGGTACCAAAAAATTCATGTAATCTAATGGAGGATATAATTTGGTGTTGGAGGGGAAATAATCAAGTTAATATTTGTTTCTATTAGTGTAGGTTTTTAATTTTTTTAGATTAAGTTTTGTAATTTATCATTGAGATCATGAATAATGTTTCATTGTAAAATTTAATATTTGTTTCTATTAGTGTAGGTTTTTAATTTTTTAGGTTATGTTTTGTAATTTATCATTGAGATCAAGAATAATGTTTCATTGTCAAGCTTAACTTATTTGTTTCTATTACTAGTGTAGGTTTTTAATTTTCTTTATGTTAGGGGACATTTCTTTTTCTTACACATATTATTAAGTTTGTTTAGGTCATTTAGATATAATTAATATGAAAGCACATGCCATAATTTGTCAGTTACATGTCACTCTCACTCACCGTTGGATAGTTGAGTCTCACACCTTCTTTTAGATTTATTTGTTACTTCTCATAATAATTTGTTTGTCTTAACTTGAATAGATGCAACCATATAATTTGATATTTACAAAGTAAAAATCCCACCATTAAGTGGTTGGACTTATTACACTTAGATGTATATTCCTTTTCTTTTTTTCTTTATATAGCACTCACCTCTCTTATTTGTTAGTCAGAAAGAGTAATATGAAAATTAGCTATATTCTCTTGAATGCTCTCTTTTCAAGATAACCTCTCTATTTTTATATTTTTATCTTTAATCATCTATCAACTAAAGTGTGTGGGATCTATGGTTGAAAATGGATCTTGGATTATATTTTTCTTTATAGGATTAGAGTGATAGTTTCTAATATAATTATTTTTTCAATACTATTCTTTGAGATATTTGAGACTAATCTTTACTAATTTTTTTTCTCAAAAACCAATATTCTCTTCTCTTACATTCTCAAATAATCTAGAGAATTCAAATAGTTTTAAAATAAAAACTACTATATATGTAAGAATCTAATTTACATAGATCGTTCTTATAAGATTTAGGTGATTACATTTTTTGGTTATCATGATTGTATTTTCAACTATCCCATAGTGTTTGAGAGATTCAAGTTCAAATCATGATCTATAGTGATAATGATCTATCCAACATTGTAAACATAATTGAAATTCAATCTCATAAGGGATGAACCAATTTGTTTCCCAAAATTACTCTTACACATATTGATGCATCCATGAATGAACCTGATGGTCCTCTTTATATCATCAATCAAATCAATGATAAACCTATAAGGGTGATACTCACTTATTCCATGTGTGTAGAGAATGTGATCACCAAAGAATTCTTATTTGTGCATGAAATTTACAAAGATAATTATGGACAAACATTTGAAAGCATTGTTAAAAAATCATGATGGTTTTGTTTTCCCTACATTAGGTATGATAACTCTCTCGATAAAATTTGGACCAAAACAATTGGATGTTTCATTTACCATAGTTTTGACATTGGACCAATTTTGTGTGAAGTTAGGCTATCCATGGATATGATCCATGCATGCGGTCCCATCAGTTATTCACAAATGTATAAAATTTCCATTCAAAGATGAAATAAACAATGTTTATCATAGTGGGTTTAAACCTTTGGCCTCTTGTGGAAAATTTTCACTAGATTATTTTTGATCCCAATCAATTGAAACTATTAAGCCTTGTGATGAATTTTTATTCATTTCATATCAAAAGTTTAAAGGTAAGTGTATACTCAAGTTATCCCAGTTAGTAATATACTGTTTGAGGCTCCTCAGACTATAGTAACTTCAATGGATGTTTATCCTACCCCACAAGTAGTGGATGAACCTATGTCCAAACCAGGTATCCTCCCTCAACCACGTAGCATCTATGATGTGGTTTCACTTCAGTCGTCATATAAAATCCAATAGACAACCTTGTAATTAAATATGTACCTCCAAAATAAAAAATGTATTTAGTCTGAAACCCCAAAACCTAGAGTGGTCTCCCAATCTGTGGTGGTCCCTTTAGTTCCTCCTTCAAAGGAAGAAAGGGGAATGATGTTGGGGAAAATGTCCATTACTCTTTCTCAAGACAAAAATCATGCAAGAAGAAATAGAAGTACAAAAGAGAATAAATCAAAATGTCATTCTATGGCTTATCAACTTACAAAAAAAATTACAACCTTATCTAATGATCATCCATATATCTAATCCAACTTTGATAAATTACCTCCTGCCCATCCATAGATTCATCATCACCAAAATCTATCTTGCCACCCTCGCTAAACCATGAAGCCAAACATTACCAATCCCAACCTAAGAAAATAATGAAAGAGGCTTATACAAATGATTGTGCTCAAAACCATGTTAATAGAATTAATATGCAATATATTGTGATAAATTTAGATAGTGAAGAAGAAGATAAACTAGAAGAAAAAAAGATCACAATGAATTAGCTCTTATATTTTCTAAATTGATAAATTTAAATGGGGGAAACCATGATGATCCTCATAATGAGAGTGATTCACCATGCATTAAACATGGTTAGATACTCCTTGTACGACACTTGTTGTAGTCCCTTTAGCATATTATTCGCCATCTATTTACGATGAGCAAGGTTGAGATGTAGACAGTTAAATTTAGATTGGCTTACATGTTTAGTTGCTTTGTGTGTATTTTTATGTGTTTGTTTGGATGTGATGTGATATCCTATGATGTGCTACTTGGCATGCTTTTGTGTTTAGTAGTTTTCTTTGGATGACCCTTATTGTCCTTGTTGACATAAGGATACAAAGAAAATGAATTTTTTGTGACATTCATATTTTTGTATCTCCATTTGTCTTTATGTTGTGAACATTATTGTATTGTATTTACTTTTTGGAATGATGCAAGGTGTTGAGATATTTAGGTATCTTCCATGTTGGCCCAAAATATTATTTTTTATATTCATGTGTCATTCCTATGTTCGTAGTTCCATGAGTATTTAGGGAATGATGTTGATTCAAAGCATAATCATATTATATATTATCTATGGTCTATACGACCTTTAATCCATGGATCCCTTACATGATATCTATTGTCCTGTTATGTGGATTTTTCTTGGAGACAACCCCTTGTCATGAGTCAACTTTGTTGCGAATATATCATCGACATAAGGTTTTCTAACAAGCTCTCTCATGACCCCCTTTTATGTTACATATATTTTTTACTCTACCTTAAAGTTAATTGCTCACAATTAGTGTTAGCAATTCCTTTAAGGTGGGGGCATGCATTTCACTATGTACTTCACTTTTCTCACACATGCTAAACTTGGTGATGCATTTTTGGTATATTGATCATTTTTGTATTGCCTTATCAAAATTATTGGGACTATAATTTTTGGTATGATTGACATTTGAATGTACCTAGTGAATATCAGACTTCACTCGCCCTTATGTGTTTCTCATTTTCTAATATTGTGGAAATTCACCTTATGACTATTAGAATTCATTAGCTTGTGTTGTTTCTTGTCAAAGCTCACCTGCTGAATATTGAACTTAACTAGCTGGTGATGCTTTGGTTCATAGGTCATCTAGAAAATATTAGACTTTTTTAGCTTGCGATTCATGAACACCTTGGGTATGGATTCTAGTAATATTTCTATGGAGCTTGCTAGTACGTGATTTCCATAACCCTTTGCATGTTTACATTGTGTTTCCACCATTAATTTCTTTCAAGTTGTGTTTATGTTTGGATTATGTTATGTTGTGTGTTTTCATAGTGTATGCTTCATGTTTGTCATGTTGTATTGCACCTAATGTGTGTGTTACTTTGTCCTTACATTATCTTGTCATAGGATCTTAAATCTATGGGCTAACACATCCCCTAGATTTGATGTCTTCCTATCTCTTCAATGTTTGGATAATTAAACCCTTCTTGGATTATCCTTACTTTAGTGTGAGTCTAAGCATAAGTTCATACCCTCACTAAAGTGGGGGCTAAATGTAGTATAATTTTTTTTCACCCTTGACAATTTCACACTTGGTTTAGCTCCCCCTTATGTGCTTGGACCTAATTATGAATTTAATTTTTCTCATTTTATTAAATATCTTCAAAAACTGAGAGATGGGATTGAAAACACACATTTAATATTTAATACCAATGTTTAAGGTCCCAAAAAGGACAGGTCTAGACTAGGGCACCCAATGCCCTTTTCCAACCTATTTTGGATAAATTTTAAATATGTCGGTGTCAACATTTTAATATTTAAAAATCCAAAATCATTTTTCAACTATAGTCATTTGATTTTTGGGAAATTAGAAGAATTACATATTTAAATACAAGTCATTTTCACCATTTTAATCCTAACATGTTTGAGAAGACAATTGAGATCATAATTGGGCATCCTAAGAGAAATCAAGAGAAAAATTACAACAACATTTATTTAAGTCAAGCAACATATTAGCCATACATCATGTTTTCATGTGAGTTTATTCATGTTTCATGTTCATTTTTTTTGCTCAACAATAGAACACTTTTAGGACTTCAAATCAAGCATCAATTTCTCCTTGAAGGTGATGATTACATTGAATTCAGTCCATGAAAGAATATTGGTCTAAGTGGTGAGTTACAGAAAATATCATTTTATCAATTGTTTATCATTTAACTTTTTCTCGAATGAGGGTAAGCTCTCTTTTTAAATCATCATAGCAATTGTGGAGGTAGAAATACTAAAATGGGGTTTGAATTAGGAAAGCTCCTATATGGTACAACCCTTCCCCCCTTTTCATTTGTGCAAGTTACAAATCTGAAGTGAGTTGGAAGAAGATCAAAAACCTAATTTCCCATTCAAACATTCAAGTCCTACAAGTCATCAAATCAAGGAAATAAAATTTTATTAGTGAAAGAGAATGTTCTGATAGTGAATCCAAAATAGAAGAGCACACAAACTAGGAGCAATAAGAGAGTGAAAAATGATCTCAAGTAGCTATCTCCCAGTCTAGGGAACCCAATGCCCCTATCTAGTTATTTCAAGAAATTTTTTATATGCCAATCTACTATTTTGAATTCTATTTTCATTTATTAGTTCCATGTTTTTCTAAAAATCTAAATAGTTTATTGCATTTTCATAATTAACCTAGGAACATCATTGCATCATCAAATTTAATAAATTAATCATATCAATTTATGTAGGAGCATCTTTGGTTGTAAAGTAATCTTGTATCAACTAAATACATTTCTTTTCTTGCATTCCACTCAGTAGCAGTTTCAACATTTCATTGCATTATGATTTCTCAGTTCATGGAGTAGGATATAACATCTACACATGGAAATCTATCACATATCCAGATTTTAGATCATTTTAATTTGTCTACCGAAAGTTATCTCTCTCAAAATTTCACTATAATTACCAGTCAAAGCATTTGGGCCTGACCTAGTCTAGATTTCTTAGTGTAGACCTATTCTAGATCACGCAGAGCCTAATGGGACATCATACAAGAATTTTGGGTCCAAAGAGATCTATCTTGGAGATTCACAAGTCAAGTCATTTTGCGAAGGATTATCTTTGCATATTTTGAGGCCGACATTCATAGTTATTCATTCATCAGGTTTATGAACCTTTGTGGTTGACATAGACCTTTGTTGGAGCTTGATAAGAATATTTAAGATCGTTGTAATTCATTGCAGATCACTCTCTTGAATTATTTTCACTGTGTTGACTCTAAGTTGCATGGTTTGGACTGTTCTTTTAGAACCCTCCATTTGTGATTGCACCATCAATATAAAAAATAATTATTACCTTGATCCACCATTTTATCTCTTCTATTGAGGTATGTAGCCAAGTGGGTGTTGATATCACTTTTAATCTATTTTCTCTTTTTTGATATTGAAGCTAGTGCGATTTAGGTGCTAGATCCTTTTTTCTAATATCACACAACTATAATACTTACTAAATGTAAGAAGACAAACTAAATTGGTCAATGAGCCTAATGTACATTATTTTCATTAGGTCATAGGCAATAATAAATCTATTCCAAATAAAATAAATAGATTCAACACCCATATTACACAATAAAATATTTTGATGTTATTAGTACTTTCCTTTGAAAAATATCTATAATCAAAGTTTTAAACTAATTATTAGTATTTCTACTTGGATGTTTTTTATGCCTTTTTAAAATCTTTTACAAAATCTAAACATAGAAATTTTAACTAAAATTAAAAAAATGTGCTGGATGAATAGTTGTAACTCTTATTATAAACTTCACATTCTTCAAGATAATTAATAACAATACTCTCCTAAATGTCATATGAGATATGTAAATGCACTTTAAGCAATTCTTAATATGTTTTATGACTTTGATATTTTTCATCCTATTAACTAGTAAATAATTTATAAAAAAATTATCCTTGATGGAAATGTCATCCAATGTAAACTATACATAATGTATTTAATAACCTACAGTAATATTCCAACCATATCCTAAATTGTGTGCATCATTACTAGTTCTTAAATCCTAGTAATCTCATTAGTAAATTTCTATATTTAATAATTTCTATAAATTATAATAATGTTTTTTTTTACTAGAGGGGAAAAATAGGTTTTGAAGGGACCCAAAACCATGTCTAAGAAGAACAAGCTGTCAAAAGATAAAACACAACCCACTAGTAGCCAAAACACAACAATCTTGATAGAAATGAAAAAGCTAAACTGACTACATCTTGTTGGTGTAAATAAAGTCTTGTACCTAGTTAATTCATTACTAGGGGACTTATTTACATCTTAGTTAAGTTTACTTAGGTCCCAGGAAGGAATCTTTCTAGAAGGTGTTAGTTGTGATTAGTTGTTATCTTATCTTTTGATAACTACTACATGTGAACCTAGGTAAGTGTGATTAGTTGTCTCATGCCATTTGATTAAGACACTTGTCATAATCCTATGACATCTTGCATCTCACCTTGGTTATATAATCAAAGGGTCTCTTTCATTGTACATGAATCATTTCATATCATTGACATTGAATACAGTTTATTCTTGTCATATTTCATTCTCTCTTTTTGTGCTTTCCATTTGGTCTCAAGATCTTGGCAGCCATAGCCAATTCTAACATGGTATCAGAGTGGGTTGGGTGTCATTGGAGAGTGTTTTTCTGAAGAGAGATATCAAATTTGAGGGTGTTCCATTTTTGTCTCTTTATTGCAGGTTCATATAGGAGCTTGCTTGTGCAAATCTAAGCTCACCATTGCATCTGAAAGGTTCAAGAAAGTTGATTTTTCCTTTTGTTTAATCCAAATTGGACATACAAGGCCAAATCTATGAGGGTTTGAAGTTGAAGAGTGGTTGCCCGATCCAGAAGGTAGCTGCAATTTTGGAGCATTTTGGGTCAAATCTGACCCTGCCATTGCATCGAAAAGGGCCAAAAACCCTAAGATTGATTGCCAAATCAGCCAAATCAAAGTAGTTGTCCGGTGAGGAAAATTTTTTTTGCCCAAAGAGCCGTACGACCCCTCAGCTCATCATAAATATGTCGATGGTACGATTTTTGAAAATAAAATAATTTTTTATTTCAAATTTTTTTTGAATTGTTTTTTCAAAAAAATTGTATTTCGTGGCGGAATAAATCTTTCAAAATATTTGATTTGTATTGAAAAGTAAAAAAATAAATAAATCAAAAGAAATTCACAGAAAGTATTTTCTGTAGACGTACTGTCTGCACAAGAGGTACACCATACTCGCAGGAGGGCCAACAGGTCCATGTGGCCTCTGGCCGTGGCCCCCGCCACCCCACACAACATATCGACGGTCACTCTTTGAAATCCAGCTGATCAATAATAAAACCAACCAACATTAAAAAGCCAGTGACCATTCTAAAATACTGACAACCTGAAAGAATCCGGCCGTCTTTAAATATTCAGCAGGTCCTCTCCAAAATCCGGTGCTAGAAGAAGGAATATTCCATCAATTTCAAAGATTCCGTCACAGAATATTCTTAGCATTGTGCCAATTCGTTACAAGCATTTGACCGTCATTTTTAAGATCATTAAATGGAGAATATTTTCTTGTGACGAGCGTCAAGCTGTCAAATTTGACCTTGCAGATTGTTGACGTCAGTAGGGCGCAAGCATTTTCAA
Source organism: Sequoia sempervirens (assembly GCA_007258455.2). Classification (NCBI taxonomy): domain Eukaryota; kingdom Viridiplantae; phylum Streptophyta; class Pinopsida; order Cupressales; family Cupressaceae; genus Sequoia; species Sequoia sempervirens. The sequence goes on along the minus strand of VDFB02026320.1, from coordinate 149,965,257 downwards.
ATTTTTTTTTTACCCCCCTCCCATTTGCATTTTCATTTTTGCACTTGATCTTCAAATGCTGATAACTTGTATTCGGGACCTTCAATTTGTGAGCAATTTTTTTTTGATTTGGGGCAGAATTTTGTGCTCTTCACGGTGGTGCAATCAATTTTTGGTTTTGGTATCTGGTTTTTCTAGAATTTTTAGATTCTCACAAGTGTTGCTGCTTCGTCCTCATTTTGGGAACTTCGGGAGCTCATATCTTGCTCCTAAGGTAACATTTTTGGGTGTAGTTTTTTTTGAAAGTGCATGAATTTTCATGTACTTCTTAGTGGTATGATCAGATTGATCTCATTTTGTACCAAAAATTGTACTTGATTATGTGGCCTATTTTGGCATTTGTATGTACCAAGATTAAAGTCCACTTCGCTATTTTTGCAAGTGGCAACTATAAACACACTACTCATAAAGTTCCAAATCAAATATTGCTTGGGGGGGTAATCTTGCAGTGATTTCTTGCATTCTTTTGCTTGGTTTATGTTCTTGCAATGGGGAAATCTCGAATTGAACTCCTAACTCCACATAATTATGCTACATGGAGAAAATCAGTATGGAACTATCTCATGATGAAAGGTCTAATAGGTCATCTAAAGGACACCATTCCTCCACCTACTGATGCTAAAGAATTGGTAAGGTGGGAGATTGATCTTGAGAAAACACTTGGATGCATATGTTCATTAGTCTCATTTGATTTGCAATTTCATATTGAATCATGTAATACACCTAAAGAGGCATGGGAGACTTTTGAAAAATTGTATGGTAAAACAAATTAGATTAGGGGTTATCAGATTGATAATGATTTGATGAATCTTGATCCTAAAAGTTTTGACCACATCCAAGACTACATCTCCAAAATCAAGCAACTAAGAACACAGTTGAAAGAATGCAGTATTGAAAAAGAGGATTTACAATTGATTCTGAATGTGTTATCCAAGCTTGGTCCTAAGTATTCATTATTTGTTTCTAGATTTCATACCCATTGACTTTCTATGGGAGCATCATATGTTGATCCTAAGTTTGATGACTTTGCAAATCTCCTCATCCTAGAGGAAGCTAAGTTAATGAACATGGGTCTAATCAAGTCTTCCAAGTCACAAGCATTGGTGGCTAGTGAGTCTAAGGGACAAAAAGAATCAGGGAATCTTGATAAGAAGCAAAAGAAGAAAAAAAACAAGCCACATAAAGAATCAAAATCCTCATCCTCAAAAGGAGAATCATCTAAGAAGGAGAGGCCTTTTTGTGCATATTGCAAGAAGGATGGACATGAAGAACATTATTGTTATAAGAAGGTTATTGATGAGTTGAAAAATCTTCTAAAAAAGAATCACATTGATTTTCCTTCTAGAATGTCTAAATCATCTTCTTCTCCTTCTAATTCAAAATAGTCTAAAAAGGACAAAGGTCAAACATCTACATCAAGATATAAAGGACAAGCTCTTTGTGCTCTTTTAGGTCCAGGATCAGGGAGATGGCTTCTAGATTTAGGAGCATCTCATCATATGGCATCTTCACAGACTATCTTCTCTTCATTTCAACCTTGTACTATGTCTCCTATCTTGATGGGAAACAATACATACATGAGTGTAACAGGGAAGGGATCTATTAGTTTTGGGGACAACACTTTTCAGGATGTTTTGTGTGTTGCTCATTTGACGAACAATCTTATTTCCATATATCGGATTACACATGGTGGAGATGGGAGAACTGTGGAGTTTACACCTGATTCAATCATCATTTGAGACTTGGAGAGTAGAGAGATCATTGCTACTGGGGTGGTTGATCATTCATCTCGGTTGTATACCTTTGCACAGTTTGCTTCTGATGGTGACATCAAGTTCCTTCGACTGTTGATCATATGAACCATGATCCAGAGGAGACATTTGGCTTCTTGAATTTGGGAGTTCTCACGTCAAATACAGTTCTTGAGCCATGCATTTCATCTCCTCCTTCTACTGTTGTACTTGAAGATGCTTGTGATCCAACAGTTTTGGCTCCTTGTGATTCAGTGCAAGAGGATATACATAGTCTTCTAGATATGGCTACTTTGGATGGCTTCTTGACAGGTATTTCAGACTTGTTTGTGGAGTCTCATCTTGCAGATTTGGAGGACACTATTGATAGCATTCATCTTCTCTTTGATGAAGATGCTCCTTCTTCAGTTGTTGTGAGGGAACACCTTGACCCTCTTGTTCATTCTCTACATGATCATTCTTTGCAGGTTGGCGTGAGTGTGGATTCTTTTGGACAACATTTGGAGGAGGCTTCTTTGTCTTCAGAGGATATATCTTTTTCTTTGGATCATGTTCTACATTCATCTCTAGTAGATGTTGGATTTTCCTCTTCAATAGTGTGGCCTAAAACACCTATTTGGAGTGTGTCAACTTTTGGCATTGACATGGAGACACTTGATCATGCTTTAGAGACATCATCATACATCCATGGTTTTGTTTCTTCCTAAGGGGAGGAACATTGTTTGGCGAGATTGGATCATCTTCAACATTCAATGTCGAGCTTCTACCATCATTGCAGGAGACTCAACATTGAGGGGGGGCTACCTTGTCTCTCTTCTACTTCTCTCTTATGGCCTCCGGGGGTCTTTTTCCTCACATGGGGTTTTTACCTTCTCATTCTTCATTGAGAGCATTTCTATTTTGTATTTCATCTCTCTTTTGGGGAGGAGTTTTTTCCCATTGGGTTTTCTCCTTTTCTCCGTTTGTGAGAGATTGCATTGTACATGGGTACCTAACATGGCCTAGTAGCTGGGACCCATCTTTGCATCTTTGTGTTATTTGCATAATAATATGCTACTCCCTAAGTTGCACTTAAGGGGGGGTGTTGGTGTAAATAAAGTATTGTACCTAGTTAATTCATTACTAGGGGACTTATTTACATCTTAGTTAAGTTTACTTAGGTCCCAGGAAGGAATCTTTCTAAAAGGTGTTAGTTGTCATTAGTTGTTATCTTATCTTTTGATAACTACTACATGTGAACCTAGGTAAGTGTGATTAGTTGTCTCATGTCATATGATTAAGACACTTGTCATAATCCTATGACATCTTGCATCTCACCTTGGTTATATAATCAAGGGGTATATTTCATTGTACATGAATCATCTCATATCATTGACATTGAATATAGTTTATTCTTGTCATATTTCATTCTCTCTTTTTGTGATTTCCATTTGGTCTCAAGATCTTGGCAGCCATAGCCAATTCTAACACATTTAAACAAGGAAACAACCCAAAGATAGAACTTCTTAAAACAATCAAGTCCTAATCTTAATACATATTATCAGTGGTGGCCTTTAGCTTGATACAACTTACAATCATGAAAACTAGATCTAGATCTAAGATCGCATCATCAATCCCCATCTCCACCTCTATAGGAGGCAAGAGAAAGAATTCAAAAAGAAGGCAGTAAATGCTCCCATGAAAATGTTCTAGCTTTGAAATGTAGGAAACACAAACCCCTTTGCAACAACACCAATCCCTTCTAGCCATGCCTTTCTCCACCTCAATAGGAGTAATCTCCACCTCAAACCGAGAAGTTAGAGGGGAAGCCATCCGAGGAAGACGAATACCCTTGAAGCTATGTCCACAACCTCCACCTCAATATGAGCCAAGTTTTGAGGACCCAAGAAGAGTGTATGAAGAAAAGATGAAAGGGTAGCAACAATACCCTTAGCCTTTGAAAACTTCTAGGCTGTCCAAAAAAATAAGATCTTCAAAAGAGCCTTTGAGATCTAACCCCCACTAAAGACCTCTTGATAGGAGATCAACAACAATCAACTTCACACATTTGGAGAACCATTTCCCCTAAGAAAGAAACACCTTGTTCATAGGCAAACATGAACCAAGCTGAAACCAACTAACAGCCTTGAGAAAACCCAACAACATAAATAGGGTTGCATCATACACACCACTCCAAGGGAAACAATCCCCACAAGCACGAAAGATAAAACCTCCTTTGGACCACCAAGGTATGTCCATGAAAATAGAGAGCAACCCCTTCATTAGCATAAGCTTCACACACCAAAAGGGGTATAGGAAAATAGGCTCGCAAACATTAACCATGACAACCACCACTACTTCCTTAAAAAGCATCAACAAGCAAGCATCCAACATGAGACACCACTAGTAGATAAACAACTACCATTTACACAAACCTACCCTCTTCAAAATGGTAGCCCTCCCCTTCCACAAGAGGTTGAAAACAACTCCCTTAACGAGCAAGGAAAAGTCCCTCCCAAAGTAGAACATCGAAATAACTAAAATCTTCAGCAAAGGGTGCTTAGACCACCAAAAAAAAAGTGTTAAACCATTGAAGCCGCACCTTTGAGAAAAGAAACTCTCCAAAGGAAACTAGGCCACCAACAGCCAAATGGTTTGCAACAAAGAGTCACTCCTAGAGAAAATAAATGTGAGAGACTAGGCGACAATCAACCCATGAAATCCCACAACAAAGCCATAAGAAAGAAAATCTTTCCCCCGAAAAGAAATGCCACAATGAGGGGAAGAAACGATAAAGGAAGAAATAGGGGAATTGGGGAAAACAATTGATCCAAAGACTCGATCAATGAAGGAACAAAACCCCTAGTGTGCAAACCCATCCTTCTACTGATGAGAAAAATAGCCTTAGCCAACCAAGGCACCACATGGAAAACAACAACAATATAAAATCCATCCCAACAACTCCCACACAATGTAAAAGGAAGAGAAAAAGTCAACTCATGAAAAAAGACTACCATCCCATGTGGATCTCCATCATCTTCATCCTCCTCTATTTCCCTAGATTTGAATTCACCCCTGTTCCCTTTCCTGCTCACCGCTTCATGCTTCTCAATGTTAGTTAAGCGTCTAGGAATCAGTCTTATAATTGTTACTCTTAAGAAATGAATTATTTTCAATGTGTAAGAGGGTTTCTTTAACTATTATTGTGAGAATAATAATAAAAAATACCTTCCATGTTAAACACCATCTATTTATGTAAAGGTTGAATATTTTTATCTTGATTAAATATTAATTAATATTTAATTAACATATTTATATTTATTTGTATAGGAATGTCTTTTCTTATCGATGGTAAAATTTCAAGTTGTCACCATCAAATTTGATGATTATATTATATATTGGTAGAGGCAAAGCTTAAAAATATACGTCATGTTTCAATAAAGACCATTAGAGAGCATAATTGTCTAGGCTCCTTAAGATGGGTAGTTGTGAAATGAGAAAACATTCATATCGATAATGCATATCATAAACTAACCTTATCTATACTAGCCTAAATCAACACTCAAATATCCTAAATAAATATAAACATTTCAAATTTTGAATGATGATTTGGATTTGGAATTCAAACTAATGAAAATTTCATTATAAATTTATAAAGAAATGATTAATGTTTTAAAATCTATAATGAGTTATAAATCTCATTCATTAAAGGATGTCTAATGGTGAAATACACGAACAATCAAGATATGATAGTAGGTGCATGATAGGTAACCACAAATTAGTAGGAGATAAATTAATCACTAGAGAATTTCTCATATCAACTCATTAGAACAAACCATGTGTTTAGTAGTTAGGGCCAAATCCCATAGGTCAGAAAAGAAGTATATTTATTTTAACATCTCATTATTATCATCTTATTATTATAACATCATATAGAGACACGACTATCCTAATGAATCATTTTTTTCACCATATACAATTAGGATCCCAACCTAATTGGTTCATATTTGATAGCATACTCATAGCTCATGACATGATAGAAGATTTGGAATAGGATGTTGACATTCATAAAAAAATTTATGATAGAGAAATATCATTGGATGTTTTAATTGCAAGAAACCTTATAGACATGCATGCAAAATATTAAAACATAGAGTAGGAAAATAAATTGTTTGAAAAATGCTCAAAAAAATCTCATTTAATGGACTTCCATAATTAAAAAATATGTACAAAACAAATTTATTGATAAGGTTTAATAACTTATTGTATTAAGTTTATAGCCAAATTTCATAACTATTTCTAGAATCCATATGAGGACTACTCTAAATATGTTAGATTTTAGGTTGAGATTAGCTTCTAACAACTCAAAAGATGTCATATCACCAATACCAAAATATATCCCACTATTAGGGAGCTCAAGATAGCTCCTGTCCTCTCCAAGGTTTCCCGCCTAGACAAGTTTTTGAATGGCTCTATGACCATTTCTCCTCCCGGCCACTCCGTTCCCTCCTACCATGGCGAAAACCAAAAATGCCTCTCTGTCTCCTGCCCTGGCGGAATCCTGAACTGCTCGGGCATCTAAGTGGAAAGCTCAGATTTGTGGTGCCGCCCCTGCCCTCGCCTGGTGTGACGCCACCCCTGTCTTCGCCTTGTTGTGAGCTCATTGTTGACCTCTTTGCAAATGGGTGCTATGTGTTCCTCACCTCTGGTGGTTGAAGCGGTCGCTAGGGTTTCTGTGGGTGATTCTGGGATTTCCCCATCATCTCGTGTGGCGCTTGCTCCTGGGGTCCCTAATGATGCTACATTTTCTTCTCCTCCTGGGGTTGAGGAGGCTGCTGGAGCTACTGTTTTTGGGTTGTCCCCATCCTCTGGAGAGGGGTAGTTTTCTTATATTGATGTTGTGAAGTCTAAGAGACCTCGAGAGGGTGCTGTACAACCTATGCATTGTGTTGCGGTTGCTCATGTTGTTTTTCTTGGTAAGGAAGTTTCTGATAATATAGATTTCTATTCCAAAAATGCTCTTATTTGCAGATTTTGTTGCTTGTGGCCTTCTCTTCCTTACTTGCACCTTTGGATTACCAATCACTAGTCTCCTTTGGTGGATGGCATGATGGAGATTTACCCTTCTGCAAGGGGTTTTTTTATGGTGTGTTTTAATTCTCTTGAAGTTAGACAAGCTGTTTTAGCTCATGGTCTGTGGATGTGGGATTCTTATCCCCTTTCCTTAAGACCTTGGGTTTTTTGTTTTAACCCTTTGAAAGAACCTTTGGATGTGATGCCTATTTGGGTAAGATTTCCCTATCTTCCCTTATAGTTCTGGTGTTCCTCTACCTATGAAGGCATTGGTAATGCTATTGGCAGATTTTTGAAAGTAGATAGGGCTTTCGAGAATTTCACTCATACTTCCTTCGCTAGGATTTTGGTGGAGGTTGATCTATCGAAGGCTTTACCTAGAGAGGTTGTCCTACAAATTAATGGTTGGTCTTGGTCTCAGCTTGTGGATTATGAGGGTCTTGCTTTTTGCTGTAGATGTTGTTTTGCTGTTGGCCACTTGGCTCGTGACTGCTCTAAAATCTCCCGCCTTGTTTCTTCTTCTACATGGTGGAAGAATTCACTCCGTGAACACTTAACAATTCACCCTATGGCTGACTTTGCTTCTTCTTCTTCTAATGAATCTTTGCCCGCTTCTCCTTCTGCGAGGCTTAATATGAGTGCTGTGACAGATGTTGCTCCTCAAATGCTAGTTTCTACTCCACCTAACTCGGTTGTAGTGGGTGTTGTTCCTTCTATGGATACTGTTGTGTGACCTTTGGATTTGGCTATCCCTATTGCTATTTGTGTTGCCTCCTCTGAGGCCAATGTATTGAAAAATGCTGCAGTAAATCCTACAAATTTAGGCTTGGTTACATATGCTGTACCAGATGTTTCAGCTATTCCTCTGGTTTGCTACTTTGGAGGGGAGTCTTCCCCTTCTGATCAAAATTTCTCAGTTTTAGTTTTTGATTCTCCTTGGACTACGGTTCATAGAAAGAAGAAAAATCCTTCTAAGAAGGTCACGGTCTCATTTAACTCGCCCTCAGAGGCTTTACTTGGTTCAAGTGCTGCTCCTTGAACAATTTTGTGTTGTTTGTTCTAATTGGTTGTTTCTCTCTAGTTCGTGTGTTTTGCCAGTCTTTTTACTGAGTTGTTAGGCTCTGTTTTTCATTTTGTAATGGGTTAGGGCCCTTCCTCTACTTTTCTAATAAAAAACAATCCATCAATACCATGTAAGATTTAGGTGCTATGAAGATAGATTTAAAACCATTTTAAAACCATTGGTCATGCATAAAGATGTGAATTTTTTGTGCTACCTTGAATGACATGTGACACCCTACTACTACTATGTAGAGGGATGCATGAAAAAAAATCAACTTCTATATGCAAAACAACTAAATGAATTCTAAATGCTATAGACACACTAAAAGTGAAGGCATGGTACCAAAAAAATTGTGTAATCTAATGTAGGAAATAATTTGGTGTTGGAGGGGACTAGCATACCAATGAGAAATCCATGAGAAAGAATAGTAATGGAATTGTGGTGAATATTTCAAGCACACAAGTTCATTAAAAGATAACTACAAGGGCCTTTAGTTATTGCCATGTTTCTATAAGTGCTAGATAATTTAAATTTAGAAGATGGGGAGAAGAATTTGGATTTAGGGATTAAAGATGAAGAAATAATTTCTTAGGTTATATTTACAAGTAATTAATTCATTATAGTTGAATTTATTTATTTTTGTCTTTTCCTTTTAGAACTCTTCACAGATGATTAGACTGTTTCTTTTATATATTCTAAGCTAATTAAACTATTCCCATTATTCATCACTAACGATTTGTGAAAATTAATAAATTTCTAAAAAGTGTTTCAATTTGACATGATAGACAAGATGGGAAAAATGGGGCTCAAATGTTTATGCTACATACTTTCTAACATTATTTTCATTTTAGACTTGTTCAAAAACTTGGAAATACATGGATGTCACTTATGGAGGTTAATGCAATTCATAACATATAGAAATGCATTGTTAAATTGATTAGTGAATATATCATGTGTGTAAGATAGAATATTTTTTAGCCCATTTTCCTTCCATGTGCCTTTTTTGGTCCATTCAAGATCTGCAGAATTATTTCATGTTAGAATTTAAAAATTTGTGAGGACGTGCACATGCCACCATTAGATATTTTAGAGCATAAGTATTGTATAAAAATTAGATGATAAGTAGTAAGGGAAGATCTCTTGTTCTATGATGAAGGTTAATGAGAAAAGTGTAAATTCTATATACAATGTGATGGCAATATCTGAATCCCTCCCAACAATTCATTCTTATATGATTTGATATTCTCCCATTTCTGAAGGCATAATCTTTTAAACAACATTGTCTTCTATCCTACCTTCATCTATTTCATGGTGGATGACCTTGTTGGTGATTATATTATTTCCTTAATCTATTATTAAAAATTACCAATCAATATGAAGAAAATACAACTTGTGAATTGTGAATTGAAAGATAAATCTCCCTCTTTACAAATATTTAGATGATTCTCTTTCAATATTATATTTGCTCAACTATAAGTTTATAAGAACCACACTTTAGAAACTTCTTGTTCATGATCTATAAAACACCAATTAAAGTACTCTATGCTCACATTTATCATAACATTGTGCTATTAGCTAATCTTGCTTCATTAGTTTTGTGTAAAATGACTTGGAATAATTCAAATTCCCCACAATTACTATAATAAAGTACTACTTATACACTCTACTAAGTTCTAACTTCTACTTCAAATGCAATTTCAACTATCAAATCAGTAGCAATAAATAGATGCAATGCACTTGAGCACACTACATATTCAAAAAACATGTTGCATGGAGTTCACAAAATTCTAAGATTTTTTATTTATCACAATTCTCATTTATAATAGTATACATTCAATCCATAAAAAAATTCTTCTTATAAATCGATAGGTAACCAATAAGCAATAATTCAATCATTATTATATTCTCATTTACAATATCAGACATTTAATCTATAAAATTATTCAGTTAAAAAACACTTGATGATAAAAAATTATCCAATTCTTTTTACTACACAACTTCACAAAATAAAACATTTTATATTAAAAACAAACTTTATTCTTACGATATTGAAAAACAAATACTAAAAACTATATAAACTATAGACATAACCATTACACCAAACCACGAAATAGACAGATACCAACAGTTACATGAACTATAGATATAACCACTCCAGCACTCCATAGATACAAAGTTACAAGCAACGACATGTACCATAGTTATAACCACATCACAACAGATATAGACAAGTACTAGCAACGACATGTACCACAGCTAGAACTACAACTACAGAGAGAACCACTGCAAGGACATGTACTCCAGGTTGAACCACAACTACAGCTAGAACCATACCTATACATAGAACCACAGCTACGACATTGCACTAAACTTACGGACACGTTGCACTCTAAAGAAATGTCATCCAGTCGCTTAGAAATTTTCTCAAGGTTCGTATTAATTTTACCAATACCCGCATTAATGTTGCCCACACCCGTTGAAATGCCGCCGATGCCTGTTGAAATACCGCCGAGGCTCTTAACAATGGTCTCGAGCATTGTATAAAGGCTCTTGACGCCCGATGAAATGGTCCTAAATCTCCTTTCTATGAGGACAACGGCAACCAGGAGAACTACAGCTATGGCCGCCACCGCAACAATCATCACAACATTGATTCCGGACTTAGAGTCATCATGATAATAGTAGAAATTGTACGGATCAGAACCACTCAGAAAAGGAGGTGGCGGTGGTACAACAAAAACCTGAGGCGGTGCAAATTGCTCATTACAACAATTTACTTCAGGACCGGGCTGAAGAGGAGTAGGAGGAGGAGGAAGGGGAAGAGGACTAGCAGTGATCTGTTGTCCATTGCAACCATGATAGTTTACAAGACTGAAAGTAGCTAACACCACTAACCACACAATGCCATGACTCATCCTTACTAATTAGAATGAGTGTCTTTCTAAATTCTTCTGCTTTTGCAGGTTTTCTCATATAATTGGTCATCTAGAACTTATAGAGACAATCTCGTCTTTCTCTGCAGGATTTGAGTCGTTGGTTGGCTCACAGGCTACGTTGTTGCTGAGGTCACAGCCTGTTTTATTATGATTAAAATGGAGTGACCGAGTCAGACTATGTTTTGAAGTGATCAATATCAATATTGGAAGAATCATTTGTAGGTGATCCAGCAAGGCTAAATGTTACAATAATCAACATCATTATCAGAAGAATTCCAGACAGGTTAGAAACATTTCGAAGTGAAGGATTTAGATGAATGGCCTTTCAGCGCAGTCAAATGTAAACCCTATTTTTTTACACTGCCTCTGTTAAACTTTTTACATGTTGATGTGACACGTCCTTCAGTATCTTGAAAACTGGAAGACCTCACACCATACTTTAACCAATAAAACTAAACCCCCACCCATAAACATTTAAATTTTAATCAATAAAAATAAAATAACTATTTATATTTTTTTGTCTGCAAGAAAGTGTCAAATTAAAAACATTTTATTTCCATTTCCCCTTGTCCGGTCTGTCCCATAGCTCTATAGAAATCCCCCAATTCGCTCAGTCTTTCAATTAGTGTAGTCGAATGCGGCCTTTGCTTGTCTTCACCAATATACAGCCCCCTGCTTTCTGCGTTGTGGAAATTATAAGCAAACAAATAAAAAATCATACAGGATAAAGTTCGCTAGATAGTTTCTATGATTTATTTTGGGCTAGTCTATAATAATATTTGATCTAGTTATTAGTCATTTTATCAATATTCTAGATTATGTTTTGTAATTTATCATTGATATCAAGAACAATGTTTCATTGTCAAAGTTAATATTTGTTTATATTAGTGTAGGTTTTCAATTTTTTTAGATTATATTTTGTAATTTATCATTTAGATCAAGAATAATGTCATTGTCAAATTTAATATTTGTTTCTATGAGTGTAGAGTTTTAAATTTTTTAGATTATGTTTTGTAATTTATCATTGAGATCAAGAATAATGTTTCATTGTCAGGTTTAGTATTTGTTTCTATTACTGTAGGTTTTTAATTTTCTTTTTGTTAGGGGACATTTCTTTTTCTTACACATATTGTTAAGTTTGTTTAGGTTATTTAGATATAATTAATATGAAAGCACATGCCATAATTTTCTAGTTACATGTCCCTCTCACTCACTGTTGGATAGTTGAGTCTCACACCTTCTTTTAGATTTATTTGTTACTTCTCATAATCATTTGTTTGTCTTAACTTGAGTAGATGCAACCATATAATTTGATATTTACCAAGTAAAAATCTTGCCTATTCTACATGATTGGACTTATTACACTTTTTAGATTTTTTTTATTTTTTTTTCTCTTTATATAGAACTCACCGAGCTCTTCTTTGTTAGCCAGAAAAAGTAATGCGAGAATTAGCTATATTCTCTTGAATTCTCTCTTTTCAAGACAATCTCTCTATTTTTCAATTTTGATCTTTGACCATCTATTAACTAAAGTGTGTGGGATGTATGATTGAAAATAGATCTTCGATTAGATTATGATTTATAGGAATTAGAGTGATAGTTTCTAATATAATAATTTTTTAAATCTTATTCTTTGAGATATTTGAAACTAATCTTTGCTAATATTTTTCTCGAAAACGAATATTCTCTTCTCTTGCATTCTCAAATAATCTAGAGAACCAAAATAGTTTTAAAATAAAAGCTAGTATATGTAACACTCTAATTTACATATATTGTTCTTATGAGATTTAGGGGATTACATTTTTTGGTTATCATGGTTGTATTTTCAACTATTCCAAAGTGTTTTAGAGATTCAAGAAAATTATGATAGACTTTCATTTCACCAATATTAGAGATCAAAGGACCCAATTACAAATAATGGCTTTCAAAGTGGTTGAACAAGATAACTATTATTTCAAGGTATTTTTAGCCCAAATAGACGTTGATATTGCATTCAAAAGGACCACAAACCAAAAATTCAAGTGTCAAATTATTAAAATCAGAGTTAGGAGCTTGTGAGATAAAAACTTCCTTCCTAGGCAATATTGATTGCCATATCATAAGGATTTTTTGAAAAGAAAATGTAGTTCCCATTTGGCTACTTTAGTGGTGGTGCTACTTACCAAGTGCCACTGCCATTAGCCCACCACTAGGATGGTGAACTCTATAGAACCACTATACTACTACCCTTCCATTGGCTCTAACAATTAGATATAGTGGTGAGATTAACTAAACCATTGACCACATTATAGGGAATATTCTTGTGCATATTCCAACCAACACAATTATTTTTGAACAAGGTAGTTTTGTGATGGAGATTGACAACTTAGTAACTCATAAAGGAAATTTCAACTTTAAATAGTGGTTTAATATAATTTTTATTATATTTTTAGAAACCTAAAAAATTAAGAGAATATTCTTATGAGATTTGACATATTTTTATGATGATATCATCATGATGTCATGCTAACATCATTAACCTCTAAAAATTTAACCCCCATCATAATTATTTTATTATTATTTTGTAGTCTAAATTTGAATACTAATAACTTAAGCATACAAAACCATTTTTGATTATTTGAGGTAGAAATTTATGCTCTATGTAGTGGTAGTGTTATTTTTCAACTTCGAATATCAATTTTAGACAATTCTGATAGTAGCTTTGGAAACCTAACAATTAAGGAGTTTTTTTTTGAGATTTAGCATATTCTAATGATGACATTATCATGACACCATGTTAACATCAATAAAATCCTTTAAAAATTCAACTCTTCTATTTTTAATTTTATAATCGAAGTTTGAGAGCTAATAACTTGAGCATAAAAATATATTTTTTAGTGTAATTTTTTTATTTGAGGTAGAATTTAATGCTCGCTGTAGTGGTAATTTAATTTAAAAATTTGATTCTCTAGCATTTAGAAAGAAAATATTCTTCTAGAATTAATTGCATAGTCTTTTTTAGACCTTCCAACTGCCATAACTTGAGTAAAAGACTCATTTCAGTCCCATTTTTTAGAGTTCATATTTTTCTATGTACTTGGTATTGGTTCTCTCAAGTTGATATTATATTATATTAGAACTATAGCTTCAATACTTGGCTATTTTTTCATTGTATTTAAGAGTCCAAAAATATAATATTTGCATTATAAATTGGACAAAGTATAAAGTGCCAAACATAACAATTTTTGGGGGATATGTTTGGAAAATAGAAAAAAAGGGGTTGTCTAATGTGTGTTATGTTTTAACTTGTTTTTTGCATAACTATTGTAGGATAGGGTTAAAATCCAATGCAAAGGTAAAGATAAATAGTAGCAACCACAACTACTTAAAATCTAAACCCAAAAATCCAAATTCAAACAAGAAAGCACAAATAGCAACGAAAATTTAATAATAAGAAAGAAATACCAAAATTCCCATACTAAAGTTGATTCATATTCCTTGCATCTCCTCTATTTTTCTATGTATGGAAACTCGCCCTTAGATTTTTTTGTATGCAAGTGTATGCAAGTGATAGTGATGTGATATCGATTAGCAAGGATATCATATATTGTGGCTGTAAGGTTGGAATGATGGAGACAACTCTCTTCTATAGAAAAGCTGTTTGAATGGATAGTCTAGATCAAAAGCCAAAATGATGCAAATATCAATGATCAAGGTTTCTTGCACCACAAAGAGGTAGGGTTATGGATTCCTAAGGATGGACAACCAAGATTAAAAGGAGAATGGAAGTGATCAATGGTGGAGATTCAAAAGAGGAAGTGGAGCAAATTAAATAATAAGATTATTTGATTTGAGAGGGGATATGGACAATTAAATAAGCCAAGTGATTATTTAATTATGGAAGAAAAGGGGAAATGGGAAATAATTAAAATGACTAAAGCAACCATTTAATTAAGAGTGGAGGAAATGGGATGACACACTAAATAATTAAATTAGTTTAAATATTTAATAATGGAGGGAAGGGTGATAAGGAATAGTTAAATAATTGAAACAATTATTTAACTTATAGAAGGAAGAAAAGGTTAATGAACAGTTAAATAATTAAAATAATTATTTAACTATAGAATAAAAGTGAAGAGTGAATAATTAAATAAATGAGAATTTATTTAATTATAGAGAGAAATAAATATTAGTGACATAATTAAATATAAATTTGTTTAATTGATTGAGGGAAGAATAAAGAAAGAGAAAAAAAATTAATTAAATAATTAAAATTATTTAATTATGCAGATTCTAAGGGAAATTGATAAGAAAAATGTCATTTGTAGGCTTAGGACATTTTTTCAGTGTCTACAACTATCTATTTTTCTATGCTATTAGATCAATTGTCATTTATTGTTCTAACTCCAAAAAACTATTTTGATTATAAATGTAAGATACTAATCTATATTAAAAATAAAGGATTACACCTTGGGTTAAAATGAGATTTGAGACAAAACCAATAGTGGATGTAGAAAAGATGAAATGGTTTAACAAATTTGATCAAGTATTTGATGCTTTGTGTATGCCCATGCATCTTGACTTACTATGTCAAAATAAATCTTGTGTTAATCCAAATGAGGTCTAGACCATATTGGAAAGTATGTTTGGTAACCAAGATTAATTAATGGGTCATTAATTGGAGAATAAATTCATAGGGTTAAGTCCAAGTAATTTTGACACCATTCAATACTTCTTCATAATGTTAAAAGAAAATGGATAGTAGTTAAAATAGTGTGAAATAGAAAATAAAAACATAAAACTAACCTTAGGTATTCTCTCTAAAATTGGTCTTAACTATTTTATATATTTCATGTTACAAAATGTGCTCTAGGTTCCACCTACAAAATTATTTCTCTAGGTGAGTTTGTTGTATAACTCACTAAGGAGAATGATAAATTGGTTCACATGATTATAATATAACCCTCCAATTCACATGCCTTATATATAAATAAAGGCATAAATGAATATAAAGGGTTAAGAAAACAAGATAAGAAATGAAATAACTAAGAAGAGAAGAATACGGATAATCAAAATTACTACTTCAAATGTAGCCAATCATTTGAAGCTCTTGTTTAAAAGGTGAACCTAAGAATGAAAATGTCAAGTGTGTATCTTGTAAAAGTACTAGACAAGATGAACACAAGTTTTTAAGGAAGTAGATAGATCACCTAACACACTTGAACTAAAAATAGTAACATCATGTTTGCTCATTGCCATTCATGGTGGTACAATCTTAAGTGCAATTGGACCATATTTTCCATGGTAGCAACACAATAGTCTCCTACATGGTTGTCTTTGTCCTTACACTTTGTGGGAAGGATAGATAGTGTCGAGAGGTGTGAATTCCTTTCAAGGATCCCCTCTTTCCCTCTTCTGCCTTAAAATACCAACATAACAAGTATGTTGAAATTTTAAGGGGGGGCATATCACCCCTATTCATTTCATAGACATCTTGTGAGATCTGACTTATTGACATACCCCTTTGGTGATGGTGTTGTTTATATCATCCCTTGAGTCATGGTTATCAATTCGTCCCCAATGAAATTAAGCATTGATTCATCCCTTGTGATGTTAAATTTTTGTGCACTCCCTGAGGCATGATTAGCAATATAGTCCATTGGTTTATCATAATGCAAATTTTTAATTCATGAACTTGAGAATTTTTGTAACATGGCTACCTAGCATAACAAAACTTGCTTCCCCGTGGAGCCATGTGTTTCATAAGTGATCCTACATCCTTATGAGAGCGTGCAATTTTTTAAATAACACATTTTATGGATGGCATTTGGTACTTGAGATAAATTTAAGATCAAAGTCTCTTTGCCTTACTAACTCAAATCCTTTTAGTACTAACCCTTGTGCTTTTTTAATATGTCTTCCTTTGTGTTCACATTGTGTTTGCATCATGTTTGTTTTACATTTTTTGTCTTTATGTTATGTTTCTTCATCATGTATGCTTTGTGTTTTTCATGTTGTAATGAATATCACACATGTGTGTTCCCTTGTCCTTATGTTGTCTAGCCATAGGATCTTGAATTTTGGGGGCTTGCATTCTCCCCCTAGATTCAGTGCCATCCTATCTCTTCAATTTTTGGATAATTGAACCCCTCTTTTTGTATTATTACTTTAGTGTGAGTCTTAGAATAAGTTCATACTCTCACTAAAGTGGGGCCTAAATGTAGAGTCATAAATTGTCACCCTTTAAAATTTCACACTAGGTTTTTCTCCCCTTATGTTCTTGGACCTAATTATACACCTAATTTCCTAATTATGCATGTAATTACCCATTATAAAATATTTATTGAAAAATGAAACAAGGGAAATCAAAGTAAGCATTTAATATTTTTCCCCCAACACTATTGATCCCAAAAAAGAAAGAATCTAGTCTAGGGCGCCTTGCGTCTTAGACTAGCTGATTTGGTCCCAAATTTGAATATGTTAGTTTTGGTATTATTATTTTAATTTCCAATTTCAATTGTTAGCCATCAATATTTGATTTTTGGGAAATTGGAGGAACTGCATATAAATACCTAGTCAATTTCACCATTTTATTTAAGAAGCAATTTGAAGGAGAAATTTTTGAGAAAATTGAAGATACTAAAATTAGTCAAGAGTAGATTTATTAGCATTATTGCAATATTATTTTTAGTCAAGAATCATATCAATACTTCATCAAGTTTTTATGTAAGTTTGTTTATGTTTTGTGATCATTTGTTTTTGAGTACTAATGCTTGTAGGTATTAAAATAAAATTAAGACAAGCAACAAGGAATCCTTGAAGGTTATGAGAATGACTTCAGTCCATGAAGGAGATTAGATCTGAGTGGTGAGTTGTAATGAATTGTCAATTCATCATTTGTTTATCATTTAACCTCTATTCTTCTAAAGGATGCACTCTCTTTTATCATAAATTTTTCCATTGTGGAGGTAGAAATACCAACATTGGGTTTGACCAAGTATGCCCCTATATTGAACAACCCTTTCTCTCTCTTTATGTGTGTAGGTTACAAATTTAAAGAAGATTGGAGGAAGATTGAAGACAGTTTTCTCATTCATCCATCAAAACCATAAAAGTTAACAACTCATGAAATCTATAATTTCTAATCAACAAACGAAGATCTGACAACAAGTCTTGTAGGAAAGAATCTACAAACCAATATCTAGAAGCCTATATTTTCAAATCTGAGACAAGTGAAGCTAGTCTAGGGAATCCTTGCACCCTAGACCACCTAGATTAGGCTCAAATTTGCATGAAAGGTATACCTATGTATGATCTGCTCATTTTTGAATTCTGATTTTGATTGTCAGATTCTAGCTTGTCAAAAAGCATAATAGATCATTGCAATTTTCTAGTCTATATAATCACATCATTGCATCACAACAAAAATCAATTTCCAACCTTCAAAGATTCAGATCCAAGGTTCAATGACTCACTTTTTAGGATGTAAGTCAATCTCATACCCTTGTTGATCTTGATTCCAATGTCGAGTAAGTGAAAAGTAGCTAATCCTAGTTAGATTTAGGATCAATTTTCCTACAAACTAGTTGCAATCAAACACCTATTAAGAAAGAGAGAAAAAACATAGGATTAATGTAAAATCCTAAGACTTCTATTGATCCAAAATAATGAGAGAATAATACAATGTATAATGAATTATCATTGATAATGAATAAATAAACCCTAAATGGAACCCTAGACAAAAGAGTACATGACCTAAGTAATTTTAAGTATGCTAGTGTGAAAACAGACAAACTAATTAAATAATTAACTAGGAAATTAGCTTCTTAATCTAGCATCTTTAATATGTTATTGAACAAACTTAAAAAAAATTAAAAGGAAATATTATTTTAGAGCCCTAGGAGTGAATTTGGTGGAATCTATAATTTCATAGTAACTCCTTCAAATCCTCTTACTATGATCTCAAATCTAAAATATAGAGCCTTAAATGTGTCCTTGATTAACCCTCCAAAAATAAGTTTTTTTTTTTAAATTGAGAAAGATTTGTATTTTATGAGCCAAAATTTTTAAATTAGAAAAACTACCATGTTTCCTACTTTTTGAATTCCAAGATCATGCTCTAATACCACTTGAAGTGACATCTTGCACAAAAAAAAATATAATAGAAAATGTGCTTCAAATATTTGATAATACTCAAAACTAATATGCCACTTTAAAGGAGAAAACCTCAAAAGGTATCCAAGAAGAGCAAAAAATATAAGATAATGATCATAAACCAACCATTAGGTTGTCTATATACACACCTATTACTTGGATGCACCCTAGTTGACATAATTATCTAAGACTATAATAACTTGATTGTGTAACTTAATTAAGAGTAATGGTAGCCATAAGCTAACTATTCTTATCCCAATGCATGCTATAGGATTAAGAGCACTGCAAATGATAGGATACAAATAGAAATGACATACACTTGTATGCGTATTGCCACTTTTTAGGTAGGGAAATAGGTGTTCTCATTTTTTTTCCATATGTGATATATAACTCTTGTGTAGGTATTTATCAAAAAAAACTCAAAGTTTGAGGGATTGGTCTACAAAGACATACTACGTGTTACTTATGCTGCAAAATAACACAAACAAAATAAAATAAAACGTTAAATAAACACAAACACCTAAACCACCATCAAGTAACAAATTGCTATAATATGGTCACACACTACACAAACTCCCCAAGGCAACTCATTCCTATATTTATTTTTAAATCATAAAATGAATGTAGAGATGCAAAAGTCATATTAAGAAAAAACACAAAGTTATTTCAATCATATTAGGCTCATCTACTTTTGAAATTAATTTGTAAAGCTATACTTTAAAGGAAGTGCACCATTAAAATTTTAATAGCTTGATCATATCCTATGCATGAGGGAAATAATGTGAGTAAATTAAGAATAAAATTCAACCAGTTCTATGAAAATAAATGTAATCATAAGGTTTAAATGTAAGTGTTGTAGGGGAGAGGAGCCAATAGACATGCAAGATGATTTTGAGACCATATAATGAATATATGAAATTTTGTAAGACCTCCATTTTCTAATGTGACATCCAAATTCAGATATTCAACAGTAAATTATTATAAATTTTTTTGACAACTTTTCACAATTAATGTTAAAATACAAAGTATTTATTGTACCCGTCTTTTACTTTTATCATATGACAAACATATAATATTGAAGTACTAACACATAAACATTACCACCCCAAAAAAAATATGATTAAATTGACTCTTAGAAAATTCACCACCAACAATTCATGGCCAAAAAAATCACCTCCAACAATTCATTGTCATGTGGAAAATTTACTGCTAACAATTCACCAGCAATTCAAGGCGGTGAATTTGGCGGTGAATTTTCCATGAGATAAATTTATCATGACGATGAATTGTTGAAGATGAATTTACTAAAGTGAATTGTTGATGGTAAATTTGACTGAAACTAATTAAATTCTATAACCACAAATACTATTAACCCAAATTAAAAAAGGTTGATTTTGAGGTCAGGGAGACAATGATTTTGAGGTCAGGCACGCAATGAGATCGAGGGGGAAAACACAGAAAAAGTAGCGTTATACCAACTTGCGGTATTCTTAATCAAGAGAATTAAAGAAACTGAAAATTGACAATATCAAACTATAAACTGAGTCAAATACCAGGTCGCTGTAGAATAATTTATCTTCAATAGATTATCTTGAGGAATCTTTTATCTGTGCATTGTCAGCCATGTTTTAATTGCAATTGGTTAGCATCTCACTTTCTAAAATGAAAAGAAAACAAATAACAATCCAACTACTCCAAAAATGCTCGCTATCGTTCATTCATTAGATATCGTACAATCACGGTTCACAGACTTCGCCCACTGTTTTGATGATCGTATGATTATAATGTTTTTCAAGGCTTAGTTTTGAGAGACTTCACCAATTGTTTTGATGTTTGTGTGATTGTATTATAATGGTGAAATATTGAATGATTGTATTATAATGGTATTCTTGTCGATTTATATTTAATTTTTGTCTTATTTTCAATGAGACAAAATATAATTGAATATATAATTGAATATTGTTAACTGATTTATTTTTATGTTAATTTTAATTTATTTCTTAATCTTTATTTATCTATATTTATTTTCATCAATATTTATTTTCACACATTTGACTCAAGTCTTATTTTTATTTACATATTTCTATACATTCATCCTATTATCAAGACACGTTTCAAATTAGTTCTCTAAAAAGGTTCATGTATTAAAGATCAGTTTGCTTGAGTCAAGGTTTGACATGAGCCATTTAGATTTCAACCACAATATTTTGGATTAATGTAGAGTTGAAGATGACAATCTAATCAAAGTCATTAATTTTAATATTGTGACGAATTGATTCTACACATTTTCAACATCTACATTCCATTATAGATTTGAGAGATAAGCCCCTCTATCTCTTAAATTTATTTTCAAAGACATATGATTAGTTTATTATCATTCCAACTCATAACTCAATCAAGGTTGCATCTTTCTAATTAAGCTAGATTTGAATGTTATGGGAACTTTATCCATTACATTTTTGGTAATTTTGACACCCATATGTTTTGTCCTTAGAATTTTCCCTCCTTATCATAAGGAGTTTTCAAATATGTATTCTATACTATATATTTTTCATAGCTTTCTAGGGATATGTTCCTCGTCAATAGTGCTTTATAGAGTTATATCTTTCCTAAGTTTAGGGTTTGAGCTTCATTGTTTGAACTTGTTTTTTCCAACCTTACCTTCCGTTTTAATCACCTTTAGTGTCTTATTTTTATTTAAAAAATATTGAAGTTAATTTACTACCATCTAACAAACTTAAGTATTGATTATCATCATCTCTATTAGTAAAAGAATTCTAGTGCTAAGAAGAAAATAGGTGAGTCTTATTCAAATTTGTATTTTATACCCCAGTATAAAGGGACCTAAGAGGAAGACTATAACAAAGGTGGTGAATTATAGATAAGTTTACTTGAATATAGAATAATTAAATTAAAATTTATACATACATGAATTCATTCCATTTCCATATCTTATATCACAAAACATCATATATTAATTATAATATCTTATGCTATAAAAATACTAGCATATCGACATATTATTGTCCTTTATACAATTATATTCACTTAATTCTCCTAGGTCTACTAAAATCCCTCCTTATATTTCCCATTTCATTCTCTTATCTTTGTTTTATCCATGTCATATATCTTCTATCTATCTTACTCTATATTACTTTCTTTATTTTTCCATGTTCTCTCATGGGTTAGTTGCAAGTTCTAAATTATAAAGTGTTTTCCTTCTATGGAAACTTTAGCTTATCCTGTCTTAATTGCTATGTGTCTATATTCTAACACCTTTTCATAACCTTAAGGGTTTCCATCATTGGCATCTATTATTCTTTCCTTTTTGGATTTAAACTTAATTGAAGTGGCACAAATATATTTCTAACATAATCCCTTATCTAAACTCATTTATTTCCCTGAAGACATGTTATTTCTATAACGTTAGTCCATGTATCATAAGTTATATTCAAAACTACATCATAGTTTACAAAATTTTCTTCTTCTTTAGATAGAATGTTTTTGTGGATGTCTCTCAACTATACATGTATATTGCACCATTATATAATGGTATTCTATAACAAATGAATAATTCCTTGATATTGCATAGTAAATATTCTCCAGTGGTGACAAAATATAGTATTTCAATGGAGTCCATAAAATATTTAGTGTATATTAAAGAGATTGTTAAGTGTTTCTTAGTAAGAAAACTAGGGAACATAAACCGAAGATTTGAGCCCCAAGTAATTTTAGAGTGTTGTAGTTTATACCTTGGATTGAGTCATATAACCAAGGATTTGATCTAGAAGAAATACCAACTAGTTAACCAAACATAAAAGAATAACACATAAGACAATATATATAGAATTCCAATATCAATGTATTATCAATATCAACTAAGTAGATTCATATATCCTTATATCATAAGATCCACCTTCTATTATGAACTAACCTCATGTTATTGCATATTGCCTTATTAGTAGGCTCTCCCTTCCTCACACCAATTAGATAATTGCAAATATTACTGATTATTTATATCTCCCATTGCACTAAAAAAAAAGTCTACTACTTACTACCCATTCAATAGCCATTTGCGGTGCAATCTATCGGCTAATCATTGCATGCCTGTGCATGTGACTGCTAGTTTTACCAATATCCGCATTAATGTTGCCAACACCTGTTGAAATACCATCGAGGCTCTTAGCAATGGTCTCCAACATTTTATAAAGGTTTTGGACGCTCGATGAAATGGTCTTGAATCTCTTTTCAATGAGGATAACAACAACAAGGAGAACTACAACTATGGCCACCACCACAACAATCATCACAACATTGATTTTGGTCTTGGAGTCGTCATGATAATAGTAGTAATAGTTTGTATCAGAACCACTCAGAAAAGGAGGTGGTGGTGGTATGACAAAAACCTGAGGGGGTGCAAATTGTTCATTACAACAATTTACATTAGGACTAAGCTAAAGAGGAGTTGGAGGAGACTGAAGGGCAAGAGGAAGAGGGCTAGCAGTGAACTGTTGTCCCTTACAACCTGCATGATAGTTTACAAGACTAAAAGTAGCTAACACCACTAACCACATAATTTCATGACTCATCCTTACTAATTAGAATGAGTGTCTTTCTAAATTCTTCTTCTTTTGCAGGTTTTCTCATATAATTGGTCATCTATAACTTATAGAGACAATCTCATCTTTCTTTGTAGGATTTGAGTCGTTGGTGGGCTCACAGGCTACGCTGTTGCTGAGCTCACAACCTTTTTTACTACGATTAAAATGGAGTAACAGAGCTAGACTATGTTTTGAATGTTAGTGTAGGTTTTTATTTCCTAGTTGAGATATTTATTTTCCTTTTATTACTAGTTTTTTCCTACACCTTTTATTAATATTGCTTAGGTTAATAAAGCATGTTTAATTAGGTGAGAGGATTATGAGGTGTCACCTTCCTACATGTGAGCATCCATTATCTATCTTGGGAAGATACTTTTCTATCTTTATTCCGATAGATGGTTGCTCCTCATTGGTTGGTGTTGCCACCTACACCCCTCCCTCTTGCCTATATAAAAACACTACCTAGATTGTATTTTCATCAATATCGAATGCACTGTGTTGTTACTTTGCCATTCTCTTGCTTTGAGCTCTTAATACAATTTTGTCTCTTCGACTTTTACATGTCTCTCAGAATCGCTGGTTTGCTTTCATTTGCATTTTAGTTTATGTAGCTTAGATCTCTCTTTTAGATTTTGGTTTTTAATCTTATTCAAGATTTCTAACATGGTATCAGAGCTATAGTTTGAGAGTTTTAGGTTCATTTGATTCCTGATTGAGAGATTGAGTTATGTAAGATCTTGTCAATCCCGTATGTTCTTCTCTTGCGTTTTATAATGATCTGGAGAATTAGAAATGATATAACAAGACCCATTAACCCCTATCTTTTGCATGCCATTTTTTGTGAGATCTGGGTGATTGCAGCATTTCTGGTTGTTCCAATGTGTCCAGGAGGCTCAAGAAATTCAGAAATTGCTTTCATTTCATTTGATTTGGAGATCGTGTGAAAAAGTTGCAAATAGGGGTTTGAAGCTCATATTTTATGAAGCATCTCTCAAACGGGGTATTTTCAGGCCAAAAGAATATTTTCATTATTTCTGGAAGGCCCAAAACCCCCCTTTTTTCATATAAGGTTCATGCAGATCGGACATCAGAAGCTCTCCATGTTGTTTTTCCCTTCTTGAAGACGTTTTTTTACACTTTGGCTACATTCTGCGCAAGTGATAAATAAAAATGCCTTCTGGGTTTTGTTCGCCGCATCGAAAAACTATCTAAGTATCAGTTAATTTTTTCATGTAGTTAATAAATCATGCGGAAATCACATCAGAAAGCTTCAGCTGGACCCCTCACCATTGCAGTTTTCAGTTTTACCACTAATTTTCAAACGGCTCCTTCTCAGCCATACAGAGGTATTTCTCAGTGATTTTTTTTTTTTAAATGATCAGAATTTCATGCTCCTTGCAGTGGTAAAATTGGTTTTTCTTCAAATGTGCCCATGTTTCTATAATTTAATTTCTCTCATCAGATATGAAGGACAATTTTTGTTTTTTAAACTTCAAAATACTATAACTTTCTCATATGATCTCAAATTTGGGTCATTCTTTTTTTGAAAGCAAATATTTTTCCAAGTACTCCACATTTGTGTAGGTTTGAAGTTGTCATACATGGATTTGTTTTACTTCAGTATTTGGGTCCATTTTTGTACATTTGTATAACTCTAGAAAATAACTACAACATTGCAAATGCACTAATCTATAAAGTGCCAAACAATTTTTCCCGGGGGGGGGAGCTTTTTTGATTCAGTGAAAAAGGGGGGGTGTCTCGTGCATGTTCTTTCTTCATTGAGCTTTCTTTCCTGCACAACAACAATCTTTCTTTCTACATTAAAATGGATCAATTAATAGTACCTATGCTCACACCTTACAACTACTATGAGTGGAAGTCCAAGATGACTATACAACTTAAGAAGTTAGGGTTTTTTAGAGTAACTATGGGTCTTGAAACTGAACCATCTTTAATTGTAGAAAAGCCTAAATGGTTTAACAAACTTGATGAAGCTTTTGGAACTCTATGTATGTCTGTATCTCCAGATTTACTTTTCCATATTGATTCTGTTACAACACCTAATGATGTATGGACTACTTTGGAAAACCTCTTTGGTGCACAAGATGAACTTAGAGGACATTTATTGGAGAATGAGTTGATAGGGTTAAATCCATGTAATTTTGATACAATTCATGATTTCTTCACAAAACTAAAGGCTTTAAGATTGCAGTTGAAACGGTGCGTGATAGAGAAGAAAGATAGTTAGTTGATTCTTAGCATTCTTTCCAAACTTGGTCCTCACTACTCTATGTTTGTTTCTACATTCTATGCCACAAAAAGTGCCTTGGGAACCACATATAAAATGCCTTCTTTAGATGAATTTGCTAATGAACGCACTAAAGGGAAAGATAAATTAGTTCAAATGGGCACAATTAAGCCATCTAAATCTCATGCCTTGGCTGCAAATCAGGGCACTAATGATCAGAAAGGGCATGGTAAGAAAGATAAGAAACAAAAGAACCAAGGAGAAAAGAAGCAAGAATAAATATCAGCTACTTCAAAAGCAACTAATAATGCCTCTTCTTCACAAGGCGACAAGCCTAAGAAGGAGAAAATTTAGTGTTCTTATTGTAAGAAACTTGGTCATGATGAACACAAGTGTTTCAAGAAACAGATTGATCACCTTTCACATCTTCTTGAGAAGAGCAATATCAAGGTACCTAATTCTGTCAAACAAGTTTCATCAGAAGGGTCTTCAAAGAACACAAAAAAGAGTAAGGGGAAAGGAAAGGGAAAGGCCCTAGTTGTTGTTGCTTCTCAACCAGATTCCTGGATCATTGACTCAGGTTCTTCACACCACATAGCTTCATCACAAGAGAGTTTTGCCTCCTTGGAGTCATGTTCTTTGCCATCTATTCTATTGGGTAATGATACTTCTATAGAGGTGAAAGGGAGAGGGTCTGTTGATGTGGGGGATGGCACATTTCATGATGTTCTATGTGTTCCCTCACTGTCAACTAATCTCCTATCTGTCTATCAGATCACTCACATTGGCTTTGGCAAGTAGGTTGAGTTCACTCTAGACATAGTGCTTATTAGTGAGATGCACAATGGGTCTACAGTTGCCGTGGGGAAGGATGATCATTAGTCTTGACTATATCACTTTTCTCACTTTGTTCCTGATTCTCCTTCACTTACTTTGCTTACTCACTTAGATGAGGTGAGCAGTTTGTGGCAACAACGATTTAGCCACTTGAACTATCGCTACTTGCAACAGCTCAGTCAACAGGACATGGTTTCAGGGTTGCCTTCTATTCAATTTTCTGATGGAGTTTGCCAGGGTTGCATTCTTGGTAAGCATCCTAAAGAAAAATTTGATAAAGGAAAAGCATGGAGGGCCACACAACTCTTGGAGTTAGTACATAGTGACCTTATGGGTCGATTGCCACATCCTTCTTTTAGCAAGGCTAGATATGTCTTGATATTCATTGATGATCTTTCTAGATATACATGGGTCTACTTTCTCAAACACAAGTCTGAGGTCTTTGATGCTTTTCAAGACTTCAAAGCTTTTGCAGAGAAGCAGTATGGGAAGGCCATCAATATTTTGCGTATAGACAATGGGGGGGAGTATGTCAATCAGAGGTTTGAGCAGTTTTGTACCTCAGAGGGCATTGATCTTCAACACATAGTTCCCTACAGTCCACAACAAAATGGTGTCGTATAGCGAAAGAATCAGTCCTTGAAAGAAATGGCTACATGTATGATTCATTCCAGATCGATGGCACCTCAATATGGGTGGAGGCCATCAACTGTGCGTGCTATATCCAGAATCAGGTTCCTCACTGAGCTATAAAGGGGGTCACTCCTTTCCAAGCTTGGACCGGTCGGAAGCCCACAGTGAAGCACTTTCAAGTGTTTGGATCTCCTGCATGGGCCCACATTCTAGTAGAGAAATGCAAGGATTTGGATCCGCAAAGCAAGCCTTGCATATTTGTTGAGTACCCCAATGGTGTCAAGGGCTACATGCTTCTCCACCCTACCGCACATGAGTTGTTCATTGAGAGGAGTGTTCGATTTGAGGAGGATGTTCTACACCTTCCAACACTTCTCCATCAACCATTACTTTGGATGCATTGCAACTGCATGATGATAGTTCTTCCAAGGATCTTAATCCTCTTGATCCACATGAGGAGTCTTCTTCCTCTACTTTAGATGGCAAAGATGATGTTGAGGACATTTCTTCCTCCGCTTCGAGTCATCATTTAGAGGGTGTTGATTCTCCTCCACATTCTCCTGGTTCTCCTACTATTGGGCCTCTTTGGGCTCATCAAAATTTGCAGTCAGCAGGTGATTGGGTTGGTGATCCTTCAGATGCGAGAAGAACAAGGTCACAGTTCGAGCATGGTCCACATCTCTTCTTTGCTTCAACTTCTGATCTACATTCCTTCAGGGAAGCTTCTTGTGTTCCTAAGTGGGATATTGCTATGTAGGAAGAGTTCAGTTCCTTGGAGAGGAACCACACTTGGGATTTAGTCCCTCTTCCTAAGGGAAGAAAACTTGTTTGATGCAAGTGGATCTATCGAACAAATTTTTTTGTAGATGGGTAGGTTGATAAACACAAGGCTTGCTTGGTTGCAAAAGGATTCTCCCAGGTTCCTGGGATTGACTACACTGAGACTTTTGCACTAGTTGCCTGCATGACCTCTATTCGACTTGTCCTAGCCATTGCTGCAGCCCATCGTTTGGAAGTTCATCAGATGGATGTGAAGAGTGGATTTCTTCATGGTGACCTTCAAGAGGAGATATATATGGAGTAGGCTCAGGGGTTCATCCAGGATCCCTCACTTGTTTTCCGCCTACGGAAGTCTCTCTATGGCCTTAAACAAGCCCCTCGGGCTTGGTATGCCAAGATGGACTCCTTCCTTCTGTCAGTTGGGTTCACTCGATGCCATTCTGATATGAACGTCTACATTTTGCAGCAGAATGATACTCTCACTTTCCTTTTTCTCTACGTTGATGACTTGTTGATCATGGGCAGTCACTCATCTCACATACAGGTAGTGAAAATTGCCCTTCATGACCATTTTTTGATATCAGACTTAGGCTTATTGCACTACTTTTTAGGGATTGAGATCACTCAGTCACCTTCTGGTATCTTCATTGCACAACCTAAGTATGCTCTTGATATGCTCTCTAGATTTCGCATGGTTGATTGTAAGCCTGCGCCAACTCCATTTATGTCTAGGGTCAAACTTGAGGCTTCTTGTTCTTCACCTTTGGTGGATGCTACTCTGTATCACCAATTGGTTGGGAGTCTCATATACTTGACTCACACAAGGCCTGATCTTTCATATGCTATGGGCTTGGTCTCTAGGTTCATGTAGGAGCCACATAAGCTGCACTGGAAAGTAGCTAAGCCGATTCTTTATTATGTTCAGAGCACTCACAGTTATGGGATTCATTATGCAGCGGGTGTGGACATTGACTCAGTGGGATATACTAATTCAGATTGGGCAGGTGATTCTCAGGATCACAAGTCTACTTTAGGGTATTGCTTCTCTCTTGGTTCTGGTCTGATTTCATGCTCGAGCAAGAAGTAGTCTACTATTTCTCTTTCATCTACAGAGGCTGAGTATCGAGGAGTAGTTAATGCTACTACTGAGGCCATTTGGCTTCAAAACATTCTCACTAAGTTTATCATTTCCTTTCAGAAGCCTACAATCATCTTTTGTGACAACCAGAGTGCAATTTAGATCTCTCACAATCCAGTCCACCATCAGTTGACCAAGCACATTCAGATTCACATGCACTACATTCGAGAGCTGATACATGAGCAGGTTCTAGATCTTCAGTACTGTTTGACATTAGATCAGGCGACAGACATCTTCACCAAACCCTTCATTGAGTGCAAGTTCATTCATTTGCGAGCTTTGCTTGGGGTGCGGCAGGTGTCCTCTTCTGGGGGGCATCTTAGTTCCTTCTTTCTTTCTCTCTCTATTCTGGAGGAAGTGTACTCTCTATTTATTTGGGGGAGGGGGCTTCTTCTCTTTTGGGAGGGATATCATTGTACATGGGTACCTCATTAGGCTTCATTTGTTGGGACCCATCTTTTTACCCACCTAAGTAGCGCTTAAGGGGGGGTGTTAGTGTAGGTTTTTATTTCCTAGTTGGGATATTTGTTTTCCCTTTATTACTAGTTTTTTCCTACACCTTTTATTAATCTTGCTTAGGTTAATAAAGCATGTTTAATTAGGTGAGAGGATTATGAGGTGTCATCTTCCTACATGTGAGCATCCATTATATATCTTGGGAAGATACTTTGCTATCTTTAGTCCGATAGGTGGTTGCTCCTCATTGGTTGGTGTTGCCACCTACACCCCTCCCTCTTGCCTATATAAACACGCTACCTAGCTTGTATTTTCATCAATATCGAATGCATTGTGTTGTTACTCTGCCATTCTCTTGCTTTGAGCTCTTAATGCAATTTTGTCTCTTTGACTTTTGCATGTCTCTTGGAATTGCTGGTTTTCTTTCATTTGCATTTCAGTTTATGTAGCTTAGATCTCTCTTTCAGATTCTGGTTTTTAATATTATTCAAGATTTCTAACATTGAAGTGATCAACATAATTATTGGGAGAATCATTTGTAGGTGATCCAAAAAGTCTAAATGTTACAATAATCAACATCATTATAAGAAAAATTCCACACAGTTTAGAAACATTTCCAATCAAAGTAGTCAAATATTACTGTTTATATTTTAATCAACAGAAGTAAAATAACTATTTATCATTTTGTCTCTACAAGAAAGTGCCAAATTAAAAAAAAAATATTTCCATTTCTCTTTGTCCAGTCCTTCCAATAGCTCTAGAGAAATCCTTGAATTTGCCCACTTTTTCAATTGGTTTAGTGGAATTTGGCCTTTGCTTGTCTTCTCAAATATGTTGCCTGGTGCTTTCTACATTGTCTACGTTCATCCTTAAAAGGAAATTATGAGCAAAAAAAAAATAAAAATCACACAACATTTGGTGGATAAAGTTCACTAGATAGTTTCTTTGATTTATTTTGGGCTAGACTATTATAATATTTGATTAGATTTAAGGAAAAAAAAGTTATGTTTTGCATTTTATCGTAGATAGGAATAATAATGTTTCATTGTCAAATTTAATATTTGTTTCTAGTAGTGTAGGTTATTGAATTTTTTAGATTATGTTTTGTAATTTATCATTGAGATCAAGAATAATATTTTATTGTCAAATTTAATATTTTTTTTTTTATTATTGTAGGTTTTTATTTTTTTAGTTTATGTTTTGTAATTTATCATTGAGATCAAGAAAAATGTTTCATTGTCAAATTTAATTTTTGTTTCTATTAGTATAGGTTTTTAATTTTATTTATTTTTTAATGTTAGGGGACATTTCTTTATTTTTACACACATTATTAAATTTGTTTAGGTCATTTAGACATAATTAATATTAAATCACATGTCATAATCTATCAGTTACATGTGTTGCTCTCACTCATTGTTGGGTAGTTGAGTCTCACACCTTTTAGATTTATTTGTTAGACTTCTTGCCTATTCTAGATTAATTGACTTATTACACTTCTTAGATGTATATTCCTTTGTTTTTTTCTCTTTACATAGAATTCACCTCTCTTCTTTATTAGTCATAAAGAGTAATGTGAGAATTAAATATATTCTTTTGTATTTTCACTTGAATTCTCTCTTTTCAAGAAAATCTCTCTATTCTACTATTTTTATCTTCAATCATCTATATATAAAATTAGAAAATTGACCTTTGAGTCATAAAGGTAATAGGAAACAATGCAAACAACCACAATCTACAACCCTACACTCAATCAAATCCAATATATTTAATGGAAAATATGTAATAATAGATTATACCAGATTTCAAATAATTGATACCTTCACCTTCACTATATTACCATAGATGATTTCCATTATTCTTCTTAGTATGACTTTTCTCTCAGAAATGGGTATGCTATTCTATTTCTATAAGCTTTAAGTATATTTGATTATTACAATGATGCAAACACCAATGTTTAAGAGTTAGTGGTTAGCCATCAACGTGCTATGAGATTGATCAATTAGTGAGATTGAACAATCAATGGGATTGATTTGTTAGTCAATGGATTTGATTGAATAATCAATGGGATTGATTGAATAGTCAATGTTTGAGAGGATAATTGATTAGTTAAATAATTAATCAAGCTTTGGAGGAATGTGTAATTTAAATGTTTAATTAATAAGTAAAAGTTTATTTATTAATGGATCATGTTAAGTCAATATTGGAGAATTAAATAATTAATTTAATTATTTATTCTAGAAAGTGGGAAAATGGTTTAATTAAATAATTAACAAAAGTGTAGGTAATATAAGAAGGGTATTTGATGTTAATTAAGTAATAACATGATAACTATTTAATTAAAGCAGAAGAATAAGTGAAGTTAGTGATATAATAAAATAAATAAGGTTTATTTAATTAATCAAGAAGAATAAAATTAATTGGAACATTATTAAATAAATAGGATTTATTTAATTAGTTAGAAACAATAAATTAGAATGAATTAATTAAATAATGTAAAATTACTTAATTAATAGTAAAATATAAAAAAATGGTAATAATTAAATAATAAGGTATTAATTAATCATTAGGGAAAAGGAGTCAAAATTAGTAAAAAGGATGTTGCTCGCAAGTCAAGACCATTAAGGGTATCTACATTTTTCCCCTCTTTAATATAATGCATTTTTATAGCATTATTTCAAAGAAAATTCAAAAATATGTACTCAAAAGTTGTTTCAATATGTTCTAGTGATGGAGGGAAAGGATGATGCCCCCTTGGAAAAAAATTACAAATTTTGAAAATATTGAAAAAATTTGAGAAATTGTTCTAATAAGTCAATTTCATAGTGTTGATTATGTTGGCACCATAAGATTTTAATTTTAGGACCTTTGGGGTGGTCGTATTTGCATAATTTGAAGTTCGAAGTTGATGCATCCAGTTATAAAGGGGGGCCAAAATCGTACCCTAAAAGTCGATAAATAGGCTCTAGGGAGTGCAGAAAAGTTCATTTGTACATTTTGTGTTCAAAAGTTTGTGAGCTCTAAGAGGAGATTTGGTGAAGGAGCCTTACCGAAATGTTGCCTATTCCAATAGCTTCACACCATGGATATTGAGTTAGGTCCTTTTGATAACTAGAGGGCTTAGGGGATGAGATATGTACATTTTCCTTTGTAATTCATTGTGCATGTGTGATGTGTGACACATGTGTAAAGTAGAGCCACCATTGTTAAATCACTCACAAATGCTTTCTACATCACATCCATTGGGGTGCAATACAAGTGTAGGATAAAATTCCACAATTCATTTCCTACAATGCATATTTATGATAGTACACCACAATTGCTTAGCCTATTTGTTGTTGCAATGTGATTCACATGTGTGAGCCACATCTATATGATAGTGTGACACAATTGACTATTATGCAGTTTGAGTCAATTTTTGTTAACTTTATCTCTATATAAAAGGTCCAATAGGTTTAGTTAGGCATTCTAGGTTTAGTTAGGCATTCTAATTGATGTAATGAGCTTTTTATGAGCATAGGTATGATTACCACTGATATATACCTGAGATATCTAGCTTTCTTTTTTTAGATTATGAGATCATCTGGGAGATGAGGAGAGGTATACATTGCATGCCCTAGGGTTATACCATGTTACTTTCATACCCATCATTCAGGCTAATCAAGGAATTTTGAAAACATTAGCAGATAGATGGCACTCTGAGACTAGGGTGCCCTTGCTGGCCTTGTCCAACAAAATCAAGTTCAAATTCATAGTTCAAGTACCTCTATGTCTACCTTCTACTTTTTTGAAGCCCAATTTTTTCTATCAGTTTCTAGTTTGTCTGTATTCATGATAGAACACTACATTTTCATAGTTAACTAATTTCATCATTGCATTTCATCAAAAATAAATTTCAAACCCCCAAAAGAATTTAGATTTAGGGTAGATTGACTCACCTTTTAGGTTGCAAGTCAATCTTATACCCTTGTAAATCTAAATTATAATATTTTGTAAGAGAAAGTGGCTAATCCTAATTAGGTCTAGGAATCACTTTTTCAACATTACAAAGTTAATTACTTAACCTATTACTAGTACACTTAATAAGTCCCTTGTCAATGATAAATAATTGATGGATTTCATTTAAATACTAAACTCTATAAACATTGGAGAATCTACACTAGTAAGCATCAAAGTGATATTCATTTTTTATATTAAATCATTCTATAATGGGAAAATACATATGTATAGTTGAGAGCAATCTACAAGAACATTCTCCATTAAGAAGATGAAAACTTTGTAAACTATCATATTGATTTGGAAGATAATTTTCTACAAGAAGACTAGCTATATAGAGCCAACATGTCTTAAGATAAAGACATGGGTTTACTTGAGGGATAATATTAGAAAAATAGTTATAACCCACTCTCATTAAGTTGAAATATTAAAAGGGAAGAAAAAATGATGCCAATGGTGGAAATCCACAAAGGTACCAAAAGATGGTAAAATATAGACAAGTTCAAAGTAAGAACAAGTTAAATTTACCAAAGGTAAACACATTATAGTGCAATACATGCAAATAACCCATGACACCTATAGAAGGAGATATAATTAAGGAGTATAAAAAGGTATAGATCCCTAAATCTAATAATATACATATGTGCACTATAGGCATAAAATACTTGAGAGGGCATGGTAAGAGAGAAAGTAAGATAGAGTAAGATTGATAGAAGACATAGGAGATAACTAAAACAAAGATAAGGGAATGAAATAGGAAATATAATGAAATATTATAGTACAGACCTATGAGAGTTAAGCAAAGATCATTGCACGAATGACACTAATATGTTGATATAATAGTATTTATATATTGTAAAGTGTTATAATAAATATATGATATTTTGTGCTACAAGATATGGGACTAGAAGAAATGTATGTGTATAACTTAATTTAATTAATTTATTATTGATATTCACTAATCTATTTGTAGACATGAAAAATTGACATCATGCATCTAATCTGGATTCACTAATTCCATGTCATCCTCAATCATCCCGTTATCATCATTTTCCCTCTTTAATTAAATAAATCATCTTTTGTTTAATTAAATCATGAGTCATACTCCTTAAATTCAGTAAATCAATTTTATTTAATTATCTTCAATTCTCCTCATTTTAATTAAATAAATAAAATTTATTTAATTAAATTATTAATGCATCAATTTCCTGCCATTTGATTTAAATAAATCCAAGTATCTAAGTCAAAATTTAAAATCACCTAATCTTCACTTAAATTAATCAAACCATGGTTAATACTAATCCTAATCCTGTTTTCTCTAGATTTTGCAACTTGTGCTCATAAATCAATTTGATTGATTTATTAATTCATCATTATAATTCAAAATGGCATATTTCAGGAAATATTCTTCCAATTTGAATTTTCCCTCCCACATGTCTTGTCCCTTCCAACATAGCATTAACTCCTCGCTTACATGTCCCCCACTTGGCATTTAAGACTTTTCTTCTCCCTCCAACAAGCTATCATTTGAATTTCAAATCTCCCCCTCTTTGGCACATTGACCAAGATTTGCACAACCTTCATCCTATCACATCTTGAAAAATGGTATCTTGTCACTGGTTTGTCTTTTGTCTCACATTCTTCATATCTTGCATTTTTCTATCATTCTATTCTATAAATAGAGACCCTCTCTATTGATTTAATCCTCCACAAATCTACAACTTCATGCAAAGTTACTCTCTTCACATTGAGAGCTAATTTTGTCCATTATCTTAGCATTGCATCTTCATCATTGGCTTATCAAGGATTGGGAAAGGGATTCTTTCCATAGAAGCACCAATCCACTATGAGATAGGATTTACTTCATGTTTTATATGCTTTAGTTATCTTATCATTTGTTTGCATTTTGAAGCATGATCTATTATTTCATAGGGATGTTGAAGGTTTGTTTTGTTTTAAAACACTAATCATGCTAATGTATTGTTTAGAGTTTTATCCATTTGTAGATTTTCACATCCACATAATGGTGCTAGGAGGGAAAATGGATTGGCTTACTTCTGACTATTTATTAGCATAAAATTTGTGAAAGTTTCAAAAAAATTATGGAACCAGATTACATTTCTTTGAAGAAATGATGGGGGGATAAGAAAGTTGTTATGATTTGTCTGAGCATGCTTTGTTTTGCTAAATCCAACTAAATTTTTTAATTTTAGCTATCATAAATGGAATCCATCCATTTTAATGTTGGAATTGATCTGTGCAATCTTATTTTTTAGCATTTCACTTTCTCTATTTTGTACCATTTTCTAGAAATTATGCATTGACCAAAGATTGAAATAGAGATTATGGGTTTCTAAATACAAAGGTATGATTAAGAAGCATTCCATGTATCACTGAAGGTATATTTTTTGTCCATATTCATTTCTAGGTAATAAGGACACGCCATTCACTCAATTCAGTGCCATTCTGATTTGCATTAGTTTAATTTTTTTTAAAATTCATTCGCTGATAGGCATGGAGAATAGTGACATTTTAATTTTTTAAGTCATGAAGAGTACTTAGCTTCAAAGCCACATTTACTAGGGTGATGTGTATTGGAAGAGACTTGAATTACTTTAGTAGATTATGTACTTTGTTAGGTGTCTCGCTACCTCCCAATAATAACTATTGTTCATTTTGAAGACTTCATCCTCTCTAAAAGGGGCATCCCAACATGCATTAACTAGCTTTAACACCTCCTGTATGAGTCCATTTTGTGTATATCCTGCAAAACATTTCTTTCAAGCATTTTTTCAAATGATTCGTGTTTCATCTCTATGCTTTTATTTCAACACAGGAAGAGAGGCCCCTAGCAGAGGTTATCCTTGAATCGTTATCTTTTATTTCATTACTTTTTCTTTGATGTTCAAGGTTTTTCCTACAAGTAAAAATAACTTTGGTTGTGTGTATTCCCTATTTTCTTATTTCCATTGCTTTTGTAAGCGGCCTTCTTTTGAATGAAATGGAAATGGCAATTATCTTAGGAGAAGAGCAAGAAAATGTTAGAAGGGTGAAGTGGCATTGGAATATTTCTTTTAACTAAGAAGGGGAAAACCTGCAACCAATTAATTCTAACAATTTCAAGCTACTTCACCATGCAGTACCTTTTGTATTGCAAATCCTTACATTTTAAAGCAATGACTATTAATCCTCCATTCCCTTTTATCGCTAGTTTTGGAGAAATTTTGCAGTTGAAGTAAATGTCGCTTTCCAACTCCACCAGACCCACACCATGCATCATAAATACTGATGATATCATGCGATCATAATAGTCTATGTGACTTGCATTTCTTTATGCATTCTGACTTGTAGGATTTGCATTGTTATTATAGGCGAGAGGCATAATCTTTCAAGGAAAAAGAATTTTGATTAGGCTTCTTTTCATGTGAATCCATGAGCTTTGTTATTGGGTTAATGGTGGTGTCTATAGAGGGTGAGTAGAGCAGGGCCATCCACATACATGTAATCACCTTTTAGATGTCGCTTCTTATCACTTCTTGTCACTTCTTGTCTTGGAAGACGAATCATTGCAAAACAATAGCGGTGTGCCAGGTATAGATAGAGAATCAATGTTGCATTATATGGTCGCTGCATAAACTTCTTTCTACATTAAATGGTTGCTACACTAGATAGAGAATCATTGCATGCATTATAGTGTGAGATAATGACCAACTGTTTAACTAACTCCTGAGATATGTTGAGATCTCATTCAAATCACACAGAAAAATCTCAATGAATGCTGGCAAAAAGAGGTCACAGGGAAAAACCATTTGATATTTAATATCATTATGATAGTAGAACTCAGATTTGATATTTAATATCATCTTATTATCATTATATTGAAAGTTTTGGATATTAATTATTATTTTATTATCACTGCCTCTATTTATTTTGCAGTTTGGTTGATGATTCATGCCCTCAACTAAAGTTTTGTGACCTACAAATCAACATCATGTTGAATGATTGCAACAAAAGTGAGCCTTCTCCTAAACTATTGTATAGATAATATGCTCCCACCAATTCTAGAATACTAATGGAGTTATGTAATAGATGAACTAGAGTATTTATAGCTATTGTGTTGGGAATATCCAACTTGGGATTTTCTTTTCATGTTCAAAGGTGGAGTAAACACATGACATATCTGGAGTAATTGATTTGTTTCTTCATTTCTAAATTCTCTTGACTTAAAAGCTTAATATCAGTTGTGACAAGCAACTTGGTTAGCCTCTCATTGCCAATGTAGAATTACTCCAAGTTTAGACTTGTTTGAATAAATAGATGTCCAAGTTGCTACTTCAAAAACTTTAATATTCTCACACTATTTTTTATATTCTAACATTTTCTTTGTTATATTTTTTGGAATAAATATTAAAATATGTCCAATTTCTAACTGTTGAGTGAGTATGAAAATCTTTAATTGACTATTGGAGACCTCTCTATTTGGTGGAATACAATTGTCAGACTACAATCTAGTGGAGCAACCTTCAAAGCTTTTTCTACATAACCAATCAATTGGTTTCCCAACTTGGGGTTGCATGAAAAGTGTAATTTTTGATAATGCTATATGCTTCATTGATTCCTTGAAATAAAATTTATTTGTGATTGTTTTGTAATGTTTGTAGGTTGGCATCAAGAAACAACTGTGGTTTTCTCTCACATAAGAATCAAACAATAATCACATTTGAGTTAAAGAAGTGCTTATCAAACTTGAAAAATAATTTTAAAATGCTTATCAAAATAATCTAGAGCTTCCAATTATTGCTTTATTTTCTGTTTTAGCCCAACTAGATCATTGTTTTTTTTCAAAGTTGGATTAAATTGAACGTTAGAAACTCACTAGATTTCATTTGAGGCTAACAATTGAACATGGAAACTTGCATATCTTGTTTTGGTGCTTTAAAACAAATCAAAATCATTTCTTTGTGGACTTAAAATGAACAAGTGCTTATTTTTTTTGTAATTACTTAATCAAAGTAATATCATTAAAAGGACATATGCGCTTCTCTAGCACCTCATGGTGATCTTGAGAATCAAAAGGCCTTTTAGTGACATTAAGTTGCATAATTAATTGCCTCCACATTTTCAATTTGGGATTAAAATTGAACACATCTTGTGAGTGTGAGTGGAACATATTGTGTGTTCTCTCTTTGTTTCTCAACAAAGATTGATCAAACTATGAATATGCTTGCTCACTTTTGTTTATGCTAGAAGGCATGCCTTGGGGAAAAATTACTGACCCAAGGGAACAACTCAACCAGTAACACTCTAAATCCAAGATTATTTCTAGCTGGGATATAAAAGTGGGTACTGGAACAAAGGCTAGTATCATTTAGTTGGTCTCAATGAGAATGACATCAATGGTCTCTCGCTGCATGGGTCAATCTCCACAAACAAAAATTCTAAATTAAAATCCTTGTGTAGAAAGGCCAAAATCCCTATATATTTGTTGGTGCAAGAATGGTCATTCTGAAGCCACCCCATACTTTTATAGTTTTTAGTAGATATGGAAGGTATGCCATGGGATATTCATGGGTATTGATGCTTGGCTAACCCAAAAAGTGAGTGCACTATAAGGGGGAGCCTGTGTGGTCAAGCATCTAACCATTTGCTAGAAGTGTAGCTATATTTGTCCACGTGGGGACTGAACAAATACTGTCTCAAATATCCATAGGGTTGTGATTGTTCTTGAAATCAAAACACATTGCTTGAACGAAAAACTTGGAAAACCAACATTCAACATGAGCATCAAATCTGAAACCCTTTAGGAGAAGCAAATATCCTTGAACGAATTCACATGCTATTGCTTTCCCATTGGATTTGCATCCTTAAAGGCTTCTAAGCATTTGTATTTCATCTAAATTTGCTCCTACTAAGGTAAACATTAGGAAAAATTTTCCTTGATTTTCTAGATTTCCACATAGTGGACTTTATGGGATGAAAGAGAATTATGACATTGGACATCTAGTTTCGAAAGCTAATCAAGAATTATTTGTGGTAAAAAGAACTCATTAAGAAAAGTTAAGAAACAATTGGACCCCACACATGTGCTTGGCATATTTTGGTCATATGGTTTTCATGCAAACATTGGAGTTTTGGTTTTGAACTACTCTTAGAGAAAAGCATGTTCTTCACTATCTTGGTCTAGTAAAAAAGTCCTTCTTAGGCTAATTTAGGATCAAATAAAACACTTCTTTCATCCCAAACATTTATCATCTCATTCCACAAGCAACTTTAGAGCTTTGGAAACATCATTTTATACTTGGCTAAGTCATCAAAGTCAAAATTAGATCATTTAGTTAGGAGTATGGGAATGCATCTTTTCTCATACCTCTAGTTAAATCAACACACCTTTGAACGAGTTGGTCCTAAGATAACATCTAAAAATCTTAGGGTTTACAAGTTCATTATCCAATCAAACCAATAAAAATAAAACCCTAAGTCTAGCATTGATCCAAAGTTCCTAAAAGTTCAACATCCATATCATTCACTCCTTTCATCCTTCATCTCGTCATTAGTCCTAGACACCTTAGAGGTCACTTTTGCAACAAAGTCAAGACACAAGAAGAACATGGAATATAAAATTGATCCATACATCATGAGTAATCCAAGTCAACCAACTATCCAAGCCTTACAAAACCAATGGATTATCAAAACTCACACTTATATAATCCATACATGGTGTCATTATCTCCTACAAACCTCAATGGTATAACAAATATGAGTATACCCAGTCAAAATTTTGGAACACCTTTCCCGATGGTAGATTTAAATCCAAGTCCAAACTTACAAATCTATCAACCAAACAATTAATGCATGAATCTTCAAGCAAACAACATCATCCCACCAAATCCATGCATGCCAAGTACAAGTTTTCTAAACATGAACATTTCAAATCCACACTTGGAAAACTTTAGGATAGATATGCTAGCAAATCATACAAATGTTGTTCAAAGTCTAAACAAGAAATGAATCCATGTATCGATCCAAGTCAAGGTAACACCATGCAAAATAAAAGTTACCTAAATCAAGGCAACATGATTCCCAACCACAACAATGTTCAATTTCTACCCATAATGCCAAATCCAAACATCATCCTAAATTAGAACATTATCCAAAATCAATTTGTCCATGATCCCATGTAAATATCACAAGTGTACATCCCAAATTTGCTTGAATAAAAACCAAATCAACTATATTAAGGGAGTCAAGATCAAAATCAAGATCAAATCTGGCAAGATCAAATTGCTACACTTACCAAAATAGTTGAGTCATTGAGCCAAGCGACATCTTCAGTCCAAAATCAATACACTTTTCCATTGGTTGAACCATGTCATCAAAGCATTGAGTTGTGTCCACAACCACATCAAGAACAATATCTCCAATGTCAAGAAGTTGGATATCAAGATAAAAAACATCAACAACAAACCCAGCCTCCACATCTCCAAGATCAATCATCACAAGGTCAATTTAAAGTAAAAATCTCACAAGGTAACAAATGAAAATACACACCACTTGGGAAACCAATAGAATTGGTCATGCAACAATTGGTGCAAGAAAATATCATTAAAATACCTATCTATGAGAACTATCAAGAACCAGACATAAAACTACCTTGGTATGATGAGAAGCACCTTTGTGAGTATCAAAAAATAAAGGGACATACAACATCAAATTATGTTCAACTCAAAAATCTCATCCAAGACCTTATTGATCAGAAGATCATCACTATTGGGGAAAAAAATGAAGATTCAACCACTGGTGATAGCATTGACAATCTCTCCACCGCAATTTTTGAAAACAATAATCAAGATTTATCCATCAATGAGCACATTGAAGATATTTCTACGTCATCCAATGATCAAACCAACATATGTTAAGAGTCACTTTTCAATAATGATCAAAATCCACCAACAATACCCAACAATGATCCAATTCAAGAAATTTCAACATCACTTGACCCTATGATTGAAGACATTGAAAATCTCTCTACCACAATTGTTGAAAACAAGGTTCAAAATCTCTTAGTTAATGAGCACATTGAAAATGTTTCTACCCCATCCGATAATTGACTCACCATACATCAAGTGCCACTTTTTAGTGATCTATTCAAAGGAGTGTTAACAGCATTTGATCCTATAATCAGTGATCCATCAACCAATGATCATGTTGAAAATATCTCTACATCACCTAATGAGTTAGAGGATATATCTCAAGAAGTTATTCCAAAGCATGATCAACATCTTTCACCAAAGTCTAGAAATGGTCCTTTCCAAGACATATTGACATCTTTTTACCTCATGGTTGCAAATATTGAAAGAATCTTCAACTCAAAATTTGATCCAAGTCCACTCAAACATCAAGAGAATATTGATCCATTTCCCATGCCTAATGAAGACATCCAAGAACCCTTTGTAAACAATATATCGTTTGAAACTAGCCCATGTCAAGAACTTGATCTAAAGCATGTCAAAAGAAATTCCAAAATCATTCAAGATCAAGAATTTGTATCTCCAAAATACTACAATGATCTAATGGACACTCTCCTATCTATACAAGATTTCACAAATGATGATCATATCCACCTAGTGCATACTCGTCCATCTACCCATGAGATGCATTTTGTGGATAGACACATGGATGATCTTTATTCATACCAGGATTCCTTTACTTCTGACATTATTACACAAAAAGAGAAGGTTATTGATTCCTATAGTTAAACTAAATTATCAATAGTAGGATCAGATATATCCCAAATTCAAACTAAGGACATCATATATGAAGATATCTAGCATTATCCACTCAAGGAAAAAATTTGGACAGAACAAGACATTCTGGAGTTAGCAAAGAAGCAAATGGAAACAATGTCATTTGCAATGGTCATTTATCAAAGAGTGCTTAATAAACAAGACATCTCAAAATAGGAAGAATCAAGGAGCAAAGGTGCTACTACCACCATACCTAGGGAAACTATGTCTCAAGCAAACATCAACATAGGGAGCATGAAGAATCCTTATGATGAAATTGATGTCAATACTACAACTAGCCACATCATGAATCTTCATCCACCCATCACCCCATCCACAAATTGGGACCAACATCAAAAGAAATATTTGAACCAAAGTACGAAGAACGTTATAAAAAAGAAGAAGTTGGAAAGCATAATGGACAAATTAAATATAAGTGGATACCAAAGAAAACTTATCCCTATCAAACTCCATCAGTCAAAGAAACTATGGGGAAAAATAAAAAAGAGAAAAGTATCCATCAAAGATTTCCACAAAGGAAACAATAGGCTTCTCAAGCAACATACAAAGTATATCAAGCTATTGGTCCTAATTCCCTTCACACTTTCATATCCACCCATCATTGCTCATCTTCCCAAGTTTGGAAAGTCAAAGGTTCCAAACTATCAACCAATCCATCTTTTATCCCTAAACACACTCCATTCACGCCTCTATGCATAATATCCAATTCTCACATTAACCATGCATTGGTAGCCACCCTTCATCATAATGATTCAGAAGGCACTTTATCACGATGTGCACACAAAGACAAAGTTAACTCCCGTATCAACAAAGTCGATTAGAAATTTCAAAATTTGTATACAAGTGCACATATCTTGGAAAAGTAGCTTCTTCAAGTAGGATATTGATGGCACATTATGACAGGGGAATCTACATCGATACCACTAGGTAGTTCAGCATAAGCTTAAAATCTTTCGTTAAAAAATACAAAACAACA
Organism: Sequoia sempervirens; assembly: GCA_007258455.2. Lineage (NCBI taxonomy): Eukaryota > Viridiplantae > Streptophyta > Pinopsida > Cupressales > Cupressaceae > Sequoia > Sequoia sempervirens. The sequence continues at coordinate 149,921,817 of VDFB02026320.1, read as the reverse complement.
ATAAAAAAATATGAAAATACAAAAAAAAAAAAAGAGATTGAAAACAGTAAAGAAAAAAAAGTCATCCTCTAGTGAAAACTGCATGGGCGGCACTTTGGATAGGTACCATGATGAAAACCTAGGAAATAGGCTTCATGTGTAGAATTGAGCATCTACGTGTGCTAGTTTAGGTGGAAGCATCTCATCCCATCCATAATAAACCTAACATTACATCCATCTCAACCATAATAAATCCCCTCATCCATTAACCATTTACCCAATCCATTTGCATATATTTGCATCCATAGTTCAAGTTATCATGATCTTGACAAAGGGTATGTGTAGGATCATGATGGGCCAAAAAGTGGAAATATGTAAGTGATATGATGGCCCATGTGGCTAACCAGGTTTTATTTACCCAAAATCGATGAAATGAAAAGGGTTTTTAAAGGAGATTCTCATATTTCCACCAATATAAATTATGTTTTACTTTGAATTTAATAAATAATTATTATTAATTTTCTATTTGAATTACGACTAAAGTCCTAATTGATAAGCTGATTGAAAAATATCTATAGCTTTCAAATAGTATCACAATTTTTGAATCCAAAACATGTGTCACATTCTATTCTTTGCATACTATAGGATTAAAAAAAAATAAAAATCATGAAGTTTTGACCAAGTTAAGGTGGTTAGACATACGAGTTTTCATATTTTAAAAAAGTTGTAATAAAAAATTCATAATTAATTATTTATTTGGAAAAAAATTACAAAAAAATATGCATCGCATCCAAACATGAGTCCTCTACTTATATCTAAAATCTTATAAAAAAATATTATCATTTTATTGTGGTTATGGTGGTCAGACAAACACCTACTTATTTTTTCCTTGAAATTTAAGTACTAATGCATTGAAATTTCAAATTTTCACCAAATAGATTTTTATTTTTTTAAAATAAGCCTAGTAGTTTAGAAACTAAATTCAATTTGCTACAGATTCTATTCTTACATATTTTTCAAATAATATAGATTACTTATTCAAATTTTTACATCAAGTTGCCTAACTCTGATTTTTTCTGAATTTTTTGCCACTTAAGGGCCTATTTTTTCCATGGTGATCCTGCACATACCCCAAAGTTTTGTGCACACTTTACACTTGCTTATGGTATACATTTTGGCATGGGTCATTTTCATTGATCCTATCATACCTAGCATTATCTGAGCCATGAAACATTATCCAAAAGAGCATTCTTTATCGGAACACCGTATATTATCACAAGATAATCCTTGGAATCCTTTGTGTGCTTACCATATCCATCCATCCACACACCTATCCAAGCATCCACTCACAACATTTCAAACATTGCTAGACACTAGGGGTAGATATTTACATCTTGCTTCAAGAATAAATCTTGACATATATCCTCCAACTTATGTGGTGATCCAAACATTGGAAAAATGTGAAATCAAATTGCTCAAGCAGTTGTGAGCCAAAATCCAAATCACTAGCCCATGGCATATTTTGACAAGAAGATGTTCTTTATCAAGCTTTATCTTTCATCTAACATCAATCTAAACAATCAATATCAGTCGCATCTAATGCATACTTCAACATCACATCAAAACATTCAAAACAAAATTGTTCCAAAACCAAGCTTCAAAATCCTAATCAATCAAATCAAATCCATCTTGAGATATCTGTCCCAATCTTTATGTTTATTAACACTATCCTTGCATTTCTATGTATCCTCAACAATGTTATCATCATCAATCCTCCATCATCTTGGGATATCCATCCTAATCCTTGTGTTTCTTAACACTATCCTTATATTGTTGTGTATCCTCAACAATGCTATCATCACCAATCCATTGATCTGATCAATCAACCCTAGCTTGGTTTTCAAAAAAATCCAAAAATAGAGCACTGATATCATCATGCATATCCATATCCAAATTGCCAAAATCACGCGAAAATCGAAAAACATTCAAAACAAATAAAAAATCCAAAAACACTCAAAAAAATTAGAAAATGCCAAAAGCTTGGTGTCTGAACTATGTCATCTGTGAGCTTAAACATAGGCAAGGCTAATCTTTGATTAGCCCCCAAGACACAAAATCCAAAAACATTCATAAAATCTCATAAAACCCCCAAAAATTGGAAATTTTGAAAATAAAAACATTTATAAAATCTTGAAAATACCAAAAAAAACCTAAAAACATTTCAAAAAAACACCAAAAACATCCAAATATTTGAAAAAATCCATTCGTCTGGTTTCCCTTTCACTCACAATAATCAATCATCCATAATAAATTAATCGTCACCTTCATCCTTTGGCAATGCAAATAGAAACAAGCATAACAATCAGCAAAAAGAAACTTCAAATGCAAAATCGAAGCAACAAACCTTTAAACGCAAAATCAAACTCTCGATCATTTGCAAAGATGTCAATCGACCTTATATCAACAACCTTTTGAACAACCTATCAACTTTCCACCATCCACTAACATGTCCTAGGATGTATCCTTCCTACAATGGGCATTATCTTTTGGAAAAACACTTTGGATAAACAAAACGACATGCCACCATCCACTAACATTCCTAGGATGTATCATTCCTACAATGGGCATTATCTATTGGCAATCATTTCGGTTCTTATTCTAAACAAAAAAAATCCCTTTGGCTAGAGGTATGAAAAATATTGACTTGTTTGTGTGGTTGATCTTTTCTTTTTGATTTATCTTATTACACTCATTCTAATGACCTCTCGATGATGTCTAATCAAAGCAATTTAGAGAGAAAGGAATGGGGCAACGATCATTATCTTTTTGTCTATTGTGCTTGTTGGATATTCTTGCAATATAACTTGGCGAATACTTGCTTTGTTAGGTGCATCCTAGCAAGGTTTCCATATGTTAGGTGTGAACAAGAATACTCCTATCTATTTCTCGATTCAAAGTCCATCGCACTACGTACAACGCCATCCTGGTTCTTTATACCTTGATGCATCATATCTATGTGTGTTATCAAAAAAAAGGTAAATAGCCCTTTTAAAGTCTAAATTCCTAATAAGAAAATCATCCATCTCTCATCATCATCTCTAATAAAGTTGGCTTGTTGAATCCTCTTGTCATCATCTCATTTCTCCTTTTTTGTGGTAACATCGTACTAGGATAGTTAATCACCATCACCAATGCATCCATTTTGCATCCACAAACCATCACCATACTGCATATCATATCATATCATATAAGAAACACTAATCATCTCATATGCATGTTCATCATCATAATATAGATCTGTTAGTCTAAGCATCTCATAAAACCATACATTTGCATAAAACATCCATTGCATAATCATATAGGCATCATCACATCATATCATCATTTAATTTGTTTAGGATAATATAGATTGGTTATTCTAAGCATCTTAAAACCATCTCATTTGCATCATCATCAAAAACCATCCATACGTCCATCTTGAACCTCTTTATCGCGAGATCGACCCTCAAATCGAATCTTTTCGCTTGATCTCTCGAGGGGGCAATGTACCAGTGTACTTCTTTCTGCTAGGGCATCAAAAAAAAATAAAAAAATTGAATTTTTATCACAACAAATTTATTCTTTAAACCAGCGTAGCAAATACATTGCTTCAAAGAGGTGGAAAATGTAGACATGCAAAATTGATGTCATGCATGTAATCTGGATTCACTAATTTGATGTCGTCCTTAATCATCCTATTATCATCATTTTCCCTCTTTAATTAAATAAATCATCTTTTGTTTAATTAAATCTTAAGTCATACTCCTTAAATCAAATAAATCAATTTTATTTAATTATCTTCAAATGTTCCTCATTTTAATTAAATAAATTAATTCTATTTAATTAAATTACTAATGTATCAATTTCCTCCCATTTGATTTAAATAAATCCAAGTATCTAAGTCAAAAGTCAAAATCACCTAATCTTCACTTAAATTAATCAAACCATGGTTAATGCTAATCCTAATCCTCTTTTCTCTAGATTTTGCAACTTTTGCTCATAAATTAATTTAATTGATTTATTAATTCATCATTTTCATTCAAAATGGCATCTTTGAGGGAATATTCTTCCAATTTGAATTTTCCCTCCCACATGTTTTGTCCTTTCCAACATAGCATTAACTCCCCTCTTACATGTCCCCCACTTGGCATTTAAGACTTTTCTTCTCCCTCCAACAAGCCATCTTTTGAATTTCAAATCTCTCCCTCTTTGGCACATTGACCAAGACGTGCACAACGTTCATCCTATCACATCTTGGAAAATGGCATCTTGTCATTGGTTTGTCTTTTGTCCCACATTCTTCATATCTTGCATTTTTCTATCATTCTATTCTATAAATAGAGAACCTCTCTATTGATTTAATCCTCCACAAATCTACAACTTCATGCAAAGTTACTCTCTTCACATTGAGAGCTAATTTTGTCCATTATCTTAGCATTACATCTTCAAAATTGGCTTATTAAGGATTGGGAAAGGGCTTCTTTACATAGAAGCACCAATCCACTATGAGATAGGATTTACTTCATGTTTTATATGCTTTAGTTATCTTGTCATTTGTTTGCATTTTGAAGCATGATATATTATTTCATAGGGATGTTGAAGGTTTGTTTTGTTTTAAAACACTAACCATGCTAATGTATTGTTTAGAGTTTCAGCCATTTGAAAATTTTCACATCCACGCTATCATTCACCACCTTAGTCTAATCTTCCACTAATGTTCCTTTACACCATGGTATAAACTACAATTTTGAAATCATACACCAAGATCATTTTTTTTGTACTCTCTCCTCTACTAATAGATATAATAATGATGATCAATACATAAGCATGTTCGATGGTAGTAATTTGAATTCAAGAACTTTTAAATCAAAAAGTAAAACACTAAAACGGAATCCATGGGAAGGTAAGTTTGGAGAAATAAGTTAACACAATGAAGCTAAAATTAGAGGAGGTCTAGAAATATCAAATTTACCAAAAATATGGGAGGAAAAATTCCCATAAGATTTAAATCTAGGATGATTAAAATGATGGAAAAAATTAAGCTCAAATAACCTTGATTGAGTTATGAGTTGGGAATGATAATAAATTGAAAATATGTCTATGAAATCATACACAAGAGATAAAATGGAGTATGTCTCAAATCAAGAAGGAATGTAGATGTTGAAAATATGTAGAATAAATTTGTCATGGTATAAAATTGATTCCATTTATGAGGTGACCATCATTGACTCTCTACACTGATCTAAAAATATTATGGTTGAAACCTAAGTGACTTTTGTTCAACCTCGAGTGACGCAAATTGATCTTTAGTCCATGGATATTTTCGAATAATTAATTAGAAATGTCTCTTTTATATTAAGTAAAATGTATAAATATAGGTGTAAATAAAGATAAGGTTGAGTAAAATGTTTAGAAATAAGCGTTTACAAGAATAACTATAAATGGATAGGGATTAGGAAATGAATCAAATTTAACACAAGAAAATGTCACTAACCAATAAATAATTTAACTCAAGAATATGTCACTTATTGATAAATAAATGTATTGAATTGACTAACCAAAAGTAAAAAAGAAAATTGTAAATTACATGAACATTCTAATTTTATTATTACACTACTAAAAATAATAAATATTAATTTAAATAAAACATTATTATAAACTAAAGTTAGAGATGACACTTTAATCATATAGATATTAGTTGATAATAGTTAAACATTGAATATTCAAAATGGGGTCACAGAAATCCATGATTAAATTTGACATTTAACTCTCAATGAAAAATAAATTTCCATTATAGCTGTTCACTCAGCTTTGTTACACAAATTTCCTATCCTTATATTTTTTTTCTGATTGGCTAATAATCTCCTCCTTCATTTGATTTGTTGTGGAAGTACATTAAGTGTACCTTATGAATTTGTTTTATATCATATAATCATTAAAATAAAGCCTTGAATGCAATCACTTTCATAGTGAAGCATAATGGGTAAAGTCTGTCAACAGTGATTGTAGGATATCTAATGAACAAATGAATTTTTGGAGTAGTTGGAATGATATTTGTTTCCTTTTTATCTCTTAAATGTGAAATGATACAAAACTGCAATTGAAAAATTGCTGTCAATGGACTGCTCTTATTTTGTTGGCTTCCAATGAATAGAAAAAAGATTCCTCTAAGGAGAAAGCAAGATAAATCTATTCAAGACAAAAGATTTCTCTTAAAGTGATTCTTTTGCAGTCCACGAGCGACCTGGTAACTGACTCGGTTTATAGTTTGATATTGTCCATTTTCTGTTTATCTAATTCCCTTCATTCATTTGATCAAACCTCGTACATAGTTGTCTAACAACTACATGTGGAAGATGGTCTAACGACTATTTTTTCTATTTTTTCATTCGATTTCATTGCGTACTGGACCTCAGAATCAATTATTCTTTTCATTGGATGTACCCTCCGACCTGATTTCAGTTCTAAAGAGGAGAGGGGCCAGTACTTAAGAGCTCTTTTTTATTGTTGGTATAGTAGGGGAGAGGGGCCCATAGTGGAGTGGGCTCTAATAGTGGGGATATAAGTAGTCTTTAGTGGGCCTCATAGTGGAGCACCTTATTATCCAATTACAAAACACTTTTTCTCCATAAAGTACACAAACTGACAAATCATGTGATGCCACATTAGTGCACCAAGAAAACATGACTTAGTGCACCACTATCAGTCTCACTTTTTTTTTTGGGCATTTTTTGATACCTCAACAAAAAGCATGTTGATGTGGCATCATATTTTATGATCTGACCCTAAAACGAAATATAGAAGCATGTGAGTTGCCAAATAAACTATTGTACAAAATTGGAAGTGATTTGAAATTTCCACATAAGATTTTGAGAAACACGAAGTAAGGGTGCTCCACTATAGGCCCCTCTCCCCTACTTATCTGGTTAGTATAGTATTTGTAGTTATAGGATTTAGTCACAAAATTATTGGGTCACAATATATATGTATTAGAATACTACATATTGTCTTTTTATCTTATGATAAAAGTAAAATGTGAGTACAATAAATATCTTGTATTTTAATATGAATTGTGAAAGGTTGTCAAAATATTTTAAATAATTTAATATTGGAGACACATTTAAACAAACCGAAGGTCTTATGAAATTCTGTGTAACCATTGCATTGTCTCAAAGTTACCTTGAATGATTACTGACCCCTCTCCCTTAGAAAAAATTACAATAAGAACCCTATGGTTACTTTTTTCTTTTTACACAAAAGAAGTTGAATTTTCATGGTGAATTTCCTTAAACTGTAACTTTAAAATTTGATTTTAAAACTAGAGTTAATGAGCCCAATATGATGTATATAAATTTTTATGTTTCCTTCAAATGGTTTTTACAACTCTATGCTCATTTTATACTTAAATAATATTTATAGAAATTAATTGTGTAGTGTGTGGCTATATTAGAAGAGACATCCTTTACTCAATGTTGGCTTTGGTGTTTTTATTTTTTAATCTTTTTAATTATTTGGATTATGTTAGTTTGTAATAGAAGCAATGCCTAGTATGTTTTTGAAGACCAATCCCTCAAGCCTTGAGTTTTCTTTGGTAACTACTTACCCAAGAGTGATAAATCACCTAGACAAAACAATTTTAAAATTTTGGAATGCATACTTTCTTACCTACAATGGCAATACCCAATCATGTGTATTCTATTTGTACATATTTCTTATATACCATTTTTATTGCTCTTAATCATATAGTGTGCATTGAGATATCAATAGTCAACTTGTGGCTATATTACTCTTAATTAAGTTACATGATCATTAATATAGTCTTAAATAGGTAGTTAAGTTAGTTGGGGTACTATCCATGGCATAGGTAGGGTACATATAGGAGCTAGTGGTTAGTTTATGATCATGATATTGTGAATTGTGTTATTCGTGAATACTTTTAGAGAATTGCCCAGTAAAAAAGACTTATTAATTTCAAATATTATCAAGTATATCTTGCATTTTTCTATTATATTATTTTATTGTAATAGTTATTGCATTACAATTGAGATCTAGGCCCTAGTAAGTTATAATAAATTCTCTATTTTACTTTAGTTTATTTTGTGTATTTTATTCAAAAATTAATTTTTTCACACCGTCGTAGGGGCTAAATTCTTTAGATTAATTAAATTTTATTTGTGTAATTTATTCAAAAATTAATTTTCCACACCATTGTAGGGGCTTCTATAATGCCCCAAGCCACACACCTAGGACATTAACCAATTGATTTTTTTTAAAGAATAACACTATGATATGACAACATCATGTTAGTTTGTACAACAACATGCACACAAGTGTTGTGCAAAGCTCAACATCACAAGAACACTAACACCACAAATGAAATCACCATTACTATAAGTGAGGTGGTACAAGTGGAATACTTACCAAGCATGCGATCAATTCGCTATGATGGACATATTAGAGAGTGGAATGAAACCAAAATAAAAAAAAAATTAGCTACTAACCCATTATTGTGCTCTCTCATAAAGAAACACAATTGTAGGTCCAAAGAATCATAAATCTTGAATCCAAACAAAAATACACTTTAAGACACAAACAATACCTAACCATAATGTAAGAAAATCACAAGAAGTTTCCTTACAAGGAGGTATAGTCCCTCCACCAATTAAAACAACATAGGGTTTCTTTCAAACAATGAAACACTTTCCATTATAAAAGGTACCATAACTCTCAAGAAACAACACTTGTAAGAAAAGTGAAAACATGGAAAGACTCACCAAACCAATGGAAATAATTTTCATGACTAATTTTTTCTCAAGAAATGGTCAAAAAAACCCACTACCTAACAAAGTAAGGGACACCGACGTGCTAGAGGACTATAGCTCCTATAATGGACACTAGCATGCAATGAGTATACTACCACCTAGGAAGGACACTAGTGCACCACTCCATAGGTGTCAAAAAATGGATTAGCATCATATAACTATGTTGATGTCAAAAAATGTGCTAGAGTTCTAAATCTACATTGTAGTCCTAACCAAATATTAAATGAATGATTGCATTTAGGTCTTATACCCAAGGAAAAAACTTTGAACTAACAAAAATAATAATACAAGAAGAGACTCCAAAATAAGTCTAAGGAAACAAGGGACCAATGAAACATTCTTGAAATACCTTTTTAGCCCTTCAACCCAAGGGAGAACAAAAATTACACCACCAAATGGTGGGTTCTCACACACAAAACCCTAAAATGTGAGATAAACTGCATAAAAATCAACCAAAGTTGAAAAATTTATAACATAAGAGATTCATTTTTATCTCAAATCTGAATTTTCTCTAATTCTATTTTACTAATATAAGTAGAATGAAAGAGTTCATATGAATCCACATTAACATTATCTACACCAATATCAAGAAAACATGAAAATAACTATAGATCCACCATCATTTATGTGGGAGGTGTCATGCCCAATTTCTCAAGTCAAGTCTTGTTGCATTAAAATACATAATAATTTTTTTATTTTTTTAATTTATTTATTGTAAGGAACCTTTTATTACCAACAACCCATATGATGATCAATGAAGACAAATATCCAAGCTAATTTGGAGACTCACCAAGGAGTAGTGACTAGCTTTCGCTCTTATACACGATAACCTATGACCCCTACAGTTCTCCTTAGATCCCATAAGTTTTCCTTTACACTAGGGGTGGACACTCCATCCAAATAGAGAAGATTTCCCCTCCCATAAAATTTAAGGTTACATCAATTATTAGTCGAGATCACCAGTTGCAAAGGTACCAACTTCCTAATGCTCAAATGTATTTAAGGGTTGATGTGCCTAACTCAAATCCTTTTAGAGAACCCCTCCTAACACTTGACCCATACGATAAGTATAGATATTTAACCCCCACTACAAGAGAAAGAGAAAACTCCACAAAGATCTAATACAAATAGCAGGCCAATACTCAATATAATCGTAGAGATCAAGTAACTACATGAGTCTTTAAGCTATTGCAATTACATGTGATCTATGAATGTCATGAATGATTATAACGAAAGTAGTGATACCATAACCCAAATTCTATCTACTCTTAATAAAAATGAGAAGTGTTCTTCTTTTTTTCTATTTAACCATCACAATTACAATTACACCTGCTAAGAGCCCTTAATATTTCTAATATAATTCATTCTTATCATAACTTAGAGATAAAGATAAATAATTAATTATCAATACAATAATGTTCTCTTTTTCATATATATGAAATTGCATAATATAAAATCTATACAATTCATAATACTTAAATTCAAATTTCCTCAATATTAATATGAGAATAACACTTTTGCTAAGTAAAAAAAATAAATCTAACAATTAATTCTTAATTTTGTAGCTATATAGGAAAGAAAATGTTTATTAGAGAGAGGCCATATATATATATAATCATATATAACCATATATTAATTACTTTTGGAAGACAACAATATGGTCACTCTTGAATAGGATATTATAATATTAATAAGACAAGATTTATTCATCACACCTTAATCATAGAATACTTTTGGTTTCAATCTCATCTTAGTATCAAAAGGTAGGTCCATATTATCCTCTTTTGTCTAAGTTAATATGAATAATTTATGATAGTTTCATATTATAATGTATGGAGCTATCAGACACTTATAAGGCGCTATTGTTCATACTCTAGAAATAACGGAATATTTGCCAAGATAACTCTCAACATAACCATAAAAAAAATATGCCATCAACAAATTTGCCCTTTTTTTTTTCTTAACAATATTCATAGACAACATGCCTTATTCATCAACATTTTTCCTACTTAATTTTATTCCACTTAAGTCTTACATATAGATTAACTTACTTTAGGCGTATAAATCATAAACCAAATGAAAACGCTAGCACTAAGCCCCCAACAGTCCCAAGGAATACCGTCTAAAGAAGAGATAGTAACTTTATGGATTTAAAATAAAGTATATATATATTTCATTTTATACGTATTCATTTATACATTTATTTTTATATGAAGATAAAATTACAGCCCCTAACTACATCCACGTTTTAATATTTATGTGGGCATGATATGATCGATTTATTTAGATTTATCAACTAACTTGAATTAAGACATACTTGAGTTAAGCAACCATAGAAAATTGTACGTTTCAGCACTTTCTATGTTATATATTGACTCGTGCTTAATTATATTTACATATAAATGATAAATTTATAAATCTGAAATGTGGGACTCTGTATACCTAACTAAAATTTAGGTCGCATGATTAATCTGCCTCACATTATTTTCTTACTCTGTTTTTCCTTAGCCTTCATTTTTCCTGTGCCTGGAGGAACTAACAGGGTGACAGAAAAGGAGGGAGGATGAGAACCAGTCGCACACGCTGCAAGGCAAAACTACCATGGGCTGGCATTTTCTTTCATTTACACAGCAACCATTTTCGTTTTCCTCTCTTTTTTTATTTTTGTTTTGATTTCATGCTGCCAGGACAAGTGCTGAGGATTATATTCTATGTTTTCAGCAGGTGTTGGCTGGAAGAGATCAACCGTGGATGCCACTAGTGCCCAAATAAAATTAATATTATAATACATATTGCTGTATATTGCTGGCAATGCATGCTCATTAGCAAGAATTCAAAATGATTAGATATGGGGCAGCATGGTTAGTACCAGCATTTGATGAGGGTTTTGTTTTAATTTTGTCTCTATTTTCCAGTTGCAGATTTTAACATTCATCCTCCTTGTCTCTCTCTAAAAGCTCAATTTATTTCTCTTATTGCATATTTCTATGAATTTAATTTAATTCGCTTTATGCAGATTTACAGGAATAGATGGGTTTAAAGAGCGAAGGTTCCTTTGCAAAGGCCCTAAAATTTAATAGCTAGAGACAAGTTATTAATTTGTTAAATTTATTTGTTTTCTATGGATAGAAATTCTGTAATGCAAGATTTTAAAGGAATTCATAAAACACAGATCTAATAACATGTACTGCAAAACTAATTTTGGTTGAAAGTTACTCGGGCTGCCAAATGAAATGGATAGCAGCTATTCTTGAAAGGAAATATAAACTGTTCTGAGTATACAATGTCACTAAATTGAAAAATAGATAGAACAGATAAAACCATAGTTACACAATGCTATCATACAGTATACATTGCTCTTCTCACTTTATTCTTCTCTAGTTATTTTTCTACCATAGCCAGTAAAAAAAAAAAATTGTAACATCCTTACCATGAGGAGATCTCAACTGCCCTGTTACCTGTAACTTTTTTCCAAACAGGTCAATTATGACTTTAACCAAAATAACAAGCCATTTCCAGTGATTTTCAGTTTGCATTAGCATAAATAAATAAGTAAAATCAGTCAATGAGATGGATAAAACTCTCCACCCTTCCTTTTTGGTGTCATTAAGCCAAAATGGCTCTAGCCAACCCCCAAGCCAAGAGAACCCACAAGACCCCAAATTGTCACTTTCATAGATTTCCAAACTCATATACATACCCAGATTTTAAACTCGCATACACAACCAGAAAATGATTAACTCCCATCATGACTCAATGCAGTAGGAAGAACCAGCACATGAAGTAGGATTTTGTTGATTTATGAAGAGCATTTTTCTTAAGCTAAAGGAATCCACAACTACCAGATTTACAGTTCCTTAAGAGGTTTGACCACAAAGAAAATAAGCGGCATTTTACTAAGAATTTCAAACATGGAAGGCCTACCTCCCAAAATGCAAGATCCCATGGAGAGCTGCAGGTGGCATCCCTTCTTCCATCATGTTTTCCCTTCCTTTTTACCATGCTTCGTTCTTCCGAAAACAACCCAGGCAGCCCCAAACAAAGCTCAAATTAATTTTTATATTCACCTCCATCTCAGCCCTAACCCTAAAAACTGCGGTTAGAGACTACAAATTTTATTTTTACCAACCATCACTTATTTCCTTTATCTATTTATTTTCTTTATCTATTTATTTTCAATCTTACTAAATGGTTTGCAGAATGGTAGACGGATAGCAATTTGCTCTTCAACTTCAATCATAGGGAAACACAACCTACAATTTTAGTGGAGAACTAGAACCACCAATAACCTTTAATACTCAATTTATTTGGTTCCCACAATGAAGTAATATTTAACTCAAAATTAAAACGACAACACATGTTGCTTCACAAGTGTGAAGTAGAATGACTAGGGTCTTGTGAATTCTCTCATCTTCCCATTGACTTTTGTGCATATATATATTTTCTCATTTCAATGTCATTGCAATATGATATAAATAATTGAAATAAGATATTCTTAATTAATTTAATACTTCATAAAATCAATTTACATACCTTGATCGCACCTTGGTGGCGTCACATAGATACTCGAAATCTGATTTGTTGAAGATTAATATACACAAACCTTGACACTCAATGTTAGCAACCTTATATCATTCTCCTTAGAAAAATGAATAAACTACTAGATTTAAATTTACTAAGACTAGAAAATCTTAAATTCACCTTTACAGGTCACTCAATCATTTAAATCAATTACTCCTTTAATATTTACTCTATTACCAAGAATGATCCAATTAAACTACTCTTGGATAAATTTGAATAACTTAAATCAATCTACTAACAAAGTTTCACATTGCAATCCACTAGACTAGAAATGTACTATAACTACATATGCCTTTTGTATCAAAAACTTCCTCCCATAACAAAAGGAATAACTAGTGAGTCACATATTAAACCCTTACTCTAGAGGCATCATAAGCATGATTACATACAATGTTATAATTGAAGTATCAAGTTGCTATGTTTAAGTAATGTTTTCCTTGACAATGTGCTAAGAGTTTAAATAGGGTCAAACATTTCATTGTTAAGGTGATACAAATCCTATAATATGAATTCAATAATAATAATAACAAAAGTGTAA
>VDFB02026320.1:149670574-149907758 GCA_007258455.2 Sequoia sempervirens | reverse complement strand
CTGTACATAGCCCTTATCCCTATACATACACCCTATCCTTGTATATACTACCTATTACCTATACATATTCCACTACCCTATACATATCACTTATCTTTCCTATCCATCACTTGTACATACCATTCGTAATAAGTGGTAGTCTTTCCCATAAATTGGAATGATTGGCATTGAGTGCATTGCATATCCCCCATTTTACCCTATTCATAATCAATTGGTCTTATACTCAACTGGGGGCAAACACTTGACATGCATCATATTGGTTCTTACATTGATTGTGATTGAAGATGTAAAACCATAAAAAAGTCCAAAAAACATCATAAAATGACCCAAGAAATACACAAAAAACATCAAAAAACTTCAAAAAGACAAAAAAATCAAAACATGTCAAAAATCCAAAAACAGAGTCAAAGTCAGTCGCACTTGTTAGTATTTTTCATTAGTTGAACTAAGTTTCCTCTATGACTGGACGTAGGCAAGGCCATTTGCCAATGTTCCACCAAGGCATTAGGTTAGTCTGTATAAAATCATGATTCAATCCATATGTCTATATGACAAGGTCATTGGTCATGTCAAACTACGAGGTCTCTACATGTATAACATAGGCAAGGCCATCAATCAATGAGCTCCTAAAGCCACACTAGGTTAGTCCATTAGGGTTCGTCACATTCACTATCACACATGTCTTTTATTTGTATTCAGTCTTGTTGGTCAAAGTCAAGTCAAACTATGAGGTCTTTGTGTGTATAACGTAGGAAAGGCCATCAATCGATGAGCCCTTGAGGCCACACTAGGTTAGTCCTTTAGGGTTTGTCATCACACATAGTCAATTGTCAGCACATCATATTAAGTCACGCATCAATCTGTTGAACAAGTCAGCAATGTCTCCAAGTCAAATCAAACAAATTTCCAATGAAACAATCAAAACAAATCAACTAATGTCTGCTATAGGATGTGTCCTTCCTTGAGACAAACATCATCAAAACAATCAACCTGTGTTTTGTTCAAGATGGGTCCTTCTTGAATACTGATATCAACAAAACACTCTATATCTTATATAGGATGAGTCCTTCCTGCATATCAACATTGTCAAATAGTCAAACATAGCCTTACACAGGTTATCACATCAACGGAATCTGACTCAACGTCTTATACGATACATGTCTTTCTGAAACTAGGCTTTTTCATGCCTTACACAGATAGTCATAACATCGAAACCAGACTTAAAGTCTTATCTGATACGTGTATCTCTTGAAATTAGGCTCTATCAATCAATCCTTCTATCAATCAAAATGAATCACACAAACAAGACCAAGTTTTGGCAAATATTTTATTGGCTTTTTGACTTTTTGACTTCTTTATCTTATCTTTTCATTTAACTTTATGACAAGAATTATGTTACTAGCTTTCTTAAGGACGTCCCATGAAGGATTTAAAGAAGCAACGATGTATTAGAATTCTATTTTCTTTGATTGTTGTCTGTCACCTATCTTTTAAAATTTGATTTTGGGCCATGTTACTAGTTTCCTCAAGGATGTCCCATGAAGGATTTAGAGGAGTGATGATTTCTCATGACCCATCTTTTATTTTTTTTGTTGTCTATGGTTTGTCTTGGTGAAAAGACTGGGGCAACTTGTGCCCTTAGTATGAGTTAACGACAATCCTTGTCTGTGACTATCTATTGTTAGCAAGTGGATGACCTTGCACACCGTGATCTATGTCATATCATGGTGTTTTTCTCCATTTGTATTAGTCCTGCCCAATGATGATAAAGTGCAACACCTTTTGTGATATAGCGAAACATCGAAGATTTCTAATCCTAACATCCATCTCATTTCTATTATTATTTCTCAATCTTTCTTTCCACACTAACAATTCTTCTTTCTTGCATTATGACAGAGTCTTGTGACGCAAAAATATATATATCATCTTGCATAAAAAATCATGTTAGAAAATATCATTTCCAAATCATACATACATCTTGCATTAGAAAAAAATAAAAATATATAGGCATTTATTATATCTAGGACATCATGGCATAAGAGACAATTCTCATTATAGATTACATATCATAAGCATTCCATGTACATAACAAATGTAAATACATGCACCACATTACATCTGTATAGCATCACATGTAGAAAGCATTGTACATATAACATCATATTGCATCTCATCACTATAAAATGCATACATCACATAGAATCAACATCACATCATAGACTGCATAAACACATCATAAAGTAGATATGATCATCCATCACAAGGCATATCATATAAACATAACATGTACAAATAAATGACTGTATAATCAATAAATAAAAATGCATATCATGAGAATCACTGCCAAAATCATATATATATATATATATATATATATATATATATATCGCTCAATAGTGTCACATAACAATGTCATAATGTATCAATAAATATAGAAGCCTGTAGGCTATATGATCATAATACAATGTCTCAATACATATCAAAAAATGTCCCTATCATGAACTACCATTGCTATCATGACTAGAGTGTGTGGATGACTGATGTCAGGAACCTAATGACCTGTGCCCTGAATGTGGCCTATCATATGGACCAGCTCTACGTGGCTGCTCAACACCTTTTGTGCTAACCGTCTTGGAGTGGGTCCTATTCTGGGACCTCTCACTACATGCCTCTGAAAAGCTCAGGGCTCGTCTCTCAAGAGGAACTGCTACCTCATATAAATCTCTATAATAAGTGGCCCTCTCCTCGACTCTAACTAAATCCTTGGCAAATG
This sequence comes from Sequoia sempervirens, assembly GCA_007258455.2. NCBI lineage: Eukaryota > Viridiplantae > Streptophyta > Pinopsida > Cupressales > Cupressaceae > Sequoia > Sequoia sempervirens. The sequence continues at coordinate 149,904,985 of VDFB02026320.1, read as the reverse complement.
CAGCTGCCGACCCATTGCATAGAGATTTAATCTCTATGAATCTTTGTTAGGTCTCTTGCCTCCGAGCTATGGCTTGATCTCTGTCCATCATGGCTTTTTCCCTCTCCATCTATGCCAAATCTCTCTTAGACATCATGACCCTCATCTCCTCCTCCAAGGATGCAACCTGGGCCTGAAGTGTGGTAGTGTTGGAATCAACTTCCTCTTTGTCAACCTATCTCACCCTTGGTACGCCATCATCCTCATCCTCCAACTCCTCCAGAATCTGACCTCAAATGTCTTGCTCATGATCATCATCCTCCTCATCATCATCTTCATAGGAACCCAGTAAGCCAAGGGCATCAATCTCTACCTCCTCCTCTGGAGGAACCTTTGGAATGGCCTCCTCTGCGAGATACTCCTCCTCTTTGCCAATCTCAACATGTACCTCCTCCCTGCCTCTGCCAATATATGGCATGGGTGTATCCTCCTCTCCTCATCCCTCCTCATGGATCAGTGACAATGGTGGCCCTCGTCCCCTCCATCCATACCTCCCTCTCCTACCACCGCACTGACCACCTCCACCACCATCTCCATCATCACCACAACCCCCTCCACCTCTCCGACCTTTTCCTTTGCCATGCCTGTCACATAGTTTTGTCCCTTGCCACTCTATTGATGCAGGTTGATCTAGATCTATAAGGGGAATTGGCTTATGCATGACCCACCACTGATCGTAAGCCTCTATGGTACTTGGGTCTATCGCACCATCTCTCCATCCCCACAGAATTGCCCACAATCCATCAATATCTGCCTCAATAGTAGCCACTAGAATCTCTAGACCCCATAAGGAGATATCTCATGAGGATCTAACGAATTCAACCTATCCTCTAGGCACATCCTATACCTCTCCGAACTGCCGCAATACATGATCTGGGAAATGGCGCTCTATAACGTGGACATGTGAAATAGTCCACCCAATCAGGTACTGTGTCTGGTGGAAAAAAGAAAAATGCTCATCCTCATCTGACCATTTTGCACATCCCAAGTACGGTCTCCATGTAAACTGTACCATAGTGTCAATAGCATGTTTGAAATACCTGGTATCTCCCATGTGGTGTTGAGTGTTAGCCCCCACATAATGGAAGGCATAAGGGGCTCGGTGTTGTACATCGACTGTAACTAGTGGCTAAAAAATGGCAATGTGTTCCCACGCCCATACCATCAGGAGCATGGTACCACAACTCATGGACTGAGCCTCTCGATAGGCTATATCATGCAAGTGAAAATATAACATGCTAAAGATACATGGACCCCAAGCATATACCTCCCGCCACTCTAACATACCTACCAGCATCTCCCCCCAACCGATAGGAAAACCATGACCTCGACGGTCAGGAAGCACTATACCACCTATCAATGCACATAATAGACAGTCCAACTACCTATACCTCTGGGATTACACACCATCTAATCTCATAATGATCAAACCCTAACTATCTGATGTTGGCGTGAATGTAGTATCTGCACATCTCAGTGCAACCCCTCTAGGTATCGTACCTCACCCTCGTGCCTCTGATGGGAAGTTTCAAAATATTGTACACATCCTCTAAGCTAATTGTCGCCTCTCCAATAGGTAGGTGAAAAGAAGTCTCTGAGTTCCATCGCTCACATAATGTTGTCAGCAGACCCTGGTTCGCTTGAATGGCAGACATGTCTGTCACATGAAGAAGACCTAAGTGCCATAAGAATCATCTCTCTGTGCTTCGTAAACTATCTCGGAAGAAAAAAGTCATAGGTCTCAACTCTCACATATATACAGTGTCCAAAACAACTAGCAATGGCATTATACATGCCTCATGTTAGCATCAAACATCTATCCTAGTGCAAAATGACTAAATCATATGCTATTCAAATGCGTCATTATTTTGCAAATGCGTCATTCTTTTTCAAATGTGTCATTCTTTTTCAAATGCAGTGAAGAAAATGAAATGTGTAATTTAATTTCACACATGCATCATTCTTTCTCACATGCATCTAAATTAAATGCAAATGCATGCAAAATAACCAATGCATCTGCGCAAATCAAATATTAAATGCAAATGCATTGAAAAAAAAACAATTGCAGCTATTTTCATTGCAAATGTGTTGCTATTTATCAAATGCGTTGAACTAAAATACAGTTGTGTTGAACTGCAGAAACCCTACGCTAACTATATATGTGATTTTACAAATGTGTTGATCCACATGCAAATGCATTGATTACGCACTCACATGCAACTTTTCAATAAAATGACGCATAAAAAAATACAAATAAATGCATAGAAACTCGTGCAAATCAAAAATTCAAAAGTCAAGATTAAGGTACATATCGGGGGGTCCACGTCGGCCATTTTCCTGAAGGTTCGGATCCTGTATCCTCGATGGTTGGTGTGCGGAATGGGAGACATCTTCGCTGAGGGTGCAAAGAAAAATTCTCAAATCTCAAAGCTATGTGGGTAAAAATGAATGGGTTTTTACCCTATTTTCTATTTATACCTAGGGTTTTTGTGGCATTCTTTTCTACTAGCCATGTTAACTTCCAACTTCAATTGACCCATACTCGTCTTTACCACTTCCAACTTCAATTCCATCAACTCCATTGCATTTCTGGCTATCCAATGGACTAATAAGGATTATTTACAAAAAAAATTGAAATCTTTCACAAATTTTTAAATTTTCCCAAGGGGGTATACCTTCACTTGTTTACATTGGGGCATGACTGGGGCATATTTTTATTGATTTTCTTTGACACAACGTTGAAATGACATTGTATCAAAGAGGGGAAAATGTAGACATCAAAATCTAGTTTAAGCCTACAACTTCAATATTCTTCATAATTTGCATTCTTCATTGTCATGATTAAATAATGTCAATTATTTAATTAATTCACTTTAACTTTAATTCTTCTATTAATCAAACAATCTTAATTATTTAATTGATTCACATTTTCTTTATTCTATCTGATTAATTAAATAAACTTTTTTTATTTAATTATGTTACTAATTAACCTTATCCTTCTTGTCAAATTAAATAAATTCTTATTTAATTTACTCTTTATTATACTTCAACTATAATTAAATAAATTCTTTATTTATTTAATTATTCATTTAAATTGCTTTGTTAATTAAATAAATCTTATTTATTTAATTATTCTCCAAATATTAAATATTGAATTAAATGAATTATTTAATTCATAAATCCTACTTTAGCACATTCCTCTATATTTAGATAATTGTGCAAATTATCTAAGTATTCACTTTTACTCAACTCAGAGATTTATTTAAATCGCTCAGTTAACTCTTGATTTAATGTCTGAGTGGCTTTCTCGAGTAATCTCTTTGTCAAATCATTCAATCATCTAGTGCTAACTCAATTGCGTGTTCATTTAGATTAATTACATATTCCTATTTAATTAATTAAACCTTGTGCGTGCATTCGAACAAGAGTTGCTTTAATCCTAGATCTTTATCTTTATCATGCAAAGATAATTCTTCTATTTTCGAATACCAAACTCAAAGATTAAATCATTTATTTAATCTTTATTTCTATTTCTAATTTATATCACTCATGTCATTATAACTGTTATCGAAATGCATGTATAATCTGTCTATCTCAACCATCCGTTGATCTTTCGATCTTGACCTATAATTTGAATGATCAATTTTCTATAAATTGATCTGTCATTCATCATTGCAATCTCTCTCGAAATCTTATGACTTTTTGGAGCAACTATCTTGAATATTCAATGTTTTTCTAAATCACTATCATAGGCTATACTTGCACAAACTTTGAAAATTTGAGGGAAATTATACTACAACGGAAAAACGGAGAAGGGAAATTGAGATGATACATGGAATTACATACATATTGTGTGAGATTGTTCAGTTTATTTACATTTTGGCTTTCCTTTGTTCTCTGTTTCTTAGCTTAGATTGTATTAGAGTCTTAGATTGCATTGCATGTTTGCTCTAATATGTTTCTTTGCATTTTCTAGATGTTACAATTACTATCATCAAGAGCAAGTTAAGAGAAAAAAATTTAGATCTTTGTTTCAACAATTCAAGATCCTATCATCATGTTTAATTCTATATAAGTTTATGTGTGTTCATGTTATCATTGTTTTGTGAAGGCTAACACTTTTGTAGGTCTCCAAAGCATTCAAGAATTCAAGAAAATCAAGCAAGCAAGATCAAGACCTTGAAGTGATACACATGACTTCAATTCTTCAAGGAAGCCATTGAAGGGTTGTGATTTGCAGCACTTTGTGATTTCATTTCTTCAATTATTCAAGGAATCCATTGAAGGGTTTGACATTTGTGCATCAGATGAAGCTGCTGAGGATTCTCATTCATGGGTTGATGTGGTTTATGATTTTCATACTCCAACATCCTTTCCAAATAGTATCTCGATCATATCTGGAGTTTCCTTCAATCCAAATGTAGGAATTCCCTTTAACTCAAATGCAGGGGGTCTTCAACATTCCATTGAAGATTAGAATGCACACTCCATTGAAGATTAGAATGCACCTAGAAATACTCTTGGGAAGCATAGCTCTATGGCGGGTACACTTGCAACTTATCCAAATAAAATTGCTCCAAAACATGGTGATTACTATCACGTTCTACAATTGCAATTGATGAATGTGCAAAGACTTAAGGTAAACCATTTTCCTTTAGTTGCTCTTGCTAATCACCCTGCTAGGGATTCATTTTCAAATAATTTTTCTCTCATGAAAAATGCGCACACACAAAGAGATAAGAAGTGGCTTTGCAAAGATCACCTTCCTCACAAATGTGTGGAAGAATCTGTAGATAAGGTTCCTATTCAACTTAACTTTCCAGAGAATTTTTTTCATGCATAAATTTAGGATCTTAAGGATCATGTGTTAATTTGTAAGTTTTGGAATTTCATTCCTCCTATTGAAACTTTAAAATATTTACTTTTTTTTTAGTTGGATGGGGCTAGTTAGATATTCTACATAGATCAAGGGAATGGTTTTTTCATTGTGTTTTTCTCCACAAAGTTGCAAAGAGATTTTATTTAAAAGGTTAAATCATGGTTTTTTGAGGGAGATGGGCTATACACTCAAGCATGGGTACCAAATTTTGATCCCTTGTCTGCTAAAATGCATTTTTTTCCTTTTTAGATAAAATTTCCTTTGCTTCCCTTAGAATACAAGGAATCGGGGATTTTGGAAACCATTGCTAATAATTTGGGGATTTTTGTATGTCATGACATGGATTTCTTCAAAAATCCACATAAACCTCTTAAGTTTTGTGTATTGTTTAGTACCGTAAAGGAATTTCCCTCATCATTGAAGATACATTCAAAGTTTGGAACTTGGATGAAGGAAATTGTAATTGAAAATCCAAATAATATATGTACTTGTTGTCATTTATTGCGACACTCAATTTAACAGTGCTTAGAAACATAGAATACTAATGATTTAGGGGTTTTGCCGCTTGCTCAAAATCAGCTAGAGGTTGATACAAATATGGTGGACATAGTTGTGAAAGAAGGTGTGGTTGTTTTATGGGATTTAACTCTTACTAAAAGTCAAACAATGTTTGATATAAGCAAGGAAAAAAAGGACAGGAAGGGAAAATTCGTTGTTTAGATTCTTATTAGTCTAAAATGGGGTTTTTGCTAGTTGTATCTACTGCCATTGGTGTAGACTTGCTACCACAAGATTTGGGTACTTTTAATTGTATTCTTCTTTAGAAGAAGGTAATTGAACCTATTTTTTATAATAGATCCTCAAAAAATGAAAGGATCTTAAAGTTTGTAGTGAATTTTCCCAAGGATTGGCAGACTAAAATTGAGATTTCACCATTTGAAAGGTCCTTGTGTTTGTATACAACAAGCATCTATATTGAAAAAACTATCAATTAGAAGGAATAATTTTAAAATTGATATGGGGGAAGTCTCTATTTTCTTATAGCCAAAGAGAAATTCCTGAAGTTTGTTGCCCTGTCTTAATACCTCATAGTAAAAAAAAATGATTTTGTTTGTACAGATCCTAAGGTGGGCAAGTGTTATTCCCAAGTCATACATGAGCTGGATGAACATGTAAGTTTGGAAACTTGGATAGACCATATTGCGAATATGGTAGGATCAAAAATAGTGTATTAAATTGCAGAGGAAGTAGATAAGGAGGATGAGGAGTTACTATTAGGAAAATGTGATAATCTTTTGCTAAAATCTCTAAAAACTTCTATAGAAGATACATAAGAAACTAAAGTTTAGACATTAATGAGTGAACAAAATTTTTTTAAGGATATCGATAAAGTGTATGATACTGATTTTGATTTCTCAAAACAACTATCTATCAGTCAAACAACTCTTTTATCTCCTACAATTAAATCTCTAGGTAAGAGAGGAAGGAAGTCAAATGTAACAAAGATGCAAGAGGAGACTCCTAGGATTCAGTTAACCTTAGAGGGAAACATAAAGAAAATATTGAGGAGAACAGGTTGGTCTCCTCGATCGATATGAATATTGTCTCTTGGAATGTTAGGGGTTTAAATGCACCTAACAAAAGAGCCCAAATTAAACATCAAATAAATTTGTTAGGGGTTGATATAGTTCTATTACAAGAGACCAAGTTATGTAAGGAAAGTTATGAAAATATAATTAACAAGTGGAATTTGTGGAAGTCTTGTCAATTTGTTGCTCAAGGAGCATCTGGTGGATTGTTAAGTTTATAGAATGCTAAAACTATAGAGATGGAACCTATCATTAATAATTCACATTGGAAATTGTTACGTGTTACTTATTTTGATTTAACTTTCTTGCTGGTCAATGTTTATGCACCAAACTCAACAATAGGTAAGCAAAAGCTTTAGAAGGATCTTGAGCTAATCTTTGAACAATCAGGGTTAGAAAAATTTTACTTGGAAGATATTTTAATGCAATTTTTTCTCCTCATGAAAAGAGAGGATGGATCTTTCAACCTCATAAGATAGTGGAAGATTTTACTAATTTTGTACATAACAATGCACTTATGGATGTGCAAATAGAGATAGGAATGTATACATGGATATACAAGAGACAATATTTTCTACAAATAGCTATCATGTTAGATTTCTAATATCTTAAAAGTAGGTAGTAGATAAGTATGTACAAATGTATAAAATTTTACCATGGATAGGATCTGACCATTTTCCTACTTGCTTAAGTCTTGCAACCACTAATTCTCCTAAAAAAATGGAGAGCTTGTTTTAAATTTGAATCAATGTGGTTCAGGAATAATGAATTTATGCCATTATTGAAAATATAGTGGGTGAAAGTACCGTATGAGAAAGGTTCCATCATATATAGATTCTATATGAAAATGTAGTTTTTGAAAGGAAAAATAAAATAGTGGAATATTCATGTGTTTAAAAATATTTTCCATCAAAAGGATTTAATTTCCAAGCAGTTTCCAAATGTAAATTAGCATATTATAAGACAAGGATTAACTCGATAGACTTTTGAGCATCACAAAAGTCTTCAATCAGAATGGGAAGAATTAGTTTTGCATGAGGAGTTGTATTTTTTGAATACCCAAGATATTGAGAGGGGGGTGAATCAATATCTTCTTAAATTTATTGAACAAACACCATCCAATTATTCCAATACATATCATAGTAAAAATAAGAAAGATTATTAACAAAACATAAAACCACAAAAAACATGAACACCAAGATTTTTACGTGGAAAACACAAAATGGGAAAAACCACAATGAGGATTAGCTCACAATATAGTATAACCAGTTATAAGATATTACAAAGGGTAGCTCATTGTTAAGACTCACTGTCCAAAATGAGAGGCTCACTGACTACAAGAATACAATAAAAAAATGGCTTACAACTAGAGAATGAACTAATAAAGTTACACCTAACAAGTGTTGATTCAGTTCCTTTGATGCTTAGTAAACTGACTTTACACACTTCATCATCTTCTCATAGTTGAATATCTTTGCAAACTTCACTAAAACAACCACAAAACTATCCAACATATATATTTGATTCATTCCCAAGAATCAATTAGGTTGACCTAATTAGATGCAACCCTTATTCACCAAAATGATCAATTGTCGGCTTCAAACATGTACAAAACCTTTCTAAAAACAATTCAAGCATGTAACATGATACAACATGTAAAAATGGACCTAATATAGGTCACACATACATATGCAACACAAAATTAATCCATCATAGCATCAATTACTTATTAGGTCAGCCACATATAGACCTAATAAAAAAATGCAACAACAGAGTAATGTCAATTCACCATACGAGCACCTATGCACATGAGATTCTTAATATACAAGCTTCCAACACCCAAAAACCATTTCCAAAAACTACATGTAGTGATAATAATTAGTGGAGGATTGTGGACCAAAATACCAGATGATAGTAACTACATACCAGTTTAGGCTACCAAATCAAACTTGATCTTAAACTTGCAGTTGAAACTCATATAACATGGTGACATCAATGACAAAAAAAGAGCTGCAAAAAGAGATGTTCTTCTTCATTTTTCCAATAATAACCCCCTTTTTCATTGATGGCAACATGTGCCAAATTAATTTAAAAACCTCCTATATACAATACACTCTCACCTTTTCTCTACATAACATTCTCTCCCCCTTTCCTATGTAACACATTATTCTCTCCCCCATTGACATCAAGGACATAGGGTAGTTCAAAAAGATGAAAAATAAAAAATATTACCCAGAGGATGGCAAGCCTTGAAGCTCTTTAAGAATACCTTTCCAAGCTACCTTACCATTCTCCCAACTCTTCTTGATAGATATCAACATTCTATTCAAAGTTTCCAATTCCGTCAGAATTTCTTCTACATCATTCAAAGTACCTAGAGTTAGTTTGATCTTTTCTATCTTCTCTATATTTTCCAAAGCATTGGAAACTAGAGTGTACTCCATTCTCACAAGGTCACCTTGTTGACCAAATCTTATGATAATATCTTCCTTCTTATGTAAAATGAAGAATTTTTCTCTGTGAGCACAGATAACATTCCAAGTTGACCTGTCTCTGTCTTTGTATGTATTGTAAGTACTCGAAACAACTGTCAACTAGGACTCAATGGAGTCCATGAGATATTTTATGCTGTGTGGCATTTTACCACCTTATGTAGTAAGAAAATACAATATTTTCTTTAGACTCACAAGCCTACACACCTTCCAGACACTTTTTCACATTGTTGTGTGCAAGAGCACACTTATCATGAAGTGCTAAGAGTCTTTTCTTTGTTAATTTCTCCTCAATTTCTTGTGTTTTCTTCTCACAAATTCCAAAGGAATTCTCCTTAAAGGAGTCAAATAGAAGTTTCAAATTCTCTACCAGAGTTAGAGATGTATCCATTAATGTATCGGGGGTAACTTCCTGCAAAGTTTTGATGGCATCATCAATAAGCTTTATTCCCTTTTGATGAATTTCCAAGATTTCTCTTCTTTCAAATGCCTGCAATGCATCCCCCAAAACCAACTTATGAACAAGATAAATCTTACCCAAGTCCACATTTCCTTGAATCATAGGAAGTTGTAGAAGTTCTAGAGGAATCACTAATTGGAATTTGATTTGCTTGGATAACAAGCCTTTCAAAACATCATCATTGGAGGAGGATTCTTTGGGGGATCTTTGAGAGTCTACAACCTGCGTTTGATTTTCTTCATTCTTCTTAGAAGAATTCCCATTTTGTTCTTCTTCCTCTAATTTTCTTTTTCCTTTTCTTCTTTTTCATCTTCTTCTTTGTTTCCTTCTTCATTTCTTTCTCCTTCATCTTTATCTTTTTCTTTTAGCTTTATCCCTTTCAGTTTCATATTTCTCCTTTTCTTTAGTATGATCTCGAGGAACAACATCATACTTCTCATCTTCTTCCTCAATTTTGTTTCTCTATCTCTAGAGGATCATTTGAAACACCTGTATCTGGTGGGATATCTACAACATTTGTTTCTAGAGGAATGTCTGAGTCACATGTACCTAAAGGAATATCTTCCTTATCCTCTACAAAAATTTCTCCTGATTTAGGTGTAGAAATGGATGGGAGTGCACCAAACATGCCATAGTTCTTAGTCATACCTCTGATGAATTTTGCAGTTCCTTTCCTTATTTTCTTTATTTACTTCTTATCCTTAGTCATCAAAGTGTTCACCCTTTTCTTCATCTGAAACATATTTGATAGTATCTTTTTCATGGTTTCCAAATCATTTAGGGTCAAAGAGGACCCAATTTCCTCAAATGCCTCATTCCTGATCTTCTCTTCCAACTCAATAGCCTTTAATCTCCTTTTCATTAGGGCTACCCACAATTTCTCAAGAACATTTTTCTTAACATCATCCTAGCTTACATCCAAGGTAATGACATACTAAATGATGGCTAAAATTAAATTTTTCTTGTCCTCTCTTCCTACTTGATTATAATATTATATTGTAGGCTTCAACATATCTTCAAAATGTATCAAGGTACTGACTAATGCCTCTAATTTGAAAGGGGAATCAGGTATTACCAAAGAGTCCTATTCTTCCTAGTCCAAAGAGGCTTCTTCTAACATTGTTTCCTTCTTTGGGTCCAATTTGGTATGCACATGAATACCAACACTAGCTTCCTGTGAAGCACCTTCACCAGAGGACATGCTACCTCTCTTCTTTCTTACCAATTTTGCTTCAGGGTCTTCCTCCTCTTTGTCTTTATGCTAAGATTTTTTTATCTTGTAGCCTTTTCATTCTTTCCTCTCTTGGATGGTGCCACTAGAGGAGTCTCTTTCCTCTTACAAGATCTTGTAGAGGGTCCCGAAGGAGCTGGACCTTTACCTTTAGAAGCACTGGGCTCAATCTTCACTTTAGGGGCTACAGTAGGTTTTGGAGTGGTCCTATTGGATCTCCTTGGTCTTGATGATTCTCCAACCACTTGTTCTTTCATGTCTCTTCCTTGTGCAATATGCTCATCAGTGAAGCCAACCTTTTTAAGGATTTCATTTACATTCTTCCTCATCATAGGCTCCCTATGCTTCAAATGAACTTCCAATTATTTTTCTGCATAAATGACAACTCTTGGTTCACTGATCTCTTTAGGAATTTTCAAAAATACTTGCACATAACCTTCAAATTTAGCCTCTATAATCTCATAACCCAATGGTTAAATCCAAATAGTCCAGGGTTCGACAACTTCAATCATGCACTCATTAAAGGAGACACAAAATATGATATCATTTTTTTACTTCTCAACAATCTTCTTTAGAATCCTTTCTCTTTCATTCATGTTGCTCTTGAATACATCAAAGCATGTTTTTAGAGCATTTTCCTGACTCTTCAAATTACAAAACTATGCATATAGTCAAAAATTTGATGAGAAACTAATGTGGATGTGTTCGAAATCACCACATCATTTCTTCCAGAAAGTCTTCTAAGAAAGTAGAACAATAAATACACAATGAAAGAGAAAAAATTAAAAGCATATTTCTTCTCCCTTGTCATATTCAAGCTCTCAAACAAATACTATTGAAGAAGTTCACACAAATCATAATCTGCACCATTAGCTACCATGTCATATCCGGTGTAAATTACTATAACAGGTCCACTGAATTCTCCTTGTTTGTGAAGTAGATTTTGTGTCCAATCATTATTGTTGCATACTTTACCGCAAGATTGGTAATAGGCTTTGTTGCAAGAGCCCTCTTATCAAATATAGCATTGATGAGTTCCATCACAAGTTCATTCTTCACAGATTTCAACACTAGTACCGGTTTGGTATCATAGAGTCTGATAACAACATTAATCACTTCCTTAGATATAAGTTGAGGTTTGCTAGTCCACAAGAATTTATCATGAATTCTACTGAGAGTGGGTGTGACATACTTCTCATCAAGTGTGGAACAAAAGTTAGGAAACTAATTCCACCGATCCAACTTCTTTGAAACTAGATTTGCATATTCTGGATTTACCAAGAAATCATCCCTAGTGAGATCATTTTACCACATGCTTATCAATTTACTATGGTTATAATCCTCAGTCTTAATATGGATGTACATTCTAGTGTCTTCAGTAGGAATGACACCGTAAGGAATAGATGGGAAGGTACCCAAAGGGTCGTCTTCAAAAACCTTCATAGAATATTTATTATAGGAAAATCTAGGTCTTTTTGACACATTTACAACTACATGAGTTTCCATTCTTCCACAAATAGAGCTCAAATAATTTGAAAATGTAGAATCACACAAACCCACAATATCACAGATGAGTAAAATACCTTTTTCCTTTGTGAAAAACCAAAACTAGGGTTTGCACAACTCACACTTCAAATCACCTCAAGATTGCTCCAAATCACTCTCCAATTTCTTCAAATGCATAAGTGATTAAAATACCTTACAAATTCACTTTATTAATCAACGATTTTCCCTAATTTTCATTAAATGTAGTAGATTTCAAAAAGCTGATAATACCCTTGTTCACTACATAGAAAAACCCTAATTTGCTCCATAATTGATCATGCTTGTAGCTTTTCTTCCAGTTCCTTTTGCATAAGTTTTTTTTATCCATCCTTTACTACATATCTTTGTTTCAACATCTGACACAACAGATATCCAGGGGGTTAAAAAAAATTTCTGTTAATGCTCCCCCTAAGACCATGCTAGGTCTAATTCCTGGAGGAATTGTATACATCGAATGAGGGAATAGACACATCTGTCATTTTTGGCTCCTCTTTCTTCCTCCATATCTTGTTCATGTTTCTTTATTAACCTCATTCTTTTCAATTATATTCATTGGTTTATTCTTCTTTAGCAAATCAAATTTATTTCCTCCTTTACTTCTACATACTCTTCAAATGTGTTTGGGCTTGTTGCAGTTGTAGCAAACAACATTTTATTTTATTTTTCTGACCTCTATTAACCCTTGATCTACATTGATTTCCTTTGTTTCCAAACTTATTACATGTATAGAAGTAGCCAACAAAAGATTGATTCATTTTTCCTCCATTAAACCAATTCACCATCTGAGTTCTACATTCACTAGCTCTATGTCCAACCTTTTTGCATGCAAAACATTGTCAGGAGAAGGAAATAGCATACTAGTTTATTACATGAGAAGAAAACACCATTGAAATATGGATACCTTTGAGCATTTCGTTGTCTAATAGGCAATATTCTAGCAAAGTTTCTTGAATTTCTTTTATATTTTCCCTTATTTTGGGTCTTTTTATTATCCATTGTGTTTGGGGTCTGTATATCCTTTGATTCTTCACCCGCTTCCATTCCTAAACCACCTTTGTGTTTACTTGAATTCTGTCCTACAATCAACTCATCAAGCTTGGTGGAGCTTTTCTTGAAATTACTTTCATATATTTTTTCTTTATCCATATATGCTTTCAAATTTACCACCTCTTTTTCAAGCCTTGTGCATTCACCAGTCTTGCTTTGCACCATTATATTCAAAACATCTTCAATTCTCTTCTTTTCCTCTACGTGCACTTTCAATTTGGTGATCTCTTAATTTGTTTTTTTAATTGCTCACTCACTTCTCTATATATTTCCTTGAATTTCTTCAATTGCTCTTTCAATTTTTGGATGCATTCATTTTCCTCATCAAGATTTTGTTTCAAATCTTTGTTTTCATTTTCAACCTTTCCAAGATCTTCAAGAGCATACTATAGTTATTTATCATCCATTTGTTCAATCTCCAAGATATTCCTCAAGTTGTTAGGCTTCTTCGGAGGAACTAAGATTTGATACCAATTGTTGAATACCCAAGATACTGAGAGTGGGGTGAATCAATAGCTTCTTAAATTTATTGAACAAACACCATCCAATTATTCCAATACATATCATAGTAAAAATGAGTAAGAGCATTAATAGAACATAAAGCCACACAACACATGAACACCATGATTTTTATGTGGAAAACCCAAAATGGGAAGAACCATAGTGGGATTAGCTCACAATATAGTATAACCGGTTATAAGATATTACAAAGAGTGGCTCACTACCTACAAGAATACAATAACAAAATGGCTTACAACTAGCAAATGAACTGATAAAGTTACACCTAACAAGTGTTGATTGAGTTCCTTTTATGCTTAGTAAACTAGCTTTACACACTTCATCATCTTCACATACTTCACTATCTTCGTACACTTTAGATTCCCACTTCACAAATTCACTAGAACAACTGCAAAACTATCCAACATATATATCTGACTCATCCGCAAGAATCAATTAGGTCAGCCTAATTAGATGCAACTCTTATTCACAAAAATGATCAATTGTTGGCTTTAAGAATTTACAAAACCTTTCCAAAAACAATTCAAGTGTGTAACATTCTACAACATGTTGGAGTGGACTTAAGATAGGTCACACATACATCCACAACAAAAAATTAATCCATCATAACATCAATTACTTATTAGGTCGGCTAGGGATAGACCTAATAACAAAAAATCAACAATAGAGTAATGTCGATTCACCATACAAGCACTTGTGCATGTGGTATTTTAAACATACAAGCTTCCAACACCCAAAATCCATTTCCCAAAACTGCACGTAGTGATAATCATCAGTGAAGGATTGTAGACCAAAATATTGGAGGATAGTAACTGCGTATCGGTTTAGGCTACTAGATCAAGCTTGAACTTAAACTTGTAGTTGTAACTCATATAACATGGTGACATCAATGACAACATAAGAGCTACAAAAAGAGATGTTCTTCTTCATTCTTCTAGCTATTGTTGTTTTTTTTGTGCTAATGCTACTTGTTGTTGTTGTTGGGCTAAATCTACTTGTTTTGTTGCTATGGTGACTTATTGTTGTTGTTGTTGTTGTTGTTGTTGGGTTAAAGCTACTTGTTTTGTTGCTATGGTGACCTATTTTTGTTGTTGTTTTTGTTGGGCTAAATCTGATTGTTGTGATTTCTATTGTTGATGGGCTTAAGCTGCTTGTTGTGCTTTCTGTTGTTGTTTGGATAAAGCTGCTTGTTGTGCTGCTATGGTGATTTCTTCTTCTTGTTGTTGTTATTAGATAGCCTATCGATAGGCTTGTTGTGCTTTTTGTAAAGCTAAGGCATGTGTTTGCAATGTTGGATTAGGTATTTGTTGGGACATCTATGATGGATTGCGGACATTGATGTTTTGAGTGGACAATGGATTGTTGGTGAGAAGTGGAGGATTCCCTTGATTTATCATTCCTTGTAAGATGGAAGAATGAGGTGGAGGAATGTATGTTTGATTTGGGATTGTAGAGGGAGTGGTATGAAAAGGTGAGATATAATTAAATTATGCAATGGAAATGACACACTAGGACCTTGAGTCCACTGATTGAAAAGATTCCCTTGTCTTGTGTTTTGAGGATTGCCTTGTGCTAAAGATGTAAACAAAGGATTGGTGATCAAGGTAATTCCTAGATTGAATGAACTTATAACCAAGGGATTATTTGGAGGTGGATTGATGGTATATGATGTGGAAATGGTAGATCGAATGGATGAACCCACCAAAGGGTTGGATAAAGATGTTCCTATTTGTATTAAGGGTTGATTCTATGATATTAAATTTACATGGCCTTATGTTCTATTTTGAGATGTTTGGTCTACACTAATTTGTGTGATGGTAGGTATACTTTTGGTACTCATAGGATTGGATGAAGAAGGGTGTCCCTAAAATTTTGAAGTGGTGGTGGAATAATGGAGTTGAAGTGATGTGTGTATTTTTTTAGGATTTTTAGGGACATGAGGAGCACCAAAGGTAGGTGTCCAAGTGGTGGTGGGAGGTGGAGGATTAGTTTCAAGGGTACCCACAAGTATACTATTATCAAATGGTGAAATGTGACTAAAATATTGAGCAAGGCTTGTTGCAAGACTAGGTATGTAAGTTTGATTTAGCCCTTGTGATGGAGTTGTGAAATCTTGTGTTAAACTCTGTGCTACAAATGTCAGTGAAATAGGAGCTATATTGTCAAAAGTATGATGTTCCAAAAGTTCTTCCCTAGTAAGCTCAAATGGGTTTTTCTTGACATCTTCGATGTCATATGGTCCTAAAGGAGATGATGGTTGTTGTGATGGGGTAGCATGACTTCTAGGATCAAATTCTAAAGGATTTGGATCACTTGAGGTAAATGTAAGTTTGGTTTTTTCTATGATTTTCGTGTTGTGATCTCATCTTTACCATAAATTTTGTGTCACCTATGGGAGAGTTGTGTTGAGTTTTGTAATGTTTGAACTCTCTAGTTGACTCAAATCTAGGTAAAAGGGATGCTCTAAGTCTTTTAGGGGAAATTGTGAAAGTGGGGGATGAAAATATGGGTAATGTGGGAAGTGGCCTTTGCAAAACATTTTAGGACAACACTTTTGACTTGAGTGCGATGTCTTCATGTGGGGACAAAAGATGTTAATGAAATTAGAAATTTTTAGGGTAGACTTGTGACCTTCAGGATAAGCTAGTTAAAAATTGATAACTAACTTAGATAAATGCATGGAAAAGGATACATTTAACATACAAAGTAGCTAAGTTAGCAAGTGATGTGGTTTGATTTGATGTTCAAGTCACAAAATGTTTGATGTATTCAAAGTTTTGCAAAGGTAGATGAGATGGGAGATGAAATTGGATGAAGGGGTGAGTGAGGTGTTTGACCCAATGTTCACTAAAAGTGAACCCTTTCTTTTTTTTAAATACCAAGGTGATGAGAATGATGCTAGACCTCTAAAATGTTCAAATCCTAAAGACCCAATGATTTAGACAAGTTTATTACTCAAAAATTTGAGGGTTTTGTCTCATTAAGAATGTGTACATGTTAGGATATTTTCTCATGGTGTGTTCATTAAATTTTACCAACAACTTGGTTTTGTTCTCGTAGAGTCCCTCAATGCGGTAGTTGATTGCTTTTGTACTCCAATGTCTACATTTAAAGTTATGACCAATTGAACTTTGTTTGGGGATCTTTACTTTGCATGAGATCATTTGGTAAAGTGAGCTATAAGATTAAGGTGATGACAATGGTACTAGACCTCTAAAATGTTCATGTCCTAGAAAATGAAAGGATATATGGGAATGTTCAAACCATTTATAGCTCTCCTAGCTTGTGCATAAGAGTTTCTCAGCAAAGTGTAATGATTGTGGTAAAAGATTGAAGCCCACTTTTGACTATACTTTGTTCTACGATTCCTATGTCTGAAATGAAGTGTTAGATATTTTTACCTACAAATTTTGACTTTTTGATGGATCATTTAGGGGAGTTTGGTATCATGTGAAAATAGTAAGTGTATGGAAGAAAGGACGATGTTTATTTCCATATGGGAGGTGGTAGCGTGGGCCTTCTAGCCTCAATATTACATTGTTCTTCTGCTTCATCTAAAATGGTTGTTGTGTTTCTCCACTGTGTTTGTTTCCTTGTGTTCAAAAGTGAAGCTTCTCAAACTGCTAATAAGATCAGTTTGCTCATTGTTTATGAGTTTAAATTTTGGATGAATTATAGCACCTAGAAGATCAAGTTATTTAATGGGAGCAATCGGTCTCCAAATAGTCATGTGGGGTCCATTTGTCAATTTATCTTTGCTTAAGTGAATTGATTTTACCACAAACACTTGTCTTTTATTATATTTCCAAACTAGATGTTTATGTCTAAAACATCATAACTTTCACAATGTCCATTTCATGAAAATCATGAGGTTAAAGCCATAATTTCCTATGTTGTCTTTGGGGAAAATTGGGTTTTAGATTAATGTCAATATATTTAGAAATTGCTAAGGATAAATCCTTAGGGAAAGCAGTAATATCAAGGCTAACTCAAGAAGTCCATAATTATGCCAAAGTGTTTGAAATTTGGATAGTGAATGTTTGTATTTGGATCATCTTGAAATCAACCAAAGTGTTAAACTGACTCACAAGAATTACAACCATAGGATAGAAATGTCTATATTTGTTGAATTCCCACTTGTATTTCTCTAGCTATGCTTATTTAGAGTGGTTGATTAAAAGCTTGACCACATTGGCTCCCGTCCATGACACAAACTTCTTTGGGTCATCCAAGCTTCATTCTCTAATGAATCTCCCATGAAAAAAATTTCATCTCTACTAAGAACTGCAAGTATGTGGGATGACTTTAGAGGTCTGACCTCCCGATACCAACAAATATTAGGGATTTTTGGCTACTACACAAGGGTTCATAATAAGTGCATCTGGTTTAGAGGAAACTATGATAAACTCCCTAAAGAGGTTTCCCAACCCTTAGAACAAGGGCTTTATGCATCATAAATATATTAGGGGAGAGCTATCATGCATCACTCAGTTGATTGCAAATTTCCTTGCAACCACAAATTTTTATAGCGGTTCAGAAGATCCTCAATTATGCTCATTACCACTTGGGTCATTCCCTTGGGGTGAGTAATTTTCCCACCAAGGAAGGCACTCTAAAGGTAAACAATAGCAAGGAAGTATATTTGTAGTTTGATCATCTTCATTCACATGATCAAAGAGAGAACGCATGCTATTCCTTTTTCTCACACTCTCATGGTTGTTCAATTTTAAACCCAAATTGAAAAATGGAAGTAATTTTGAAAAGTGTTAAAGAATATTTATGTTTCTCAAGATCACCAAATGGAGCAAGAAAATTGCATACGCATTCACTGGAAATTTTGAAAAATCACCAAATAAAGAAAATAGTTGTCAATTTTATCCTTCAAAGCAATAATGAATTAATTTTAAGCACCAATTGAAAGATGAGTTTTCCTTGTTCAATTATAAGCCTAATTGAAAGATGTGATGTGAGGGTTTAGTTTTAATCAACTTTGAACATTCATTTTAAAGCCCAATTAAAAAGTAGTACATTGCCTAAAATTGAAACTAAAAAAACATGAAATTGGGTTATAATTTCCTCAAAGTGTTGAAAGCTTGTTACAATTAGAGAATGTTAAGATAGAAGAGAATGTCTTCAATTTCACTCCATGCATTTAAACCCTCAAAAACCCTATTAGTCCAACAATGAAAACATAGTCATACATCCATTAGTAATTAGATAAACCAAAGAAATTAAGTCACATGTAAAAATAAAAGGTTTCTTACCCTGGTTGGGCATCGCTACACATGATAGCATCATAATTTAAGACTTGGGAATCACTCTGGTGAAAACAAGCATTGTTCTATAGTAAAACTAGTGAGCATGATTACATCGCTATTTTGATGGGAATCACTTCTGACAATGGCGTCACTGTTTGGAATTTGAAAGCATTGGTCTGGTGAGTTTTGGAATTGTCATTTTCATTTCTTGTTATCTTAAAATTAAATACATGTCACTATATTTAAATCGGTGTTGCCAAATTAAATACGCATCACTGTTTTAAACTGCTTGAGCATTACTATATGGTGACACTATTGAAATAGCATCACTATTTGTGGTTTGAGTGTTGTGAGCTGTAAAACAACATGAACATGGATTTCGAGCTAAAAAATAGTTAAATGAATGGTTTTCCCTACTAGCACAAGAATCTCAATGGAAAAATACTGGTATGGGTCGAATTACACTTGATCCATGCAGTATTGAAGCATGACGAAGCCACAAGTACTCGAATCTCAACAAGATCAATAAATCAAAATTAAAAATAAAAATTTCATCAAAACCTAACATACTAAACCATGAAAGCTTTTAAAACATCTATTCTAATCTATTGAAACTAATCCTGCTATGGAATTGGTGTCGTGTTGATGTGGAACGATGACCCTTTGTCAATCTCATGATTTGTGAGCCTATTTCACTCGATTCTATGGAAAAGAATTGAAGAAACCATAGTGTTTGGTGTATGAAAACCTAATTTATGATAAAATGAACATGATGCAAGCTAGGTTACCATGATTTTATGCTAAATATGAACTAATTATGCTATTTCTGAGCTAATTGAAGCTAAAAACTATACTAAAAAGAGGAAACCCTAAATAAGATGGATGCAGGGAAGCCATTAATGGATGCTCTAATCTATTATGCAATGAAAATAAACTAAAAATAAGCTAAATGTGTGAAAATTGAGAGTGTGGATGCAAGTGAATTCAACATGACTTTGTAATAGAAAGATGGATGTATGAGTTTCAATAGCATAATTTTCTCTAAAAGGGATAGATCCATTTGTCTCCAAATGGTGACCTATTTATAGGAGAGAAAATGAAGAATGGGTGGTTGAGATCAAAAAGCTTAATCAACGGTTCAATATGAAAGGAAGAGAAGGCATGGATCACAGATTCTCATTAACGGATGAGAATGCATGATGAGATTTAATCAAATGCTCACATTTACCTCAAACAAACACACTTTTGACCTACTCACATAGGTCAAAGGTAACGTGCTCAAAAGGTAAAGAGGTTAACTTCCTAAAGAAGTTAAGTGAGTTGATTGGAGGAGAGGGAATATTCCTTAAAATATCCCATTGGGTGAGGAAAAGGGTGAATTTACAAATTAAAACATAGTTTTAATTTTGCAAAAAGGGGTAAGGAATATTCCATGGGGATATTCCCCTTTGATTAGAGGAAAATTAGTTCAATTGTTAATTAAACATGATTTAATTTATGTAGTTAGGGGATTAGAGGACTTTAAAGATGATATTTATTAAATTAGATGATTTAATAAATTGGGGAGAGAAGGGGGAATGATATTTAATTAAACAGCTTAGGGATATTTAATTAAATAAGGTGACTTAGGAGATTAAATTAAATATTTTGATTTATTTAATTTAATAGGATGAAGTGTTAGTGCAAAAAGAGATGAATTAACCCAATTAAATTAATTAGGCCAAATAAATGAAAATGATGCAATTAATTAATTAGCTAGGCTAATTAGGTCAATTAAGTGAAAAGAGGATGGGTTAAAGAGGAAATGGTGTTAATAAATCTGATTTAAGTGTATGACATCGATTAAGACATTTTTCAATATCTACAGTATGAATGTAGATGTTGACTCTTGATTGAATGCTATGGATCTTGACTTGAATGCTTGCTTCAATCATAATAATGTATATCACAAATGTTAGCTCAAAAACACACATGATGCATGATGACTTTGACATGATGCTTGATTCTTGAATTGATACTCCAAAATTCTTGATAATCAACTCTTGAATGCTCTTGATCTCATAAACTTGTGATAGGAATTCTTTCATAAAAATTCTAAGAGAAAATATGTGAAATAACCTTGTATTTATACTTGTTTATACCAAATTTCCTGAAATTACAACACTAGAAACTGACATCAGATCTAGGAGAATAAAATCCCACCAAAATTTGAATGAAAAAAATAGGTCCAAGCTAAGTAGGAGTCATATGGTAGTCGGGGCATATGAGTCCCAGTAGCCTAGGCTTGGGACACAAATTTCAATAAATGTTAAGTTTAATACCAAATTCAGGTTGATGCCCCAAAACTTAGGTGGGACCTATACACCTAAGGTAGCATATGAGTCCTACATCGCTAAATATGAGAAATGCAACCCAAAACCATTAAATTATGATTGGCTATTAGATGTGTCAGGATTATCTTCAGAAAGATGCATTAAATAAGGATTTTGGATGCAAAATAGGACCAAATAAGGCATAAAGAAGTCCAATTTTAGCAGGGAGGGCCCAAAAAAGTGTGAAAATGTAGAGGGATACATTTCCCTACAAAACACTTATAGTTGCAATTTTTTTGATTTTCCAATGTATAGTACATCTGAAAATTGAATTTAAAACCTAGGTTACTTGAAAATTTTGGTGATAGTTTGCATTTATTTTCAAAACTATCCATGTTCATTAGTTTTTCATCATAACAATTGAAAAATAATTTGGAAAATTTGCAATTTTTTTAGATCCAATTTTCCTTGTCTAGGGCTTAGATCTAAATTATTTTTGTTGTGAAAATTAATTACAATATTTTTTTATCTTTTTTGCATGCATGTTTTAGTGAAAAACATTGAAAAACAAAAAAAATTGCATATTATTTTCATTCCAAAAGATCAAAAAGCATTAATTTTTAGTATTTTTTAGAAAAAATCCCTCAATTATAGTATTTAATTTTTGAAAATTATCATTTGAACATATTCAATTGTCCTAAAAATATCCAAAATTGCATGCATACATGTACTTCATATAAAAAAAATAGGTTTTGGCACATTTCTAGAAATCTATTCACTTTGAGACCCAAACCTCTGAAGAATAGGAACCTTAGACACTATAGATGATTGCTAAATTTTGAATGTGTTAAATTTCCTCACCAAAATATGGTTCCCTAGGCACCCTTTTCCAGCTAATTTGAGCCTAAATTTAAAGTGTGAAACCTTATCTCTAGTATCTTCCTAGATCTTGCCTCAACCTTAATCTTGTAACTATTTGGTTTTTCTAAAAATATTGCTAGGGTGATCCATAGGACATAACACAATGTTCTCATTTTAAGATCTTTTGTTGTCATTATTCATGTTCTATTCTTAGATCTTGTTAATAATTTCAAAGAATTTTTGTTACAAGCATCTGAAAATGAGTTCATTTCTCCTCTTTGTTATTTTTTATTGATCCCTCTGACACTATCTCTCCTATGTGTGGGTTTAGATTGGTGCAAGAGAATGCAATCATTGAAAATCATGAAAATTGTAGTTGTTCTTCTCTTCATACCTCACCTACTTGTGAGGGTATCTTAGTGTTAGAGGATCCAATCATTGTGCATCATGAGAATATTGTTTGTTTCTCTCCCAATACCTCTCCTTCTCGAGAAGATATTGTGGTGCAAGAGGATAAGGCCATTAATACAATTATTTCAAAATAAAATAAGATGGATTTCATAGATGAAGATTCCAAGGTGATATCAAATCCCCCATCAATAGAAGATTATCAACAAGTATTTAACTCCATTGAGATTATGAACACATAGTTACCATTTAGATCTCCTTTAATTATTGGAACTCTTAAAACTACTCTAATTATTGGACCTCCTAAATCACCTCTCATTATAACCTTCTAAATCTCATGGTCATATCCTAAACTTTGCAAAACAACTCAGTAGTAATGATGTGTTGCAAAAACCAAGTTATCATGTAGTTTATCAAACATATAACACTAGACATAATAAGAAAACAAGAAAAACACCATCCATCCTACTACTTGAACCATACCTTCCACTTGCACCTAATATTCCTTAGTGTAGTGGTAAAGAATATGATATTATTGAGAAAATTTGTAATGCTCTATCCAAAATTTCCCTTTGGGATTTGATTCAAACATCATCTACATGCCACATGATTCTTCAAGAGGCTTTGAAGAAGATTGTTGTCTCAACTTCTATTAAATTGAATGATGTAGCTACTTTATTTTATGGTATGCAAGTGAAAAATTTGGGTATTATATTCCCTCAAAATGAATTACCCTCACTTGATATCCAAAATAAACATGAAGCCTTAATGATAATGGTGGTCATTAATAAAATTGGAGTTAGGTTTACCCTCATAGAAAAAATATTATTTCTTAATATTTGTAGCATTGATCTTCTAGATAAATTTGGTATGATAATAATCTCAAAGAACCTAATCATGTTCATATGCATGGATTTGATAATGTTAGTAAGCAACCATTAGGGGTGATCACACTACTCATTAAGGTAGGGCCCATGGTTTTTCCTACCCTTGTCCATATCATGCCAAGACCTCTTTCATACAATCTTCTCCTAGGTAGACCATGGATGCCATGAAGGTAGTCTCATATACTCTTCACTGTGAGATGAAGTATGAATATAATAATAAGATATATATAGTTAAAGTAGATGAAAAAGTTATAATTCAAAAGCTGAAATGGAACATAACACTTCCAACTATCTTAATGCTATGATTCCACCTTCAAAGGTAGAACCTATACAAATTGATGATGTGGAAATGGAAATTATATTCCCTTCTTGGAGATAGTAAAATTCCTTGCCCAATTTGGACCTATTTTGGTACCCTTGCAGTAATTACCATTTAAATAGTCATTTGTAGGACCCTAAGACCCATTATTCCAGATCCCGAGGCTTTTTTCAACTAAAAACCCAATAAAATCATTTAAAACATAAAAAAATTCTAGAAAACCCACCTCAAAAATCTAGTGTGGGACTCATTTTCCACCTTGGGCGAATGAGCTCCCCTAGTTGGGACCCATTCGCCACCTTGGGAGAATGAGTCCCATTAGGGGTCTTTTTAAGTTTTTTAGTGGGAAAATCACCTTTTTAATTCAAATTTTTGGTTGTGGTCAACCTTTGAGATCCAAATAATAGTAAACTAGGTGTAATGCATATATAAGAAAGTTTCTAAGTCATTTTTATCATCTAAGAAATTATTTTCAAGAGAAAATTCAAGAGACAAGCATCAAGAATATTCAAGTATTCTTTCACAAGAGCATTCAAGTTTCAAAAGAAAGAAAAGTTGAAGTCTTGGAGTAACATTATAGTTTTTTTGCAGCTCTTCAAGCTCACTTTCATTAAAGATCTAACATTTTCAAGGGTTGATCATGGTTGTCTATGGTGAATCATAATGTATTCTAGGTTGGGGAGATGCAACTATCCATCAAGCCAAGCTAAAGGACTTGTTTCCTAAGTGATTCCATCCTCCATTATCACTCTACTTTTAGCCTAAGGAAGGAACAAACATTATTAAGGCTCATTTGGGTGATTAAAGGTCTCTCAAAGTGAGTCATCCATTGTCATATTTCCATTTATGCATCTCATTCTTACACATTAGAATCTAGGGTTGTATCATGCTTCAAATTTATTAGTATTAGACACACTTAAGGCTAGGTTTTATGTTCACATTTATATTTGAGCTCCACTTTTTTCACGAAGGTTTAATTACCAAACTAGGGGTTTGATTGAGGAAAACACCCCCATAAGAAAATCAAGTCTATAATTTGTTTTGTAGGTATTTCCTTAGATTCAGATCTAGAAATCAGTTTGGAAGGGAGGGATAGAGATTGGAATATAGATCTAAACCTTAAATTCTCTAGAAAGTGGAAAGGGACTGATTCTCTTGAAATGGTGAATGAGTCCCACTATAGGTACTTTTTAGAACTATTTGCAGATTCATATATCATTTTCCCTGAAACTGGTTCTTGTACAAAAATCTAGATCTCGGACTGATTCACCCTGATTGGTGAATGAGTCCTAGTAGGTCAAAAAGTCAAAATTTCTAGTCTTTTAGACCTCCTTCGAGCCATCTCCAGATTTCTAGGTGCACATAGTCCTTTCTTTAGTTTTTTGTTTTGTTTCATTTGCATTTCTAGGTCATTTAGCGAAGCTTTGCATTGAATTAGCATTTTGCATTATATCTTACATTTCAACTTGCATTATACTTGTCTTTCCAAGTTCTTACTATTTGGTGAACCCCTTATTGGTTTACTTCATCCCCTTGGATAACCTTATTGCAAGATATCTTTATCCTTTGCATTGAGATCTCTAGGGCTATCCTTGAGCCGAATAGCTTGAAAGTGGGTGTGATCAATGTACTAAACCATACGATAGCACTCATCACCATTTTTAGAGGTCCCATTTATGTGAACCTATATTTATAACATCACAATTCTTATTTGGAGTGCATCACCATCCTAGGTTTGGTTTGCATTAACATTACATTAGGACTTGTATTAGTTAGATTACATTCTAGGGTTTTTTAATTTTGCATTTGTGAAAGTTCATATAGCTTACATTTTTGTTTCTCATTTCATTTAAATTCCTACAAAAGCTACATTTCTACTTAGGTTTTAGATCATACAAGATAGAAAGCACAAAATCAATTAATTTTGTTTTTTAAAAAATTGAAAAAAAATCCCTACTATGACTCATTTGCCACCTTGGGTGAATAAGTCCCAGTGCAAATTATGAATTGCATTTTACAAAGTTAAATTCCCTATTTTTAAGCTTATGTTTGTTGTTAAAACTTTTCTTTTTTAGTTTGCATACTTTATGTTACATTCAAACCATTCGAAGTAGCATAATTTACATTCATTACAATTGTGGATAGAATAATATTTGTGTATTTTTCATTTTCAGCATTAGTTCATAGTTCAATTATATTAGATTACATTTGGCATACATTATAAAACAAAAAGAAAAACAAGATCAAACACATAAGCCACTTGGAGAAAGTATAGTTATTTGACTATGTCAAATCTCTTCTTCCAAGTTAACGTAACCCTCAAGACTTTTACTAGTGATGAATTTGACATGTTAGATAAATCCCTTGATGATTTAATCTCACAAAGTTCATCCACTAAGGTTTGTTATGACATACCAAAAAAAAGAGACATTAATGTGATTCAACCTCAACTTATCCTTTACCCACCTTCACACAAACCTCAATTTCAAAACAAACCTCTTTACCCTCTTGAACAACCTAAGAACAATGTTTTGTAGTAATCAAGTAATAATACCATTGCTCATACATACAACACTAGAAGAAATCCATAATCGAAATGACCAACTCTGACAACCTTACCCTCACCAAATCCCATCTTTCCTAGTGCTCCACATTTACCTCCTCTTGGTGGGAAGGAGTATGATCTTGTTGAACAACTTAAGAATACTCCTACAAAGATATCGCTATGAGAACTAATTCATAATTCACCTAATTATCACACTATGCTTCAAATAGCCTTACAACAAGTTGTGAACCCTCCTAATACAAATGCAAATGATGTGGCATCTCTAATACAAGGAATGAATATAGTTAATGTAGACATTATCTTTCACAAACATGAGCTCCCTCCCTTGGATATGAGAAAGAGAAATGATGCCTTCATGATAATAGATAAATTCAATAGTACATGAATAAAAACAACCCTTGTTGATAATGGGTCATCCCTTAATGTGTGTAGTGTGAAAATTTTAGATAGATTATGCATGGAAAAATCAAAGACTTAACTTAACTCCATATCGATTCAAGGATTTGGCAATGTAGGAAAGTAACCGCTTAGTGTGATTACTTTACATATTATAGTTGGAAAGGCTACCTTACAAACCCTAATTCGAGTTATGCTTCATGATATGCCATAAAATCTTATTTTAGGAAGACCATGGATTCATTAGATGCATGCAGTGACTTCTATCCTTCATCGTATCATGAAATATGCCTATAACAACAAGGTATACCAAGCCGAAATAGACCTAGAGCTTGAGAGTGACATACACGTAAGGAATTGTGATGAGTGCGTAGCCCGAGACTTAGAAAATAACCCACAAATAAGAGAATAATTTTATTATTTAGAAAATGGAGCTTCTTACATGCAGAGGATCTCAAATCCCCAAGTTCTACAACACATGAAAGTTACAGAAAGCTACAAAATAACCCTTTCACAATATATGAGCTTATCCCCATAAAGCTACCCCAAAAATTAGAAAGTCACCCATAAATAGAGCTCCTCTTTAGTTTGGAGCCAAAAAAACATTCAAATTTGAGTTTAGGTGGTTTGGCGCTGAAAATTACAACTTGAAGTTCAAATTTCAAAAGAACATTTGCAATTGTATCCAGGAAACTAAAACTGCAATATCTTTCAACCCAAGAATAGAAAATAAAAACTGTAAATTGGGAATTTCATTATGATGAAAAGGGTATGCAAAAATGTATAAACATCTAAAAACTGAGAAACTTGAAATTTAACTATTTTTGGGTGATGCAAAATTTCCCTTACACCACTAGATGCTCCTACATCGGAAACCCAGGGTAATTTGAGAAGTGACCCTGTCACGTCTCAGATGGTTGAGGAAAACCCAACCGGTCAACCGCTACCTTAGATAGCAAGATGAATCTTCCACAGGCCTTCCTCTCCATTTCACTAGATATTCTTCATACTGCCTGTTTTTGGTACTCCTTCCCACACTACTATCCAAGATTGCTTCAATCTCCTCCCTTTCTGAAGTAGGTGCTAGAATGCCATACCGCCCTATTGCTGGTGCTTCCTCCGTTCCACCTTCATGATACTCTGTCAAATCTGAAATGTTGAACATAGGGGAAATGTTGATTCCATCAAGCAACTCTACCTCATATGCATTCCCTGAATCATCCTTGTTCAAAATATTACAAGGATTGAATTTCTTCATCTTCAATTTGTTATAGGTTCCCACAAGAAACCTTTCTTTCCTCAAGTGGACCATTACTTCATCACCAATCTAAAACTCCTTATTCCTCCTTTTCTGATCTGCTTTAGCCTTATATTGCATATTCATCTTAT
Organism: Sequoia sempervirens; assembly: GCA_007258455.2. NCBI lineage: Eukaryota > Viridiplantae > Streptophyta > Pinopsida > Cupressales > Cupressaceae > Sequoia > Sequoia sempervirens. The sequence continues at coordinate 149,876,788 of VDFB02026320.1, read as the reverse complement.
TAATGTGTTCTCGTACCTTCTCATGTATATTCTTGATGTGCTCTACAAAATCTTTGGCTTCAGCACTTATTTTCTTCTCTTCATCCATCTTCCTCAATTCTAGAGCTGTTCTGGGGCTACCTCCATACACAATCTGGAATGGTGATCTACCAGTGCTTCTATTGACAAAATTGTTGTAAGAAAATTTTGCTTGGGGTAAGAACAAGTCCCATCCCTTGGTTTTATCTCCTACCAAACATCTCAGTAGGTTACTCAGAATCCTGTTAACAACCTCTGTCTACCCATCTGTTTGTGGATGGTGTACAGAACTGAACTTCAACTTTGTCTTCAGCTTCTTCCACAAGGTCCTCCAAAAGTACCCCACAAATTTGGTGTCACAATGTGAAACAATACTCTTTGGTAGACCATGTAGCCTCACCACCTCTTCGAATCATATACAAAATACTTTCTCTTGGAATCATTTAACTTTTCACTGAAATAGGCAATGGGCTTACCTTCTTGTCTCAACACTGCTCCAATGGCACAACCACTGGCATCACAATCCACCTGAAACACCTTGTTGAAATCTAGGAGGGCTAAAACAGGTTGCTCTGTCACCTTCTACTCCAACAGTTCAAACATTTTGCCGATCCAATGCTCCACTTGAATTCTTTTCTATCCCCTCTCATTGTTTCAGTCAGGGGTCCACAAATACTATTGAAGTTTCTAGTGAACTTTCTATAAAAACTAGCCAAACCATGGAAAGATGTCACCTAAATAGCAGTTCTTGGGGTAGGCCATTCCAAAATAGCCTTCAACTTCTCTGGGTCCATCTTGAGACCTTCTATTGAGACATTCATTCATAAGTCGCATGAATCGCATGAATGTGCTCAGTGCATTGGTTAGCCCAAAAGGCATGACTAACCACTTGTACAGGCCCTCTTTGGTCTTGAAGGCAGTCTTCCATTCATCTCCCTCTCGAATTCAGATTTGGTTATATCCACTCTTCAGATCAATCTTTGTGAAGTACTGAGCTCCACTCAAATAGTCCATCAGGTCATCCATCCTTGGCAGGGGAAATCTGTACTTGATTGTTATCTTGTTTATGGCTCAAGAATATGTACACATCCTCCACTCCCCATCCTTCTTTGGTGCTAAAACTGCAGGTACTGCACATGGACTCAAACTCTCCCATATTAAACCCTTTCTCAAAAAATCTTGAACTTGTTTATTCAACTCCTCATTTTCTGCAAGAGTCATTCTATGAGCTGCCTTATTTGGAAAACTAGCTCCAGGAATCAAGTCAATCTGATGACTGATCTTCCTTATTGGTGGTAAACCCTTAGGTACATTATCAGAAACAATATCTTGAAACTCATCCAACATCCTAGAAACTTCTTTTGGAACCTTCTCACTATCCTCCTTTGCTCACTCTAGGAATCAATGCATAACACACATGCTCATCCTTCATACCTTCTAAAATTTTTCTTCCATCTACATAACAAATTCTAGCACTACTACATACCTTTTCTTTGGTCTCCTTCAGGGGTTTCAACTTGTGACAAACCCCATCCTTTGTTAAGGAACAAGTGTTTGCATGGCCATCATGTATAGCTCACCTATCAAACTGCCATAGCCTCCCCAACAACATGTGACATGCACCCATGGGGATGATATCACAAAGTACCTCATCGTCGTAGCTCCTGATCTTCAACTTTACTAGGCACTATTCATTGACCAAAACTTTGTGGTCTTTCCGCAACCAGGCAATCCGATACGGATGCGGTGCCTTTCCCTCTTCAACTTCAACTTTGTGACCATCTCCTCCGACACCAAATTATCGGTGCTCCCCACCGTCAATAATGACATACCAACATTTTCCTTCACACCCGCACCTTTGCGAAATAGATTCTTCTTCGTTCGTTCCTTTTCCTCATTCACCGTGGCTCTCCTAATCACTAGGGATTCTCCCCTTTCAAAGCATCATCTAAATGTTCAGATTGGGCCTCCTCATCTGTATGTGCAACCCTTCCATGACCTTCTGGCCTTTTGTCTACCCTTCCTTGGTGTTGTGGACATTTGTAGGCTCGATGCCCTTCTTCACCACACTAGAAATACGTTCCTCTGAAACCACCTCTTCCAGATCCTTGTCCATATCTCCCTCATCCTCTACATCTTTGATCACCACTGTTTTGATCACGAGGGCAGTAGAAGTTGTCATTCCTTTGGCTTTGGTTGGTACCCACATCTTCACTTTTATTTTCATCAACATTTCGGCTTCCTGAAGGTCTTCCATTTCCCCTTCCACTTTGACCTCCTTGTCCTTTTTTCTTGCCATCAAATCTTTTGTTCAGCTTCTCTTCCACCTTAAGAGCAAACTGATACACATCCTCAATGGTGGTCATTCTGACTAGGCTTAACTCCTCCTGAATGCTTGGTCGTAACCCATTAAGATATTGGGCTACCTTCTCCTTATTGGCCTTTGTGTGACTCGTTCTAATGATTATCTTCCGAAAATCTTAGTATATTCTTTCACAGATTTGCTTCCTTATTTCATCCCTTGCAATTTCTTCAACAAATCTAACTCGTAGTACACTGGTATGAATTGCTTCTTCAGTTTCTCTACCATGCGATCCCATCTGGTGATCTTTCCTTTTCCTCTTCGATTTCTTTCCAACTAGACCTCTTTCCACAAAATACTAGCATGGCCCTTCAACTTCATTTTCACAAACTTAACCCAATCTGGGTCCTCTATTTCCTCATACTCAAAATATTCTTCTATCTCATTGATCCAGTCGATCAAATCTTCTGGGTTCAGACTTCCAGAATAACTGGGGACTTCTGCTCTGGGTCTTTTCCCAATCTTCAAAATGGCCCTTATTAGCTGCATTTGGTCTTGATCAATTGCTTCTTCTTCCTCTTCTACATCTGAACCTTCTTCCTCTCCTTCATCCTCACTTTCCTCCCTTCGGTTTAACCCTCTTCTCAACTACTCTTGAATGCATCAATCTATCTCTGGAGGGCTGCCAGTGCATCTCTTCCACCAACATTTCTGTCACTTCAACCACCTCTGGCACCACCATGCCTACCAGGCATCACTCTTGGAGGCATCTTGACCTCGACGCACAACCACGATCTTGGTACGAACTACCTCACGATTGGCGATCTATCCACACACTCAAGAAAACCTTGCTCTGATACCACTTGATGAGGGTGTAGCCTGAGACTTAGAAAATAACCCACAAATAAGAGAATAATTTTATTATTTAGAAAATGGAGCTTCTTACATGCAGAGGATCTCAAATTCCCAAGTTCTACAACACATGCAAGTTACAAAAAGCTACAAAATAACCCTTTAGCAATATGCGAGCTTGTACCAAAAAAGATACCCCAAAAATTAGAAACCTGCCCATAAATAGAGCTCCTCTTTAGTTTGGAGCCAAAACAACATTCAAATTTGAGTTTAGGTGGTTTGGCGCTGAAAATTACAACATGAAGTTTAAATTTCAAAAGAACATTTGCAATTGTATCTTCTAGAAAGTGCGCCAACTTCTCGAGGCCATAACTTTTGATCTGGGACTTTGATTCGTGAACCGTTTGAACCGTTGGAAAGGTCTCAAAGTTAATAACATGATCAAAATTAGCCACGCCAATTTCGGCAAGTTTCGGGGCCATTCTGGGAACTCTAAGTGCCTCAAATCTAACTCGGAAGATTTTTAGGTGCAAATCTGGGAAAGTAAAACTGCAATATCTTTCAACCTAGGAAAAGAAAGTAAAAACAGTAAATTGGGAATTTCATTATGATGAAAAGGGTATCCAAAAATGTAAAAACATCTAAAAACTAAGAAACTTGAAATTTAACTATTTTTGGGTGATGCAAGATTGCCCTTACACCACTAGATGCTCCTGCATCAAATTGACCCTAATATTGTAGCACACAATATAGTCCTCACTAAAAACGCTATGTCTGCTAGGAAAAAGATTCAAAAAATGAATCCTAAGATAGTCTTATTAGTTAAAGTTGAGATCAAAAAGCTCCTTGAAGTTGGCTTTATAAGACCTATAGATTGTTCTCCTTGGATCTCAAACACTGTTGTAGTCACAAAAATTGACAATCGTATTAGGATGTGTAAAAAAATTTGTGATTTGAATAAAGCATCTTTAAAAGATGACTTTCCCCTTCCTAATATTCACATGATAGTAGACTTGACAATGGGACATGCTTTTTTGTTATTCATGGATGTATTTTTTGGTTACAATCAAATATTTATCAACCCTCAAGATCAATATAAGAAAACATTTACAACAGCTTGGAGAACATTTTGTTGGGTAATGATTCCTTTTGGATTGAAGAATGCAGGTGCAACATATCAATGAGCAATGACATTGATATTTCATGATTACATACATAAAATTTTGGAAGATTATGTTGACGATATTCTAGCCAAATATTTAACAATAAAAGACAATGTAAATGTCCTTTGAAAAATATTTGAGCAAATGTAAAATAAAACATTAGATTAAATCTGAAAAAGTGTCTTTGGTGTAGATAGCAGAAAACTTCTAGGGTTTATCGTATCTCACAAAGGCATCAAAGTAGACACAAAGAAAATTGATGCTATAGTTAATATGCCACCTCCTAGAAACATCTCTCAATTACACACTTTACAAGGAAGAATTCAATCTATTCATTGTTTTGTGGCATCTTTAGTGGATTGAGCATTTCCATTTACACATCTCCTCAAGAAAGATGTGAATTTTGATTGGAACAAAGATTTTTTGTGCCATAGCAAAAAAGGACCCTTCACTTGACATGGGATTAATTCATGATAAAATGGGATTGATGAGGTCTTAATCTAGTGTTGTGAGGAATTTTATGTATCCACATGAGGTCTTGGACCCTTGCAAATCAAATAACATGCTTTTAATGACGTCTTGTAAAGGTGTTGTAAAGTCTTGTAAAGGACTTTCATCCTTTTCTAGACTTAATTAACCTATTATAAAATGTGTTTAATAAAATTATAACATCAATCTAGAAGGTTCCTAACTTAAACTTAGTGATAAACTAGTATTGTAATGTGTCTTGCACATTCACATTGATTTTTGTGTCCCAAGTGCTATTTGACATTTACATAATTATTAATAGGACCCTATTAACCCATATTGTGCATGTTGAGGTTCAAATTGATCAAATACCTGACAAGGTTGCATTTTAGACTTTATTTCCATATTCCTTGGCATCTGAGCCGTCAAAATAGCCCCCATGGGACCCATTCACCATGCATGGTGAATCAGTCCCATCTAGGTGGGACCCATTCACCATGTGTGGTGAATGAGTCCCATTTGGCCCCATTTTGACCTTTGAGTAGGAAAAAAAGTGAAATTTGAGTTTAATTTTGCTTCATGTCGACCTATGATGAGGTATTAATGGATAAAATAGGTGAATTTTCTATAAAATCACATATATAAACTAATTTTTACATCCATTAAATTTATTCACACCCATTATTCTTCATTATTCATCCATCAATCTTTCATCTTAAGTCAAGCATCTTAGTTTTTTTACATTGCAATTCATCAAGTTATCTTCTAAAGACATTCAAGGGAAAAATATTTCTCCATTGCTACATAATTTCAAGATAAAATCATCATGACAAGGTAATCAACTCCATTGTTTCATTTTTCATTACTTTATTTAATTATTTGGTTTAAATACCTAAAAGGGGCTTGACCAAGGAAAACCCCTATATTCTAACCTTCAACAATTTTTCCCCTTTGCATTTGTTTGTGTATGAAAATTTATCAAATGAAAAGGTGAGAAAAGGTGTACATATCTCATCCAGGTCATTCAGGGTGTCTCAAGACCTATTTCAAGCTTGGAGAGAGTCTACAGGTTGAGTTTTGTAGATTTAGATATGGGGAAACTTCAGAAATAGAATTGTAGATCATAAGGCATAGAATCCTATCTAGAATTCTTTGTTTTCCAGAAGAGGACTCATTCGCCATTGATGGTTAATTAGTCCCATTTCTAGGCTTGAACAATGATTTCCGTAGATTTGGATACCCAATTCCCCGAAACTAGTTCTGACACTTTCTAGAAAAAATAGGACTCATTCACCCAGGATGGTGAATCAATCCTAGTGAGAATTTCTAGTGTATTTTTCAAGTTTTCAAAGACTCATTCCACCTTCTTCCAGCTTCTAGGTACATATCCCTAATTAGGCTACTTTATGTTATAGTTTGTTTACATTTCTAGTCAAATAGTTTGAATACACATTGTGTTTTCCAACACTTTTACATTAGATTAGAATTGCATTCCTTAGTCTACATTTTCATTAGGTTTTTAGCATTTAAATACAGCCACACACACACTTCACAGCCCTTTTTCCATTTCTTCTAATGAAAACATAAGCATTTTTGGCCCACCTTTCTCCTTCTAGGTGAAAAACCCTAAGAGTGATAGAAAGCGAGTAAGTGTGAAAAATATATGTTTCAATTTTAAATAGGATTTTGAGAGTTTGAAAGAATATCTTGTCACTCCACCTGTTTTACAACTTTCTATGCAAAAAAAACCATTCATCTTATATACAATAGCATTAGCCCATGCTCTTGTGGCATTGTTGGCTTAAAAAGATGAAAATGGTAAAGAACAACTTGTTTATTATATTAGCTAAACCTTTATTGATTACGAGAAGTGATACACAATGCTAGAGAAACAATTTTTGGCTCTTGTATTCACTACTAGTAAGTTGTGACATTACTTGCTGAATTCTGAAATACAAGTGCTCACAAAATTTTACCCTTTAAGACATCTCTTCACAAAAATAGACTTATCAGGATGCTTAGCTAAGTGGGTGATGTCATTAGTTGAGTTTTGACCTTAAATTATTTATAAAAAAATAAATTAAGGGCCAAGCCTTGACTAAAAAAATAGCTAATATCCCTTCTCCTTTAGCGTTACCTAGTAATGACCCCTTCCCTGACAATAATGTGTTGACAATTGAAGCTAATACATGGGAATTATGTTTTGATGTATCTAAGTGCAGAACTAGCTCTAGTGCAAGGGCTATAATAATACCATGCTCGAGAGAGCCTATTCCCCTGTTGTATCAATTAAACTTCCTATGTACAAACAACACTATCAAGTATGAAGCATTGCTTGTTGGATTGTGTGTTGCTTTAATCATGGGTGTAAGAGACATTAAGATATTTGGTGATTCATAATTAGTCATTAAAAAAATAAATGGAACATATCAAGTAAAGCATGAAAATTTATCAAAATGCAAGGATCATACAATGACATTGTTAGAGAAGTTTTAATCATTTACCATTGAAAACATCCCTCGAAAAGATAATCGACATGCATATGCAATGGTTGGTGTAACTTCCCTTATATCTCCTCAAGATCCTTCAAAAGACTTCACCTTCATTGTGCATATAGTTATGAAACCATCAATAGAAGATAAATCAGAAGAAGTATTAGCAACAACCAGGGAATACTAGAGTGAATGATATGATACAATATTTAACTATTTGAAGGATAGTACCTTTTAATGAGCCAACGATAAAGAACATCTGCTCGAGCCTACCTATGAAAACTCACATCTAAGTATATAATTCTTGTCGATGTGCTGTATCGAAGATCTTTTAATGGTCTCTTAATTATATGCCTTAAAAAATATGAAATACCCACAATACTTGAAAAAGCTCATGTAGGTGCTTGTGGTGGTCACTTTGGAGGAAAAAAATTAGTTCAAAAACTTATCTACGTTGGATGTACTATTGGAGACATATGGAACAAGATTGCTTTGCATATGTAAAAAAATGTCACAAATTTCAAGAAGATAGTATTGGATATTGTTGATATGTGGTTGTCATTGATGTCAACACTATTGGCATTAATATCTTTAAGGCTGTATATGTCGAGGATATTGAGAAAATTGTAATAAAATAAGTTGCAGGTTGTTGGTGGTGCAATGAAGTTTAGCATGGTGGCTATCTCAGTATATTGAAGATAAGAGGTTGTGGATTAAAGGTTTTTTTGACAAGTATATCTAGTTTATTCACATGAAGTTTCAAAGGTTCGCATGAATATATGATTGAGTTATGAGTATATGTGTTCTGATAGTTGTTTTATTGCTTTAGTTGATGTTCCTAAAAGAAGATGATGTGATTCTAGTAATTTGAGTTGTTGTTGATGCTTCTATGGCGATTCATGATGATTGTGGATATTTATAGATCGTTCTCTTATTTTTTGTTGGTTCACCTTGATTGTTGTGTTCGCGATTGGTGATTTTCTCTTGTGAGCTAATGTTTTTCATGATCATGGCCAATAGGGTGATTGTAGCATTTTGCAAATCTTTGATGCATAATTGTTTAATGTGTTTCCTATTCAAGACATGTTTTTTTGGGTCCTTACTATGTTTTGGTAGACATTGTTTGGTGCACATTGATAATTTTTTATTGATTTGGGCTGACAGTTTGTACGGATTTTATATTTTGTTGGGCCAACATATAGTTGATGTTATCTTTAGTTGTGGATATATATGATCAATTTCTTATACCATTTGAAGGAAATGGTGTGTGATGTATGTTGAGTTTTGTGTGCGAATAATGTTCTAATCTTTCAAAGGCATAAGTAAAGTGTGAAGAAGAGTGAGTAGAAGATAGTGTTTATGTGCTTAACCAGAACTGTAATCAGGCATTAGAGGATGTTATTTTGTTAGTTCAAAATCTTCTAGATGTAATTTGAATATGACTGTAAGATAGTGTGTCTTCCTTTGGGCATTAATCCTTTTGTATTTAAACAATGAGCTCTAAGCAGTGTGTGTAAATGCATGTGCATTCCCCATTTATAATTCTTTTATACTCTTAACAAAGTATAATCTTGTGGATTAACCTCCACCATGGTTTTTTCCCCTAACAGAGTTTCGACATAAAAAAATATTTGTGTTATGTTTTTTTTATGTGATGATGGTTTATGCTTTCATGTTTATATATTAGATTTGACAATAAGTTTAATTTGTATAATTTATGTGACAATTGATTCACCCCCGACTCTTAGTTTTTTCCCTTGTGTTTCCAACAATTGGTATCAGAGAAGGTTCCTCAGAAGAAGTTTAATAGCTTGAGGTGATCTGGGATGGCAGCATATAAGAAGGGCAGTATGAGATTTGATGGAACTAATTATTCTCTATGGAAGACTCGAATGGAGTGTCATCTAAGATGCATTGGTGAGCCTTACTATACAATTACAAAGAATAGGTATATCATCCCACAAAATGGTCTTTCTACTACAAGTGAGATGGAGGAAGCCAAGTACAATATCAGGGCTAAGGAAGCATTGTTGACTCTGCTCTAATTGATTCCATGATGACAAATGTAATGGAGCTGAACATTGATTATGAGATTTGGAAAAAGTTGGAAAATTTGTATGAAGGTGATACCCATGTGAAGATTGCTAAGCTGCAAAGCCTGAAAGGGAAATATGAAATGTTGAGAATGGGTGAATATGAGAACATCACTTCTTTTATGCAAAGAGTGAATGAACTTTTGCATAGTATCAAATGTGTTGGTGGAACATTGGAAGAATCATAGATTGTTACTAAAGTGCTTAGATACTTTCCTGTTGCATAAAAACACAAAGCTATTGTTATTAAGGAGATCTGGATTGTGACAAATGTAACTAGAGACATGTTGATTGGTAAGCTTATTTCTTTTGAATTAAGTGAGTTTGGTGAATATCTTCCTAAGAAAGAATTTTCATTCAAAGCTACTATCTCCATAAAAGATAAGCAGAGATATGATTTAGGAGAAAGTTCTAGAAAAATGTCCAAGTATGAGCAAGAAATGAGAGATTGAAGAAGAGAGAAAACTAGATGATCTTTAAGCACTTATAATCAAAAGGGAAGCCAGAGGAGAAGGTAAGTATAAAGGGAAATTTCCTATTAAATGGTTTTTCTTGCAATAAGATAGGTCCATTTTCCTCAAGGTGTCTGGAAAGAGTTCCTAATCCAAGACCTAACAAGCCTAGATCCCAAAGAAAATTTCATTATGCTACTAATGAAGGTGTGACAAATGATGAATCTGATAAAGGGAATTTAAGTGAGGATGAATGGGTTTTTATTGCTATCAAGGGAAATGATCTACTACATATTGAATCTACTAGTTGGACAAATGTGGAGAAAGCTCTAGTTGCCAGAGTTGAAGAAAAATATGAATGGGTGATTGACAGTGGATGCTCTCATCACATTCAATACGTGATAAAAGTAAATTTGTAAGATTGGAAAAGTATGATGGTGGTGTTGTAAGATTTGGTGATGACAAAGCTAGTGTAATCCATGGCAGAGGATCCATTTCTCTTGATGGTAAGCATAATAATGATGATGTTCTATATGTGGAAGGTTTGAATCATAATCTCTTAAGTGTTGGAAAGATGGTTGAAAGGGATACAATCTTCAATTCAAGAATGGAAAGTGTAGAATATTGGGGAGATCCAGAAATGTGATTACATCTGGTACAAAAAAAAAGGTAATATCTTTAACCTAAGTGCTTCTAGTAAAAGTTGTCTAATTGCTCAAGTTGATGAAAGTTGGTTGTGGCATAGGAGAATGTGTCATGTAAACTTTGATAATATTATCAAGATAAGTTCTACTCAAGCAATGAGAGATCTTCCTAAGTTGATGAAACCTACTAATACTATATGCAAGGAATGTTAGTTAGGGAAGCAAACTAGAGTTTCATTCTAGAGCAAACAACATTGTTCAAATGAAGTGTTGGAACTTTTTCATAATGGCTTGTGTGGTCCTCTTAGAACTATAAAATTTAAAATTTTTATAGTTTTCTATATTCATAAACTTTTTCCAAAGAAGCCCATATCATGAATATAAAATTGATGAAATTTTCTTTGTCACCCATGTTCTAGTCAGTATTTATCATTTGGTCCCATAAAGTTCACCTAACCCCAAGCATTTGAATATATAAAGTCATATCAGCATGAGATGATACAGGTCTTCCCAACCCATAAGTTATTTTATACAAACACATTTTTCAGTGTATCGACAAGAGGCCAGGAATGTCATATTGATAAAGTTTCATTTGAGGATACACATCGGGAAAATGCAGTTCATAGTCTCAAATGACAATAGATTCTATTAGTGAGATAACAATTATTGGGGTGACAGTAAGAAGTCATATCGAGCTAGTATACATCTTACTGCTCAAAGCACAGGGAAATGTGTCGGTCGGACTGGTGCCAATGGAGTAAAATTCCTAATGTCAACCCGAGACATTCATCCAGTCTTGCCGATAAAGCAGAGGAGGATTCTGTTGGTAATATAATACTACCGGGATGAGTTCAAGATGTCTTGCCAACCCTTCATGACATACCGATAGAATTGGCTTGGGGTTTTGTTAATAAAGAATAAAGGAAATATCTCGGCAAGATATATTTCTTTGGCCTAAGTTGGAGTTTGTCTACCCGCCTTATTAAGTCACAGCGATAGGTTTGCATCAGTGGGAGTTATAGCAATATACTTGAGATTGAAGGGATAACTCTTGGGGAGACTCATAACGCTAGTGAAACTAAAAGACATCTTACCGACATATGATCTATCGATAGCGAAGATACAAGTGAATCAAAATAACTCTCTAGGAGACTCGAAGTGTCAGGGAAACTACAAGATGTCTTAGCGGATGTTTTAATGAACTTCAGTAGAATCCTTAATAGAAGGATCACCCAAGATTTGAAAATGTCTCGTCGATAATATTACATGATGTGACAGTGAGAATTTCAAAAAAAGACCTACTACACTCGTGTTTCAACTACAACATTAATGGTGCCGTGGAACATAAGTAACTTCATGAAATAAGGAAAAATCAATTGAATTTAACACTATTGCAGAATTGATAGTGTAGAAAGTAGGATGAATGAAGAAATAGGGAATTTTTAAAACTCAAAAGTTTCAAGAAAAATATAGTAAGCTCTTTGCGCCTTGAATTCTATAATTTTTTACTTTTGCGATTTTTGAAGAATGGAAGCCACTAGTTCGGGAAAATTGAAGTGGAGAAAACATGGGGAAAGTAGTCAATCTAGAGGGAAAAAATAGTAAACCAAAATTGAGCCAGAGGGCACTAAGCGAAAGCTAAGCCAAGATCTTATCGACCAATTACCTGGCTCTAGACCTAAAGCCAAGTGATCTACACAACATACAGTAGAAGTGGATAAACTAGATAAAAAATTTAAGCTCATAGGAGATATTTGGACACCAATAAGGGGCTATGAACTTTTTAGATTTCATTACTATCAGAGGAATCACTTTGAACTAGTATGTAATACATGGAAGTTTAATCTGGGTAAGCTAGTCTACCCTAATGTATTTGTCAATGTTGAATTGGTGACATTGTTGGCCGCTCATTATAATTCAAAATTCAAAGCCATTTGTGACCCATCCGGGAAACCATTTATACATATATCAGAAGATGCAATAGGTGAGGTTTTCAAATTGGAAGGGGTTTGCAATGAGAAAATCAGATGTGAAGAATTAGAAAGGGAATTCGGGAGGATGGACACAATTTATAAAGGTTGGAGGTTGCCACTGAACAAAATTAGACAGGGCGGAAAACCAGTTCCACTAGAGGATAGTGATGGACCCCACTTCCATGTTGATATTTTTGGACCCTGTATGAAGTATACTTATTTCTCGGTAGGCCAAGTATTGGGAATGGAAGTCCCTAAATATATGTCAATCCTGCCTATGATAATTTCAGTAGATATTCAGTATCACAACTCTAGACCTTTTGATTATGCCTCATACATTTTTAAGGGGCTCAATTTTGGGTTGATGACGGTTTAAAGTGGAGCCTCTATCTTACATCTTAGGCATTATTTGTTGTTGATGCATATGGTGTTGTATTTTGGACAGGAGTTAGGGTTGTGGCCTTAGGAGATGAGAATTTCCCAATTTGATAAGGAAGGTATGTCATTACCTGTTCAATTATGGACTATTGTGTGGGACAACAAGATTGCTAATTCTTATTTCATACACTTTGAGGAGTATTTTGTAAATCCACTATACAAATTCTATATTCATCCATGTGCTTATTCTTTAGCTGATGAGATAAAGAAGTTTCTTACCCTAAGGACTTGAATGGGCCAATTAGTCACAATTGGGGGGATTGGTATTGTTTGGATGATGCTACCATGATTAGGGTTTATGGATTTGAAGATGCCCCATTCATTTTTCCTAAAACAATCCTGGATAGGATTACATACTTGGAAATTGTTAGGAAGATGGACTTTTCTAGTGTTATGAATTTGAGCTCCTTTGGAAAACAGGCTTTTATGCCCTGTACATTGTGCTTTGGAGATTTTATTGTATTGAAGGAAGGGTAAAACTTGATCCTTGATAAGTTACTACAATACAACATGAAAAGAGGACCGCCTAGAAATAATTTTGATCCAAAAGGGTATATCAATTCTTTGAGAAAAAAGATAAACTTTGGAGGATATCAACATGTACCCTATTATTTTGATGATATGATTAGGAACTTGGAAGTTGAAGAAGCATAAATGGTGGTTGAGAAATATAATCAAGGGTTGCAAGATACATAGTTGTTATCTTTTGGTTAAAAGGCATTTGAGGGTAAAGTGCCACAGGGTTAGCCCAATAAGATGTCAATATTGAGAACTTAGGATTACACCTGCCCTGCCAGGGAATTAAATGTTGAAGAGAGCATAGATACAGATGCAAGGCACACAGAGTATAAGTCATTTGTAGCAGATAATGAATTTATAAATTCTCTAGAATTTAAATCATTCTTATATAAACAAAAAGGAAAAGAGATAAGAGAAATGGTTGATAATGTTACACCAAGTAATGAATAATAGTTACTGAATGATCTAAAGATTAGTGTGGACAAAGAGATGGTGGTATGGCCCCTTAACAGGGGAGGAAAATGTTAGGAAGTGTTGGTGTTATGGTTTTTCAAGGGTTGGATCTCAGTTATGCATTAGTCTTTTATAGTTTTCTGAAAGATAGTAATGCTACACACAAGCTCAACCCAGAAAAGGTGATAGAAGTATATGTAGGGTCAAAATACAATCTAGATGAAAGTTCATTAATGATTTGGGCCTTGTATCCACCTCATAGGAAATTAGTTGTCATTGATACTGAGAAGGCATTCAGGCATGTTATGAATTTAAAGGTTGGAGAGGTTGATTCTATGGCAACTAGAAAGATTGGAATCAATGTAGCAAAACTGAACAAAGCACAAATACAAATGTTAATCAAGGAAAGAGAAATGTACAAAATGAATAATGAGAGAATGTTGAGAGAAAATGACCGGCTAAAAGATTTGTTAGGAGTTACAATGAAATCAACCAAGTTGCTCGCTCATGGTGAATGTTTACAAGTAATAAATCATTGGGAAGGATAAAGTATTAAAAGACAAGCTAGTCTAACAACTTGGTTGAATAAGCTCTGGGGAACACACTCACATAACTTTGCTACATTGTAAGAACATGAAAGAATGGATGGTAGGATTCTAGAGAAGCTTCAAGAAATAAACTAGAGGGATGTTTCTAATAATGTGGTGATTGAGGGTGCGAATCATCTTATGAATAAGCACCAAGACTTCCTTGAAGAATTGTGAGGGGATGCGCAAGGATTAATTAATGCCACCAGAAAAGGGTTGACTACATTCTTTGATGATAAAGGAAGATTAAAAGAAATGGCTAAGTGGAAAGGTGAAAGTGAATTAATATTGCAAGAAATTTTGAAGACAACTACCATGAAAGATACAACACTGAATGAAGCATGCGAACAAAATGAAAAGATGGTGAAAATGGAGATCACGATCCAAAATGCATTGGGAGATGCAGATACGCATGAGCATTGGGACTACTTGGACAACTTGTCGAAGACTCATTTATGGCTTAACATAGCTTAATTACCCTTTAAATTTTTTATTTTTTTTAACACAAGACATTTTGAAAGGACGTGTCCTTTTGAGCAATTGATGTATAAATATCCATTTTTGGTAGCACAAGGGATAGCAAATAGTGAATAGGAGAAAGATACAGTAGATTACAATGTTTTACAATTATGAGACTATGATGCATGTTTGAAACTATGGAGATATCAATGAAAATCATTTGATGTGGTGGCATATTTCTGGTATCAGTTGTTTGTTGTGTTAATTGAAAGTATTACTGAAGTTGTCTCCAAGGTTGATGTTTTCTAGTTATTTAAATTGATATAAGAAGATTATATTTAGTTTATCAGTGCACACTTGTTGTATCTGTATGGTTGATTAATTGGTTCTTTCAAGAAAAGATTAAATCCTTTTAGTTGATCATAGTAATTAGGGAATCTCAATTGGATCATTAAGAAGAATTTGGTAATCATATTCTTGCATGTTTATACAAGTTATAGACTCAAATTTATATGCCAAATAATTAGAGTATCTACCAAAAGGAGGCTACTCATTTTAGATTTCCCATTTGACTCTGCATACCCAATAAGGCACTAGTCTCTACATTTTCATCATTTTAGTTTCGCTCATTTTTTATATCTATTAAATTGAACATATTAGGTTTTAGCCTTGATATTGGTATACAATCTATATCAAAATAAAATTTATTTATCCACTCCCATTTTTCATCATGGGTAAATTACTTTAAGGAATAAACATAAGTCAAGTCTACATCATTCATATAGGTATACCTACCTAGGTCTAGTAGCACCTGAAGAGAAGAAGGTCTAAACCATTTGGCCTTGTCTATTACCCTAAAATGTACCAAGAGTTTGGCAACCTCTTGAGGTATTTCACCTATTTTTTTGTGAGCTAAAAAATTGGTGACTCTACTGGGGAGTCAACTTAGAGTCAGGGCCTTAGTCATAGAGTCAGAAATCCTGTATAGACTCCGCTAGGAATAAGAAACAAGAAACACTTTCTCACTTTTAAGAAAGTAAGTGGCTACTCTAACAAGAACATTGCATCAATTCAATATGAATGGTAGAAGTTCCCAATACAAAGAAGGTCCCACTGGAAACAGTAAGTGGCCACATAAGGATGCTAAGGGTAAGAAGATATTTGATGACATACACATAATAGACAAAGGCAAAGCACTAAGACCACATTGTGAGACATATGACTGTTATGATACATGGAGAGATAGTTCAGGAGGAGAACCTTGTACCCCTAAAGAAAAAATAAATCCTTTTTATGATCCTTAGAAATAGGTGGAATTCAATGTTAAACTTGAAGCCGAAAGAATCAGATATCAATAAGAAAATGATCAGAAAATGGAGGGTAACCAAAGTGAGCCCATTGATAATGTAACCCCTCAAGAAAGTTATGAGTTCTTGACTCACAAAGAAATAGAAATACAGTTGGAGTTTCATAAACAAGAAGTAGAAAGAGAAAAAGAAAAGAATGAGCAACAAAAGCCCCAAATGATAAAGGCAATCCAAGACTTTAAAATGTATAAAGCCCAAATTGATGCTCGGTCAGCTAGTCTTTCAAAGTATGTACTACCTCATAGGCAAGGAAACAATAATACATGGCCTTCAAATCGATCAAAGGATATTCAGAATCAGATAGGAAATCAATACAAGTAGCCAAACCATCCATCGCATACCTCCTCACAATAGAGAATTGCACAACCACCTCATGGTCAACAATATGTACCACATCCTCATACACAATACAATAATCCATTGTACCAGTATCAACAACCTTCCCCTTCAGCAATACACAACAATGATTAGGAAATTTGATTTGACAGGGTTTCAATTATATCCTTACCCTATGGATAGTAGTTGGAGAAGTCTTGTTCCTAAGTTTACAGGGAGTAGTGTGTTGTGCAGTTTTCACATGCACGCCCCACTGAAAGCAGGGACCCTATTTTACTTTGGTTTTTGATGTTGTAGCCCTTGGATTTTGAGGATTACCTTGCCTTGGCATAAGCTTCAAATGTTTATCTTGCTTGCCTAAGTGTTTTCCCAAGGTTGCATGTTGAAAATCTCAAGTTCTGAGTGAAATCTAGGTTTTTGCACTATTTCGGGATAATCTACCCTGGTCGGATTTTCTTGGGTTTCATTCTAACTCTGGCGGAAGGGTTAAAATGTTGCAGTTCAGGAATTTCTTGTCTTCATGGAATTACGCTTGGGCCAGATTTTTTGAAATTTCCGTTTGGTCGTCGGGTTTTTGAATTTAATTGATTTTTGGGGACTCTTGTCGTTCTGCCTTATCATTTGCATTCTCTTGAGTTATGGAATTTTTATCTAGTTGTGTTTTTTCATATTAGACTTGCTTGGAGTCTGAATTCCTATGTGTTTGGGAATTTCATGGCATGGTTTATGTATTTTCCTTGTCCTCTACATTTTCCCAAAAATCCAAAGTTTTGCCTGCTTTGCGGATTTTCACTCCCTCTAGATTTTCCCAAAATTCCTGTTGCCCCTGCATTTTCTGGAATATTTTGACTATTTTTTTTTTTGCTAGAATCCGCCTAGTCTGGATTTTCCCAAAAATCCCTTCTGGCCTAGATTTCGCGGAAGGGTGAAAATCCTGAACTGTGTAGAAATTTTGCATTAACATTTTTTTGCGAGATTTCAATATTTGCTTGGATTTATTTGAATTTTTAATATATTATTGGTGACGTGTTGATTTTGATCTTCATGTTATAATGGATATTATTGATGGTGGTTTTTGCTAAGTGTAGGCTAGATTTAACAAGGTTGATAAGACAACTCTACAGGAGATTAATTCGATTGGAGGATTTAAAGCATTTATTACTTCACCTGTGGATGACCTGGATGAGTCCCATGCATTTAATGCATATCTTATCTTATTTCAAATTTCCCTTGGCCGACCTATCTGGGGCTATTTTATTTTTGTAAAATCTATATTGGGCCAACATGTTCTTGGGTTTTCTATAAATTTGGCATTTCGCCTCATTTGTAAAGAGAGATTATTAGTAGAAGTCGCTGGAGATAGTTCTTAGAAGCAATTAGGGTAGTAAAGTAAGGATTAGGGTAGAAATTAGGTCATTCTGAGAAAGTGTTGTAACAGAACATTAGAATTATTGCTGAAATTAGGTGATTCAATACAATTGAAAGGCATTGTGATTTTTTGGTGATCTCTTTTGTGTGGATTTATCTTGCATGGTTCTTATGATTCTGAAATTGGGTGATTCAATACAATAGAAAGGCATTGTGAATTTTTGGTGATCTCTTTTGTGTTGATTTATCTTGCATGGTTCTTATGATTCTATCTTTCAAATTGCTCAAGGTTATTAGATATATATTAGATTTAGATTTAGATTTGATTCAATGGTGTTTATGGTTCAATACTTGAAGTGTTTGCAGCAATCCTTGGTCCATACTTTTTGTAGCTAGTTGATTGTTAGTTGCTTTGAAAAGTTAGCCTAGACCTTTATATTCATTTTCCTAAGTTCAATTGTGGAGATTTATTCATTTCAATTGCAATTGGGTTGTCTTGGATGAATGTTCATGATCTAAAAATCTTAATACCTTAGAAGATTGCATTGTTTATGTGAAATTGTAGATTTATCATGGTCAAGTAGGAGTTAGTTTATGAGGGATTGGTCCATTTCAAGTATTTCATCATTTGCATTGTTAATCCTAGCAGTAGTTAAATTTAAATATCTTTGAAACCCTAATCTTTTGTTATTTCTTTATTATTTGGATTAGATTTAGGATTGAAGTATCCTTACTTTGCCAGATATGATAAATTAAAGATTCAGTCTTTGCTTGTATTAAGGTCCCTTTGTGATTACCAACATTTTCACATTTATCACTGAATTGCTTATGAATTTTCAAGACTTGACATTGAGACCTTGGGGTTATCTCTTGAGGCTTGCTGATAGAGATTTACCTTTCAAGAGAGATAGGATTTCATATTTTGTCTAAGTTATTCCTGTGCAGAAAGCATCATCAACAAATTTTCTCTAGAAGGAGGGTCTAAATAAGCAAGCTGGATCAATTTATGTCTGCTATCTCTCCTGAAATATTCAAAAGAAGAACCAGATCTACTCGAGGAGAGGAGGAATTTCAAGAATTACAAGCCCCTACTAGGTCAAGAAGGACTAGTAGAAGGGAAGAATCATCATCTAGCCAACCACTTCCATCATCCCCATCATCTCCATGTTCATCAAGTCCATCCTCATCCGGTTCTGAGGACATCCCCATTCCACAACCTCAGCCAGTCCTAAATCAGCCATTACCACCTCCACCTCCACCAATGTCTTTCCTAGCTGATAACCCATATCCCTTATCTTTCAACCATTACAATCCTATGCTTAAGAATCATGAGCTTTTCTGCTCCAAGTTTCACATTAATGATCCCAAGAGGACTGGAGAGGAGCATATGAGGATTTTTAAAACTACCCTTATGGATAGGGGAATTAATCATGAGGACATTGCATGCAGACTTTTCCCATATTCCCTTGGGGATGAGGCATTTTGTTGGTATAACCATCTTCCTACTGGGTGTATTACTACTTGGCTTCAGCTGGAGATTGCATTTTTACAGAAATTTTAGATCCTAATCAGTGCTAATGAGTTACTTCTATAGTTTACCAGGCTCAAGAGGGAGGGGAATGAACCAATAGTGGCTTTCAATAATAGATTTCATAGGGCTTATGCTAGGCTGTAACCCCCTTATACTGTAGATGATACCTTTGCCAGGGAGGCTTATTATGAAGCTTTGGATAGTTTAACATCTAATTTCATCAAAAGGAAAGAAAACCCTCCTGGTATCCTATTTTAGGCTTATGATGTGACTGTTAAAGTAAGTATAGATTTGAGGCAGCACTTGTCTGGACCCTTACCGCTAGCTAAATGAATACCTTTGTTGAGTTCAATCCCTCAATCACGCTTGGTCCCACACTCAGGTCATTCCCTGAGTCAAGTTGCATTCATGCCAAATTACCATTGAAATATGAACCACCCTACATTTTGGCATCAGCAAGCTAATATACCTAGTTACTTGTAGAGCTCAAAGAAATTTAATCAACCCTTGAACCATGGGTCCCATATTTTCTATATGCAGAATTCAACTAGTATTGTTCCTCCATCAAATAGTGTAGATAAAGAGAGGCTAGATGCACTCACAGAGCTAGTTGTGAAGCTAAACACTAAAGTAACCTATCTAAGACACCAGAATAGTCAATCCCAGGCAGCCCAAAGGGGGATTTAGTCCAATTATGATCCAAGCAATAGGGATATGATACAATCCTCAGGCCAAAACTTTTATAGAGGATAATATCTTGATAAAGATTATGGAGGGAAGCCACCACTTCAAAATAATGGAAGAGCCTTAACCTCTCTGGATCAACCAAACAATTAAGGGAAATCTAGTGAAGTTTATCTAGCAAAGACGACTTTGTCAGGATGGTGTAGGCTTCACAATACTAATTTTCTTAGTCAAACTATCAAGAATTCTAGACTGCTGCATCTATTTTTCAATAGAAAGTCCAACATGCAAGGAACAGAGTGGATGGGGGATAGTACCATCTAATCCTTATGACATATCAGTCATGGTGGTGAATCATGTCCCATTTCCAAGAAGTGAAGAGAATGAACTAGAAGAAGAACATGATAAAGGTGTTGAAACAGGGTATGTATACAGTGAAGAATCTATAGCTCAATCTTTTGGAAATAACGAGGAGAATGATAATGGCCCATTAGATAAAGAAGAGTATGCAACTGAAGAATTTCAAGCATTCCATCATGTGCCTACTCAATATTTCATAAATGGAGGACAGTCAAATGATAATAAAGAAGGAAACGTTGAAAGTAACAAGGATAAATTTGTGGTTGGCTTTGAAGACAATTGTTCCACCATGACTAAAAGAAAATAGGAGAGTGTGTGGTGGAAGAACTCAAGAAAGTCAAAGTAAGTTTCTCTACTCGTGAGTTGTTAAAGAATCCTACCATTAGGGATGCAATACTAAGGTCTCTTGAAAAAGATATGCTTTCTAAACAAAAGGGCGCTTTAGGCCAGATTGATACAAATTCCTTTAAGGAGGTATTTATGTTTGAAACAAGCTTGGGAAATTATGCACTCACAGTTGACCCTCAAGGATGGGGGACTGAGGAAATCCTCATGTTACATGATATGCCTATTCATAAATTTGACAGTGCTGAAGTATCGGTAGAATCAATAGAAGAGGTGGAAGATCAAGTATGGTTGTCAAATCAAGTGCATCAAACTATTAAAAAGTGAGCTTCCAATAAGGAAATCTCAACAAGCCATCAATGAACCAACTGACACAGAGTTTGAGGGAGACATGGTGGTAAAGGCTAAAGTAGCCCTGGAGGAGATTTCAATACAAGAACTTCAACAACTTGCTGATGAATGCCTTGCAAGATGTGAGGAAGAACTTAATGAAAGAGTTGATATTCTGAGCAGTCACAATCCAGAACTAGA
Source organism: Sequoia sempervirens (assembly GCA_007258455.2). Classification (NCBI taxonomy): domain Eukaryota; kingdom Viridiplantae; phylum Streptophyta; class Pinopsida; order Cupressales; family Cupressaceae; genus Sequoia; species Sequoia sempervirens. The sequence continues at coordinate 149,855,353 of VDFB02026320.1, read as the reverse complement.
ATAAATGCCAATAGGAGAGGAATTCAAGGAGTACCTTCACTCACCCCATTCTGTTTTTCTTCTTTTTGTTGATAAATTCAGTAAAGAAAATTCACATATTTCGTGTATTAATGCCAAGATAGCTAATTTGATTCATATGGATGTGCAAGAAAATCCAAATGGTGTTGAGAATAACAATGTTGCAGCCATCACTAATGAGCTTGATCATCCTACTTTAGGTAAATATGTGCTTGAAGATTAGTATGTGAGGCCTCCTAAAAAACATCGTGATGTGGAAGTTACTATGCGTGATGAGGTTTATACATTTTCAACATTGATCCCTCATGAAGAAGTGCACATAGGTGAAAAGTTCCATGTTTATACTTCTAAATCTTTCCAATCTAATTTTCACCCTAAATTATTCATTGAAGACTCCAATTCCATTTTGCATGTTCCAAATGCAAGAGGGATATTGCATCATTAGTTGAGACCTCTTGATGACATGGGTATTAGCTCTTCATAGGCACAAGATGATGAACACAACATTCAGTCCACAACAATACAAAATTAGGTTGTTTCTCTCCTTGCTATGAATTCTAGATCTTATCAATTTGATTATGGGAATTTGGTGAAGACAACTGTCGTATGGATTGATCATGGTCCTAACGAGTTACCTCAATTATTGATTATTCTTGATTATGAGGTTGAGTCTGAATGCTACATTCTTGAGGTTTATTTTGCTGAGTATAAAGATAAATTTGCATTTTTGAGGACTGTTACCATTACCTTGTTGCTTGTCTATGCATTGATGAACCACATGGGGGTGGGTCTCAGTTCACCCTGTCTAATAATGAGTTGTTATGAGGCTCATTTGCTTTAGTCTATTTTTTTCTTTCTTTAGGATAGATTGTTTTAGAATTAGTTTTCTTTGGTTAGTTTAGGTTTGCTTTAGGTTTTGGTTTGGTTGTTGCTTTGCTTCTCTAGCTTGGGTTTTCTGCTTTCTGGTTGGGGAAGTGTTGTTCCTGCACAAATATGCTTTTATCTAGGACTGTTCTAAGTATTTCATTGATGGACTTTAATCATGTATCTTGAATGGATGGTTGAGGTCTTCGTTATCATCATGCATTCTAAATGTTTGATTTAAAGAGGTTGGGTCACTGTTTTGATTTGAATTTGAAGTATTATGAAATCTTATATCTCTTATACATCTTAAAAAAACCTTAAGGTTGCAATAGGGTCCTTGTGAGGTCATGGTAGGTGAAAAATATTATTTCTACTTCAGTGCCACTGTGGTTCTCAGCCCTGATTGTGAACTTAATTGTTCATAGGTTGAAATGAAAAAGTGAAAAGAAAGAATATCAAAAGAAAAGAAAAGTAAAATATTAAAAATCAAAAGATTGAATTCAAATTATTAGGGGTATTCAAGTATCTCTACTGAGGCTATGGATGCCTGACTGGTAGTAGAGCTATGCTTGAGAGAGTCACAACAATAACCTCATCCAGGCTATAGACACCTGACTGGAAGCGAGGATCTATCCAAGTTGCTTTTGGAGATAGAATCTTTACGTAGCCTAACTTGACTAAGCTTGGCTTCTGTAGTGGCTTAAGGAAGGAAATGAACTCACTTGCACACACTTGGATTTTCAATTTATGAAAGGTTCAGTCTACCTTTGGTTCTGATTTTCTTTCATCTTGCATTTTGATTTGTTTATCTGATAGTGAGATTGAAACTAGAGATTCTGGGTTCTTGATTCTTGTTCGTCATCAAATGCAATGGAGCATTTCCCAGCAAAGTCACCATTTGTTGTGCAATTTTCACACACATGCCCCACTAAAAGCAGGGACCCTCTTTTGCTCTAGTTTTTGATGCTTTAGCCCTTGGATTTTGAGGATCACCTTGCCTGGGCATAAGCTTAAAATGTTTACCTTTCTTGCCTAAGTGTTTTCCCAAGGTTGCATGTTGAAAATCTCAAGTTCTAAGCGAAATCTAGGTTTTTGCACCGTTTCAAGATAATCCGCCCCAGTCAGATTTTCTCAAGTTTCATTGAAACTCTGACGGATGGGTTAAAATCTTGCAATTTGGGAATTTCTTGTCTTCATGGAATTCTTCCTGGGTTGGGTTTTTCCAAATGTCAGGTTTTTGAATTTAATTGATTTTTGGGGACTCTTGTCGTTCTGCCTTATCATTTGCATTCTCTTGAGTTGGGGTATTTTGATCTAGTTGTGTTTTTGGATTTTATACTTGCTTAGAGTCTAAATTCCTATGTGTTTGGGTGTTTCATGGCTTGCTCTGTGTGTTCATGGTTAAAATTTAGGGTTTTAACTTTAGAGCCATTGTCAATACAGATTGAATTACCCTTGAGTGAATTCTGAGTCTAGATTCATCAATGAATGATTTTGCATTTGAGCCTGGGTCCTCAAATTTGTGATCTTTGATTAATTTGACCAAGATCATTGGAGAATGTCAAAATCTGGGCTTTCCCTTAGTTTCAGGATTTCCCTATGCTGGCGGATTTCCCTGGTTTTCCTTATCCTTTGTGTTTTCCCGAAAATCCAGAGTTTTGCCTGCTTTGTGGATTTTCGCTCCCTCCAGATTTTCCTGAAATTCCCTTTTCCCTTACACTTTCTGGAATTTTTGAAAGTTGTTTTTTGTCACCAGAATCTTCCTGGTCTGGATTTTCCCAAAAATCCCTTTTGGCTTGGATTCCACGGAGGGGTAAAAATCCCAAACTGTGCAGAAATTTTGCATTAACGATTTTTTGTGGGATTTTGATATTTGCTTGGATTTATTTGAATTTTGAATATATTATTGGTGATGTGATGATTATAATCTTCATGTTATAATGGATATTATTGATGGTTGTTTTTGCTAAGTGCAGGTTGGATTTCACAAGGTTGATAAGACAACTCTACAAGAGATTAATTCAATTGGAGGATTTAAAGCATTTATTACTTCACCTGTAGATGACCTGGATGAGTCCCGTGCATTTAATGCATATCTTATCTTATTTCAAATTTCTCTTGGCCGACCTGTCTGGGGCTATTTTATTTTTGTAAAATCTAGATTAGGCCGACATGTTCTTGGGTTTTCAATAAATATGGAATTTCGCCTCATTTGTAAAGAGAGATTATTAGTAGAAGTTGTTGGAGATAGTTCTTAGAAGCAATTAGGGTAGTAAAGTAAGGATTAGTGTAGAAATTAGGTCATTTTGAGCAAGTCTTGTAATAGAACATTAGAATTATTGCTGAAATTGGGTGATTCAATACAATTGAAAGGCATTGTGATTTTTTGGTGATCTCTTTTGTGTTGACTTATCTTGCATGGTTCTTATGATTCTATCTTTCAAATTGCTCCAGGTTATTCAATATATATTAGATTTAGAGTTAGATTTGATTCAATGGTGTTTATGGTTTAATACTTGAAGTGTTTACAACAATCCTTGGTCCATACTTTTTGCAGCTAGTTGATTGTTAGTTGCTTTGCTAAGTTAGCCTGGACCTTCATATTCATTGTGCTAAGTTCAATTGTGGATATTTATTCATTTCAATTGCAATTGGGTTGTCTTGGATGAATGTTCATGATCTGAAAGTCTTAATACCTTAGAAGATTGCACTGTTTATGTGAGATTGTAGATTTATCTTGGTCAAGAAGAAATTAGTTTATGAGGGATTGGTCCATTTCAAGTATTTCATCATTTGCATTGTTAATATTAGCAATAGTTAAATTTAAATATCTCTCTAAAACCCTAATATTTTGTTATTTCTTTATTATTTGGATTAGATTTAGGATTGAAGTATCGTTACATTGCCAGATCTAATAAATTAAAGATTTAGTCTTTGCTTGTAAGGTCCCTTTGTGATTACCAACATTTTCACATTTATCACTGAGTTGTTTATGCATTGTCAAGACCTAACATTAGAGACTTTAGGGTTATCTCTTGAGGCTTGCTGATAGAGATTTACCTTTCAAGAGAGATAGGATTTCATATTCTGTCTGAGTTGTTGCTTTGTAGAAAACATCATCAACATAGTGCAACTACTGTTGAAGATCATTTGAGGAGTTTCAATGCTTTTATCCAAGATTTGGATATGCCTTATGAGGATTTAAAAATGAGGCTATTCATGATGTCGCTCACTGAAGAAGCTAGGGATTGGTTCAATAGTCTACCAACAACTTCTATTGATTCTATCCAAAAATTTTAGGATCGATTTGTTGAGCAATACGGGAATCTATCTACACTAGATTGTGCTTTTCATGAGTTAGTAAAGATTCAAAACAATTAGAATGATTCAATTTATTTTTTTAACCAAAGATTCAATAAATTGTAGAATAAGATACTGCTTGGGTCAAAATTGACAGACCCTGCAGTATTGAGTGTTTATTTGCAACCATTGAATCCAAAAATAGGGTATGAACTGAGGAATAGGTTTCCAAGAGATTTAGTTGAAGCCCAAAAGATAGTACTAACAATTTAAAATAGTAAGAAAGTTGTTGGGATGATCAGTAAGAGAGACAATTCTAGGGTTCCTTAGCAAGTCAATAATTATCAATACAAATAGGATAAGATATACATAAATGATAGGCCTAGGTTACATGACATGATTTACAGTACAAATTGGAAGGATGGAAAACCTGTAATAGATAAACCTAGGAACAAAGAAACACCTGATCCATTAAGGAAGAAGGGAGTGTATATGGTCAATAATAGTTGTTGGTGTGAAGCCTATGATGGGCCACATTCCCCAGATCACTATGTTATAGCCCAAAAAATGCAGGAAGAAGGAATGTTAGTGGGTAATAGTGGAGAGGATCACACAGTGTATTTGACTTCAAATAATTTTCACCTTGTTGAGGAGAAATACTCATCTTCAGAAGATGAAGGCTATGAGTACGCCATTTCAAATCAAAGGTGCAATGTCCACATGGCTAAACAACAAGTCTTTTCTGATTCTGAAGAAAATCATGTAGAACAACACCCTATTGAGGTGCCTGCTCAATGCAATATGAGGAGACCCACTAAAGAGGAAATAAAGAGGTTAACCATTACTGTAGTTAAAAAAGCAAAGAGAAAGTATTGGTTAAGAAATAGGACAATGAATGAAAAAGATGGTGTCCCTAGGAGAATATTTATGAAAGATAGAGAGGAAACACAAGAATTTTTGAAGAAAATAGAAAATAAGCCACATAATAAGAATGAACAGAAGCTTGTTCAAAAGGAGGAAGATAAAGAGTTTTACAAAGAAAAGTAGAAGACTGATCAATTGAATAAAAGGGAAAAGGAAGAAAGAAAAGGAGAAACATTAGAGCAAAAGAAAATAATGAAGGTGGAGGGTTCCTCTTTTGATTTCATTCAGGCTTTATCTCAGGTAAAAAATGTCCATCCCATTTCTTGAGATGATGAAAATTAAGGAATATAGGGATAATGCTATTCAATTCATATCAAATGGAAATGAGAAATATACAAGTTTTGAAAATAAGATAGCCACTAAAATGGTTAATAAGAAAGAGAAGGTAAGTGTCCTAGAAGTTTTCCTAAATGATGTATTGATAAATCCCCCACAAGTTGATCCGTTTTTCACCACATTACTTATAAAAAAAAACTGTTAAGGAATTGCATGATAGACTCTGGTGTCACTATCAATATTATGCTAGTTGGAGTTATGAAATAGCTTGGCATGTGGGTGGATACTAATGGAAGGAAATGTTATGCAATGGATAGTAAACCTGTTCCAGTAGTGGGTGTTATGAAATATGTTGAAGTCAAACTAGCTGCTTATCCTTAGGTGGCCTATAATATAGATATAACAGTAATTCATACCCCTTAGTTTGGGATGCTTCTATCAAAATAGTGGATGACAGTGGTTGGGGGAAATGTCCAATTTGATTTGTCTTATGCAAAAATTCTAGTGAATGGTCAGGAAGTTAAGTTCTATAGGGAGCTGATGATGAACCAAATTATAGATTATGTACCTCAAGATCAAGTCAATTGTTTTTGTGATGTGGATCTTGGGAATTTTAAGATAGAACTAGCCCAACCAGAATTAGTCAATGCTGATCCAATTGATAAGCATGTTGCAAGAAATTGTGATGATGTGTGGAAAATGTACTTTGATGGAGCATGTAGCCAAAAATGTAATGGGGAAGGAATAGTATTTGTTTCACCTAAAGGAGTTATATTTAAATATTCATTTTTGTTGGCATTTAAATGTACAAACAACATGGTAGAGTATGAAGCTTTATTGACAGGGTTGAATATGGCTGTAAAACATAAGATCAAGTTGCTAGTTGTTTCTCAAGTTATCTCAAAATATGAACTAAAACATAAGAGACTAAAGCAATATAGGAATGTTGTATGTGACACAATTGAGATATTTGATGCTTTCTCCATTGAGTGGATAGATAGGTCAAAAAGTATAAGGCAGATTTTTTAGCCAATGTAGCACTAAGAAGAGATGACATTATGCTGGCTGGAGTGTCTCAAATTGAGTTTAAAACAAGACCCACTGTGCCTGACAATATATACAGTTGGTAGGTTTTTAATGACGATACTGACCTCTTGAAATTTCTTCACTATATAGATCAATATGAAGCTCAATAAATTGACTTCAATTCCTTTGTAGAAGAAGTAGATGGAAAGAAAAAAATATTCAAGAAGGAGGTCTTACAACTTAAAACTAATAAGCTTCCCAAAGGGCTAGTAGCATTGGAGAGGGTATATGATGGAACCGATTGGTTCCTCATGAAGCAGACACTAGTCAAGAGGGAGGATATTAAAGAGGTAAATTTAAGGACTGAGTTGGCTCCAAGAAAAGTGTACATAGGGAAGAAGATAAGCCCAACAATTTGAAAAATGTTGATTGGATTATTGAGAAAATATAGACATGTGTTTGCATGGTCCTATGAAGATCTTAAAGCATATAGGGAGGATTTGTTTCAACATGAAATCTTGTTGAAACTAGATGCAAAGCCATTTAGGTAGAAGCAAAGACCCATCAACCCAACATTGGAACCAAAAATGCAGGAGGAATTCATAAAGCTTAGAGATGAGGGTATCATGAAACCAATTAGGAATTCAATAGGGTTTCACACTTGGTTCTTGCGAGGAAGAAAAACGGGGATATCGGATTATGTGTAGATTTTAGAAATCTAAATGTGGCATCCCTCAAGGATAATTACCCTTTACCTAATATGGAAGCTATACTACATAAAGTGACGGGGTGTCAGTTGTTATCTATGATGGATGGGTTTTCTGGTTACAATTAGGTCAAAGTCAAAGAATTTGAGCAGTATAAGATAGCTTTTACAACCCCATGGGGGACATATGTTTATGTGAGAATTCCATTTGGTCTCACAAATGTAGGAGCAACCTTTCAAAGAGCTATGGACATAGCAATTGAAGACTTGATTAATGCTATAATGGTGGTATATCAAGATGACCTTACTGCTTATTCAAAAAGGGTTGAAGATCATGTAGAACATCTAGAAAAATTATATATTAAAGCTTTAGAATATGGTATTAGTTTGAACCCTAAAAAGTGTCATTTTGTAGTCACAAAGGGAAAAATCTTAGGAAATATTGTGTCAAAGGAGGAATTAGAATAGATCCTGAGAGGGTTGAGGCCATAGATAAAGTCCCTATTCCTAAAACTATCAAGGCCATCCAGTCATTTTTTGGAAAAATCAACTTTGTTAGGAGATTTGTGTCTAATTTTGCTGAAATTATTAAGCCCATATTGAAAATGTTAAGGAAGGGACAAAAAATAGATTGGACTGTAGAAGCATTAGAAGCTTTTATATCCATCAAAAAGGCCATCAAGGAAGCCCCTATCTTTTAAATCTCCACATTTTTTCAAAACCCTTTCACATATTTTCATTTTCTTCATTGCACACTATAGCTATTGTTATGTTATAGAAGAATGAGGAAGGTCATGAACAACCTGTGTCTTTTTTCAACAAGTCATTGCAGGGGTTGGAATTGAAATATATGATATAATGTAAAAAAAAGCATTTGCATTGGTAAAAGCCACAAAGGATTTTAGGTTGTATCTTGTTGGAGCTAAGGTGATTGCTTATGTCCCTCATGCAGCTGTCAAAGATATCTTGACACAATAAGAAGTAACAAGGAAGAGATACAGGTGGATTAATAAAATTCAAGAATTTGATATGGAAATAAAAATCACTAAATTAGTTAGAGGTTAGGGTTTGGCTAGGTTAATGATAGAAACAAATATTTAAGCAAATCAAATTTGTAATATAGAAGAACAAAAAAATGCAGTTGCAAGGATTGAGCATACTTCTTCATTTACAAATATCATGTATTACCTTAGATACATGAAGTGCCTAGAAGGATTAAGTGATAATTAGAGAAATTTCAAGCTGCAAGAATCTAAATATGTGTTCATGGAAGGTGATTTGTTTTGGAATAATAGGGACAGGATGTTGTTGTTATGTCTAGATGAGTCACAAGCTAAGCATGTCTTAAGAGAGATGCATGAAGGGGTCTGTGGAGGCCATTATTCTATGAATACAACTACACATAAGATTCTTAGGGTAGGTTATTACTAGCCAAAAGTCTTTGATGATTCCTTTTCATATGTAAGAAGATGTGAAGCATGCCAGAAGTTCTCAGGGAAAATGAAGTATCAAGGAGCTTTACCACTTAGACCTTTGTAGGTCGAAGCCTCTTTTCATCAGTGGGGGATTGATTTTATTGGAGAGATACAAGAGAAAAAAAGTGGAGGACATAAGTGGATATTGGTAGCTACTGATTACTTCACCAAATGCGTAGAGGTAGTCCCAACCAAGCAAGCAACAAGTAAAGTTGTGATCAATTTTTTAATGGGGAGCATTATTACTAGATTTGGTACACCATTAAGATTGATTGCAGATAATGGGATGTGCTTTAGATCTGATGATTTTGAAATTTTTTTGTAGTACATATGGAATTACTATCTCTTATGTAGCTCCTTACCATCCACAAGCTAATGGTTAGGAAAAGTCCAACAAAAAGTCTTCTGAAAATCATAAGGAGAATGCTAGGTGGGAATAAAAAGGCTTGGGATTCAAAATTGAAAATGGTTGTGTGGGCTGATAGGATCACTATGAAAGAGGAAATTCGAAAATCCCCAGTTGAATTAGTGTATGGAACACAAGCTACGATGCCTTTACAAAATTTGTTACCAGTTTACACTTTTATCCTTGAGGAAGATATAGACATTCCTACACCAATGAAGGAAAGAATGAAGTAGTTAGCTGAACTTGATGAGATAAGAAGAGTAGCTGAAAACTAGAATTTGAAGTTACAGGTACAAATGAAGTTTTTATTTGATAGAAAAGAAAGAGATAGAAAATTTGAAGAAAATGATCTGGTGCTAATGTGGAATGCAAGGTGCCAGGAGAAGGGAAAGCACGGGAAGTTTGAAGCCTTGTGGCTGGGACCCTTTGTTGTTGTTGGTAAAGGAGGTGAAGAATCATATTATTTACAAAACATGACTTGTGAAGAATAGGAGTTTCTTGTACATGGGAAATTTTTAAAGCATTTTTTCTCTTGAAGAATATAGAGGATTAAGGGTTGCCAGTGCACAGACAACACTTGACAATCCTCCCAAAAAATTTCTCCATGCACAGTAGTTTAGGAAATAAAAGGAATAGGAATTTCCAGTACATGGAAAATCATGAAATTCCTTCATTTAAAATAAACTCTCTCCATGTATAGTAGTATAGGATCAAATTTTCATCTCCACTTCTCTTCATTAGTCCATAACCTTGAAATTTTGGTCTGCTTATCTAGAGATTTGAATCCTTGCAATGATCTCACAATCATTCATCCCTAGACAGAGCCATTGTTAGAACAATAAAATTTGAAAATTTTATAGTTGTCTATACTCATAAATTTTTTCCAAAGAAGCCCATATCATGAATATAAAATTGATGAAATTTTCTATCACCCATGTTCTAGTCAGTATTTATCATTTGGTCCCATAAAGTTCACCTGATCCCAAGCATTTGAATATATAAAGTCATATCAGCATGAGATGATACAGGTCTTCCCAACCCATAAGTTATTTTATACTAACACATATTTTTCAGTATATCGGAAAGATGCCAGGAATGTCATACCGATAAAGTTTCATTTGAGGATACACATCAAGAAAATGCAGTTCACAGTCTCAAACAACAATAGATTCTATCAGCCAGATAAGAATCATCGGGGTGATAGTAAGAAGTCATAGGGAAATGTGTCGGTCAAACCGTTTCCATCAAAGGAAAATTCTTAATGTCAACCCGAGACATTCAGATCAGTCTTGCTAATAAAGCAGAGGATGATTCTGTAAGTAAGATAATACTACTGGGAGGAGTTCAAGATGTCCTGCCGAACCTTCATGACATACCAACAGAATTGGCTTGGGGTCTTGTCGATAAAGAATAAAGGAAATATCTTGGCAATATACATTTCTTTGGAGTAAGTTGGAGATTGTCTACTTGACTTATTAAGTCACAATGATAGGCTTGCATTAGTGGGAGTTATAGCGATATACTTGAGATTGAAGGGATAACTCTTGGGGAGACACATAACGCTGATGAAACTACAAGACAATTAGCGACATATGATCTATCAATAGAGAAGATACAGGTGAATCAAAATAACTCTCGGGAAGACTCGAAGTGTCGGGGCAACTACAAGATTCCTTAGCAGATGTTTTAATGAATGTTGGTAGAAGCCCTAATAGAAGGATTGCCCAAGATTTGAAAATGTCTCACCAACAATATTAGATGATGTGATAGTGAGAGTTTCAAAAAAAGACCTACTAAACTCATGTTTCAGCTAAAACATTAATGATGCCATGAAACATAAGTAACTTCATGAAATAAGGAAAAATCAATTGAAAACACTATTGTAGAATTTATAGCAGAGAAATCAGAAGGACGAGCAAAGAACTAGGGCATTTTTTCAACTCAAAAGTTTCAAGCAAAATAAAGTAAGCTCTTTGTGCCTTGACTTATGTAATTTTTGACTTCTACAATTTTTGAAGAATGGAAGCCACTAGTTCAGGAAAAATTGAAGGGGAGAAAACATGGGGAAAGTAGTCAGTCTAGAGGGAAAAAATAGAAAACCGAATTTGAGCAAGATGGCACTGAGTGATAGCTAAGCCAAGATCTTATTGACCAATTACCTAGCTCTAGACCTAAAGGGAGGTGATCTGCAAAACTTAGGCAAAAATTGGATAAACTAGATGAAAAATGTAAGCTCATAGGAGATATTTGGACACCAATAAGAGGCTATGAACTTTTTAGTTTTCATTACTATTGGAGGAATCACTTTGAACTAGTATGTAATCCATGGAAGCTTAATCTGGGAAAGTTCGTATGCCCTAATGTATTTGTCAATGTTGAATTGGTGAGATTGTTGGCCAATCATTATTATTCAAAACTCAAATCCATATGTGACCCATCCAAGAAACCATTGATACATATATCAAAAGATGCGGTAGGTGAGGTTTTCAAATTGGAAGGGGTTTGCAATGAGAAATAATATGTGAAGAATTATAAAGGGAATTTGGGAGGATAGAAACAATTTATAAAGGTTGGAGGTTGCCACAACACAGAATTAGAAAGGGTGGCAAACCAATTCCACTAAAGGATAGTGATGGACCCTCCTTCCATGTTGATCTTTTTGAACCCTATATGAAGTATACTTATTTCTCAGTAGGCCAAGTATTGGGAATGGAAGTCCCTAAATATATGTCAATCATGCCTATGATAATTTTAGTAGATATTCAGTATCACAACTCTAGACCTTTTGATTATGCCGCATACATTTTTAAGGGGCTCAAATCTGGGTTGATGACAGTGAAAAGTGGAGCCTCTATCTTACATCTCAGGCATTACTTGCCGTTGATGCATATGGTGTTGTATTTTGGACAGGAGTTAGGGTTGTGGCCTTAGGAGATGAGAATTTCCCAATTTGATAAGGAAGGTATGTCATTACCTATTCAACTATGGATTATTGTTTAGGACAACAAGTTTGCTAATTCTTGTTTCATACATTTTGAGGAGTATTTTGTCAAGCCATTATACAAATTCTATAATCATCCATGTGATTATTCTTTATCTAATGAGATAAAGAGGTTTCTCAGGCCTCAGGACTTCAATGGGCCAATTAGTCACAATTGGGGGAATTGTTATTTTTTAAATGATGCTACCATGATTAGGGTTTACGGATTTGAAGATGCCCCATTCATTTTGCCTAAAACAATCCCAGATAGGATTGCATACTTGGAAATTGTTAGGAAGATGGACTTTTCTAGTGTTATGAATTTGAGCTCCTTTGGAAAATAGGTTTTTATACCCAGTACATTGTGCTTTGGAGATTTTACTATATTAGCTAAGGAAGGGTACAGCTTGATCCTTGATATGTTACTACAATAAAACATGAAAAGATGACCACCTAGAAAGAATTTTGATCCAGAAGGGTGTATCAATTCTACCAGACAAAAGATAAAATTTGGAGGATATCAACATGTACCCTATTAGTTTAATGATATGATCAGGAACCTGGAAGCTAAAGAAGTAGAAATGGTGGTTGATAAATATAATCAAGGGTTGCAAGATATAGAGCTATTATCTTGTAGGGAAGAGGCATTTGAGGGTAAACTACCACAGGGTCAGCGGGCAATAAGATGTTAAGATTGAGAACTTAGTATTACACCTGCCCTACCAGGGAATTAAATGTTGAAGAGAATATAGATACAGATGCAAGGAACATGAAGTATAAGTCATTTTTAGCAGATAATGAATTTATAAATTCTCCAGAATTTAAGGCATTCTTATATAAACAAAAAGGAAACGAGATAAGAGAAATGGTTGATAATGATACACCAAGTAATAAAGAATAGTTACTGAATGATCTAAAGATGAGTGTGGATAGAGAGATTGCGGGTATGACCCCTGAAAAGGGGAGGAAAATGCTAGAAAGTGCTGGTGTTATGATTTTTCTAGGATTGGATCTCAATTTTGCATTAGTCTTTGATAGTTTTTTCAAAGATAGTAATGCCACACACAAGCTCAGCCCAGAAAAGGTGATAGAAGTATATGTAGGGTCAAAATACATTCCAGATGAAGGGTCATTAATGATTTGGGCCTTGTATCCACCTCATAGGAAATCAGTTGTCATTGATACTGAGAAGGCATTTGGGCATGTTATGAATTTAAAGGTTGGAGAGGTTGATCCTGTGGTAACATGCAGAGATTGGAATCAATGTAGCAAAACTAAACAAAGCTCAAATATAGATGTTAATTAGGGAAAGAGAAATGTACAAAATGAATAATGAGAGGATGTTGAGAGAAAATGAGCTCTTGAAATATTTGTTAGGAGTTACAATGAAATCAACAAAGCTGCTCACTCATGGTGAAAGTTCACAAGCAATAGATCATTGGGAAGGATCAAGTGCATACTCTCAAGGGAAATATGATGCACTTGTAGTAATAATTAAGAAAGTAAAATCCAGTCTAACAACTTGGTTGAATAAGCTCTGGGGAACACACTCACATAGCTTTGTTGCATTGAAAGAACACGAAAGAATGGATGGTAGGTGTGTACCTTGGAATTTTACCCTACTCTAATGTGCAAAATAACTAAAAATGCGAATGATAAAAGACTAAGGACACTTCAAGATTAGCCTAAAGAGTGATAAAACAAGAAGGAAAATAGATGAAATGAGATGCAAATGATTATACCTTCCTTGTTGTTGAAGACTCCTTGGTTGGCCCTTGATTTTGATGGATTTGTGTGCTCCTTGGATGGCTTGTGATGTAGCTAGATGTAAGATTGAATGTGCAAGATGATCAAAGTGGGTGGCTAAATGATAGTGAATGATTTGAGAATGTAAATTGGCAGCATAAGGTTACTCCAAAATGAAAGTCTTGAAAATTCCCTTGAGGAGGGTGTATTTATAGGAGAATTTGAATTCTCTAGAGAATTTAGCGGTTGAGATTCATCCAACAAGGTCAAGATAAGGGCTATGGTGAGTTGAGAACTCACAAGCCCTCACATCTTGACATGTGATGGTGAAGTGGCTAAGAGGAGATGAGGTGTAAGTGAGGTGGCCAAAAGGTACATGAGGTGGAGGAAGGACAAGTACCTTGCAAGTACATTGGGAGATGGGAAAAATCTTGGGTGAATAAAATTGAATTTTAAATTCACAATGATTGGAAGAATCTAGTGGATAAGACAATGTTCCCAAAAGGTGGGAGTTTGTCACATGTGACTTGATGTGACAAGTCAAAGGTTCTAGAAGATGCATGGGAAAAGGGGATTCTTGGAGGAATAAAAAAGGAATTGAAAATTCCTTGGGGGATGGAGAGAGTTAACCAAAGTACTAATTAGGCTTAATTAATCAGTAATTAGAAGACAAATGAGGATTAAAAGCCAACTTGCAAAAGTTGGAGGATGTGACACATCCTAATCAAGGATTAGGCATGTGCACATCCCTGATGAAGAGATTAGGAGATGGATTAGGATTAGATGAAAATGATATGTGAGGAATTAAATAAATGTAATATTTATTTAATTCATTTGATGAAAAGAGGATTAAGGAGGGTAAGGTATTTAATTATTAATTAAATACCTTAGGGATTTGGCAGAATTAAGGATATTAATTAAATAATAGTAATATTACTTAATTAACTCAGATAAGAGAATGTTTAGATGAAAAGTGATAAATTTGGATAAATTAAGTGTCCAAATTTGGATGTCTACATTTTTCCCCTCTTTGAAATGGTGTTACGAAGTAGTATCATTTCAAAGAATATTAAAACATAGAACCTAGAAGAAGATGGTTAGATTGAAAAGGATGCCCCAGTCATCAAATGGATCACTAGGAAGAACGATGATGGGGGTGAAGATGAAGAGTAGGGATTGAGGATGCCCCCTCGAGAGGACATGTGGGTTCAAGAGAACACGGGTGTGCTCTCGAAATAGATGAGATGAGGGAGATGATGCGAAGTGATGGACAAGAGAGAAGGAGAAGCGATAGGAGATGGATGAAGCACAAATGGATTTTAGGACAAAAGGTGATGTTGCCCCAGTCAAGGGACAAGCCAAAATGGGTTGATGATAGGGAAGGATACATCCCACTAAGTGGTATTGATGAGGGAAGGATACATCCCAAAACACCACTAAATGATAGGGAAGAATACCTCCCGATGATGATGAAAGTGTTGTTGATGAGGGAAGGATACATCCCAAAACAAAACCAAAGGGATAGGGAAGGATACTAATGGATGATGATGATGATGGGTCAAGGCTAGTAACAAGACTGGGGACAAGAACAAGGATTTGATTAGGTGATTTGTGCGAGATTGAACAGATGAGGAGAAGATTGATATGTGAGATGGAGAGAAGGATCTTAAGGTTTGGTTTGATATCCAAAGATTTGGACTGTAGATGGATGAAAGCTCAGATTAGGGGTTTGGTTAAGCTTAGATTGGGATAAGATTAAAGCTCAGATGAGGATTGGATTGAAGACTAGAATGATTGAAGGATATGACTGTATTGATTCTACACCGAGTTCCAGGGTTTAAAGGGCGTAAGGTGTTGACAATCAGATTTTTCCTGATTTGGCAATTTCCAAAAATTGTCAAATTTTTCCATTTTAGGAAACCTCATGGATTTACTTTTGGGAGTCCAAATTTTTTCCAAGAAATACCCAATATTGAGATAGGATGAATTGCCAACTAACATCCCAAATTAGAGATATGCATTTCGAGTTATGAGTGAACAATTTTTCAAAATGTTGGAAAAAAATACTAAATTGGGATTTTGAGGGTCAAGATGAAAGTTTGAGGCCTTGAAAATGTGGCAAAACGGGTTCCAATGAATTTCAACTCAAACGAACACCTGAGTCAAAAGTTATGGCCTCCGGAAGTTTTGGTGTAAAAATCAAAACCTTCAAAAATATGGTTTTTTGATAAATTTTAAACATTTCAACACATGGGTTTTGTTAACTAGCAAAATTAAAAAATTGGGTCGAGATTAGATTGTGTAAAAAAAAGGCCAAAAATAGTGAAAAACGGGGGGGGGGGAGGAAAAACGGGGCGGGGCATAGCCACGCCTATCCAGGGCGCCGCCGCCATAGCTTAGGGCGGAGCCGCCCTGTTGAGGGCGGAGACACCCAACTGTCGCTAGGCGGTGCGCCCCAACCGGGGGAGGTTAAGCCCAGTTGTGGCGGGGCGGTGCTGCCCTGACCGGGGGCGGTTCCGCCCAGCTGCGGTGGGGCAGTGCCACCCCAGATGGGGGCGGTTCCGCCCCACTGCGGTGGGGCGGTGCCACCTCGATGGGGGGTGGTTCCGCCTGACTACGGCCGGGCGGTTCCTCCCCGACTGGGGGTGGTTCTGCCCCACTGCGGTGGGGCGGTTCCGCCTCGGTTGGCGGCGATGCTGCCTAGTTGCGGCAGGGTAGTTCTGCCCCGGACAGGGTGGTGCTGCCTAGCTGTAGCGGGGCGGTTCTGCCCCGATTGAGGGCGGTTCCGCCCCTGTGGCAGGGAGCCAGAGGGGAGGACAGAGGAATAGAAGGGGGAAGAGAAAGGGCGAAGAGATAGGAAAAAAAATGGAGGGATGGGGGGATTGTGAAAAAGGATGAAGGGATGGGGGATACATGCAAGATGATAGAAATGAAATGCAATCCTAATGTAAGTTGCCATCTTCAGAGCATTGAGTTTTGCTATAGCATAAGACACCAAGTGCCAGGTTATGTGGAACCAAGGTGTAATAGTGGCTAATGCATAAAATAAACACAACAGACAAGAAGGCTATCCCAACACCCCAAAGTCATGAAGACCTTGGTCGGGCCAAGTATTGAGATAACCACAAGCACAAAAGGATGCCCCAGCATAACACAAAACCTCAGGGATCTTGGTGGGTACTACGTGGGACAACCAAGAAGAAAATCATACAAAAGAGCAAGATATGCCCCTATGTGGACCAATCAAAACATGCCATAATATGATGGATCATGGCGGCCTTGACAAGTGATGATAGGGAGCTCAAATGATAAACAAAAAGCCAAAAGCATCAAAAGATCGCAATCAATTCCAAATGCCCTTTGCCATAGGATCAAGGGGATAGATGGGATTGATGAGGTCTATTAGGAAGGATGCATCTTGTTGAGACCAAAGATGATGGATACTAAACTAAAAGATCGTTATGATGTAGGATGTTCAAAATAGATTGGATCTCATGATACAAGTGGATCTTGTTTGTTAAGAACCAGCTAGATGAGGGCATAGCTTGATGACACGACACAAGAGAGACAACACATGAGACTAACACAACCTAAAAACCTAGGGGCTCGGGGGCCGATCAAATATTAGCCTTGCCTACGTGAAAATGCAGAGCCCTCATAGTTCGGTGAAAGGTGGATGACTAACCAAGATGGAGACCTTGATGGATTGTAAAGATAGGATGGACAAAAGGAGAAAGACCAATGGTAGACGATAGAAGAGAAAAGTGGAGAATGAAGATCGATGATGGAATCCCTGGGGCAGATCAAATGATCGACCTTGCCTACGTGAAAGCGCAAGGGCAACGTAGTTCAACAAGACCAAAGGAAAACAATGGATAAAGGATGATAAGATGATAGGATAAGTGGATAAAAACATGGGACCGATACGACAAGATAGGATAGACCCATTGGATTGGATAGGATGATGACGATCACATAAAGCTCAAGGATGGGATAGTTATCAAAGCATTAAAATGACTTGGGATGATGATATGATAGATAGATGAGTGATGAAAAGTGATAGGGGAATGGAAAGATGTGCAAGAGAAGCAGGGGTGATGACGATGATATAAATAGCATTGGGTTGCATGGGGGGAGGCCTATAGCCATATACCAATGACAAGGGATTGTGAGATGGGATGAGGAGAAAGAATGGATAGAGATATAGGGATGGGGGATGGGAGGGATTGTTTGGATGGATGGGAATATAAGGATTGGGAGATGAAAGGGATGTTGTGATAGATGGATACAAAGATAAGGATGGGGAGATGGAAGGGATGCTGTGATAGATGGATAGGGATAGAAGGATTGGGAGATGAAAGGGATGCTAGGATAGATGGATATGAAGATATGGATGGGGAGATGGAAGGGATGCTATGATAGATGGATAGGGACAAAAGGATTGGGAGATGAAAGGGATGCTAGGATAGATGGATACGAATATACGAATGGGGAGATGGAAGGGATACTGTGATAGATGGATAGGGATAGAAGGATTGGGAGATGAAAAGGATGCTAGGATAGATGGATATGAAGATACGGATGGGGAGATGGAAGGGATGCTATGATAGATAGATAGGGAGATGAAGGGATGTTATGATGGATGATGTCTCCAAGGACTATGTCACAAAGGAAGCAGATGCCCCCACTCTAGATATGTCATATATGAGGAGGCATGAGGGATAGAAGACAAGTGGATGGGAAGATAAAGGAGATAACTAGATGAGGAGAGGATGGGTGACTAAGGAATAAGATAGAGCATGGATGAAGGGAATGTATACCAATAGGTGTCCAAAGCATGCATAGATAGGTGCCCCTATTTTGATCAAGATCACAAGAAGGATGGAGGGATGGGAGATAAATGGGATATGATGGTAGGATGCGGAAGATAGGTGGGATGGGGGGATTCATGAAGAGGACGGATAATAGGAAGACGGGTGCATAGCTGGAAGCATAGCGGATGGAGGGAATGCATATTAGGAAGTTGCCCACAAGTGCAGATGGGGATTTACACATGATGCCTGCTTGCAGGTTTTCATCATGGTACTTATCCAAGGTGCTTGTTTTCCAAGTTTTCACCATTGGATGAATTATTTCTCTTTACTATTTTATTTTATTTATTTATTTATTTTTGATTTTGTGGATTTTTGGACTTTTTGGATTTTTGAGGATAGCAAGGGGATGAAAATGGATAAGGATAGGGATTTTGATAAGGGGATTTAGAAGACATGCGATAAGGATATGGATGAAGGACTCAAGCATCAAGTTCTATATGAGGTATTAAGAGCCCATGTTCGAACCGATTGTTGGATGTTGGTACAACCTTATTAGGATAAATAGATTATGCATGAGGATGAATTAGAGGGATTTCATGGGGTTGATACATGGGATAATGGATGGGATGCTGGAAAGGGTATGGATAGAATGATGGGGTGGATATGTGATGGGGAGATGTGTTCAGGACCAACATTGTCACATGTGGTGGTGGATGTGAAAAGATAATAGGATTAAGGGATGGAGAATGTGGGGATAATGAAGGAGATGGAATGGTGAATTTCGGGACATAAGGACCTAAAAGAGACTTAGGAGTTGAAAGGGGTGTATGATTAGCTTTTGGATTAGTGACTTTGGATGTTCTTATGGAGGCTTCATTTGTTTTCTTTGGGATCCACATGGTTTTGATGTTTGCTTTGGTGGGCCTTTACAGCCTACAGATTTGATTTGGATTTTGGATCTGATTTTGCTTTGCTTTAAAATGTCTTTTAGAGGGGACATGGGAAGCTTTTGATTCATGTGGATGTTTAGATTGATGCATTTTTTCTTTAACAACCAAAGTGATTTTAGTAGCAATGGGATGGGTGTGAGGAGATGGATGATGTGGAGTGATGGGGGTAGGAGTATGGGGATTATGTGTAGATGGAGGATGTTTAGGTATGTGCCTTTGTCAATCCTAATTAGGATGTTTATGATGGATGAGATGGATAGGTGATGAATGGATGAAAGGATGGATTGGACGAGATGGAGGAGGTGATTTTGGGATATAGGGGCCCAAAATAGACATAGGACCTAGAGGAAATAAGGGCATGGTAGATGGAGGATTAGAGATGGTAGATGGAGGGATGTAAGGACCCGAAATGGATGGAGCAGATGAAGGAGGAATTTGGATGGTGGTTTTGAGGCGATACGATAGAGGAGGAGGGATGGCAACATATGATTTGGTGGAGTGATGGAAAGAGCCTATATTTATTTTGGAAGAGGCTTGTTGAGGACGTCTAGAGGTTGTACCAACATTTTTAGATTGTGAGTCATGAGTAGTATATCCAAGACCTTGCAGATACAAATGTTCTTTAGCTTGGATGGGCTCTATAATACCTTGCTCATGAAGGCATAAACCTTTTCCTTGATAGTTCATTCTCTTGAGCATTTGATCTAGGATAGGATTTTGTTATTCTGGAAGAATGATGCGAGTTCATTATTAGGTGGAAGAGGAGGGTTGGTGTATATGCTTTGTTTTTCTTCTGCGAGGAGACCACCATGGAGGAATGTGAGAGGACCAAGAGGATATGTAAGCAGTGTGGGGATAGCATTTGTAGGCGATGATGGGAGATCATGAGAAGGAGATGATGGGATAGCAACATCAGGAGAGGGAGTAGGGGCCATGATATGATCTGTATTTGTGGTAGTAGGCTCATGTGATGGAGATGGAGATGGAGTAGTGGAAGCTTGAATGACAAGGGGATCATGGGATGGAATGGATGGGAACTGTGATCTTGAGGTGGACTAGATGGGATGGTAGGATCTTGATCTGGAGAAGGGGATATGTTGGCATGCTTTGGATTAGACTCTTGGTGTGACTCATCGTGTGCGGGAGGCATGGTAATGGAGTCTTGTTGGGACTCTTCAAGGAGGAAGATGGAGGGATGGAAGATTCATGAGGTTCATTGGAATGGGTTTTGGTGCTACTAGGGGTGGGAGGAGTGGATTGGATTTGGGTGGATCTAGGAGTAGAGGGAGTGGATTGGAATTGGGTGTCTTTGATGGATTCAGTGGTTCTTGGAGTAGGAGATGGGGGTTCAATAGATTTAGTGGGTTCAATGGTTTCAATGGTTTGAGCAGTACTAGGGGTGGTAACATCAATAATAGGTGTGGTATGGAGAAGGGTCTCATCACTAGTGACCATGGATGATGGATCTAGATGGCATGGTTCCATGACTTCAAGATGTGGAGTTGGGGATGGCTTCTTTGTAATGAGTCCTTGGAGAACTTCTGAAATGAGAGACTTGCATATGGTTGGCTTGGCTAGGGTGGTAGAAGTGGATGAGGGATTATGGATTGGTGGACTAGGGTTAGATGGAGGAATGGGATTGAATGTAGGACTATGAGTAGATGGGGGATTAGGATTGGATGGAGGACTAGGAGTAGATGGATGAATGGGATTGGATGGAGGACTAGGAATAGATGGAGGACTAAGATTGGATGGAGGGTTAAGGTAGGGATATTGGAGTGGTGAATTAAGATAGGGGGACATGGATTGTGGATTAGGACAAGAGGGTATAGGTGGTGTAGTGGGACACAAGGATGCGGGGGATGGATTATAATAAAGGTTTTGGGATGATGGATTAGGATGAGGAGACATGGATGTGGGATTAAGGTAAAAGGGTGTGGACGTAGGATTAGTATGGGAAGATTGGGAAAGAGGATTACGATAGGGGGACATGGACAGGGAATTGTAATAGGAGTATTGGGATGGAAAATTAGGATAAGAGGATGTAGATGTTGTATAAGAGGATGATGTAGATGGACATGAAAAATATGGGGATGAAGAAGATACTGGATATCCATTGTCAAAGGTGGCATAAGGAGCATGATTAGGCATGGATGAAGACATAACGGGATAGCTCATAGGAGTAATTGGATTTTGGAAAGTGGGTGGAGAAAGCTTACTAGATATGATAGTGTCAAGGGGATCTATGTTGTATACCTCTTGATCGACAAGACTTTTGTTATTATCGTCAACGTAATTAGGGTTTCCCTTGACTACTATTGATGGAGGATGAGGATTCATGATGATGATAGGATAAATAAAATGGATCAAAGATGATGGACTAAAGCTCAAATTGGGATTTAAGTCAAGCTTAGATCAGGATTGGATTAAAGTTTAGATTGGGATGATTGGATGATGCGATGGGATTGATTTTGATTTTGATGGGATCAGATTTGGATTTGGAAAAATTGGATTTTGATTGAATTGGATTCGATTATTAAGATCAGTAGGATAGCATTGGTTGAACGGATGTGATTTGATTGATTATACAATTTGATCAAATGATTGGTTTTGATAGATTTGGATTATTGGATGGATATGATTGGATGATGAAAGATGTGAGAGAGACCTTAAGTTTGATCAAAGGAAGTTACCCTTAGTGACCTAGAGCTTTGATTGATTAAGAGGATGATTACAGCACCGAACCCACCTTAAGATAGGAATGGATTGATTGGGCTGAGGATGATAACTTATGACACTGAATTCACCTCAAGATGGAAGTGAATTGATTGGGGTCGAAGTTAAAGACTAATAATCAAATTCAAGTGTTATGGTCAATTTGGGTAACCACTTTGTAATACAAGTTTAAGGTGGTTTGGTTATGAGTGGTGTTTGGTGATTATGACATTTGCTAGGTGATTGTATGAACTTTTGAATGGAATATGAATAAATTAGAATGAACGGGTGGATTGAAAATGATTGCGAAGCACGAGAGAGGATTTAGAATGATTAAAAAAAGATTTGGAATGATAAGATGGAGGTTTGAACTAATCAAATGGAGGTTTTGGGAGACTTAAAGTGACAAAACAGAGACTTGGGATGATGAGATAATGGTTGGGAATGATTAAATGATAGTTTAAAGGCTAAACGGATCTAAATGGGGTGATTTCAGGTGTTCAGGAGGGAAAATATGCCCCTCTGTAGCAAAAATTAGGGGCATTGACAACTTTTTGTAGTAAATCAGGGGCGCTTCTGCCTTTCTGTAGCAAAACAAGGGGAACATCTGCCTTTCTACAGTAAAATAGAGGTACTTTTGCCATTCTGCAACAAAACAAAGGGCACTTCCACCTTTCTGTAGCAAAACAAGGGGCACTTCTGCCTTTCTGCAGCAAAAATAGGGGCGCTTCCACCTTTCTGCAGCAAAACAGGGGTGCTTCCGCCCTTCTGCGGTAAGACAAAGCTTGGTTTTGATGGAAATGGCTATGAAAAGGACTCAAAATGATAAAGTAAGGCCAAAGTATCAAAGATTTCACAGGTTTTTCACAAGAAAACACTTCAAGAAAGCACAATCCTATGATTAATGTTAAGGGTATGGCCAGGCAAGGTCTTAATCTAGGATGCACAAGGCTTCTAGGGAGTCCTCGATATACTCTCAGTTTGTGAGGCACAACCATGAACACCAGCCCGTCACAAGCGTGAGTCAAGAACCCTAGCGAGATACTGAAAGGCTCGGACCAACTCTTCACGTCTATCTAGGTATCACCCTAGCTTCGACGCTCTACCAATTACGACGTGACTAGATTGGGTACAACTTTCATTCTCCCCCTTTATATACCCCACCGATATGCATGGTTGGAATCGTCCCTTGGGGTGATAAAATCCCCAAGCAGGTCCCACTAAAAAGAAGACACTATCCGCTTCCAACTACTCCCCAAGCTCACACAAAGTGCAAGGGGAAAGTGAAAACAAATTAATGCACCCTTGGGTGACACAATAGTAGACAAGCACATCAAACAATAAAGGTTACTTCCCCCTAATTAGACTATGTGCAAACAATAAGGATAGTTTTTCAGAAATTTAATCAAATAGATGGCCCTGCAAGCAAATGTTAGCTATCTTCTCCTTTGTTCTTCGTCAATTATGCCATAATATGCTGCAGAACATTAGCAAAAAACACCAATATCCTTTCCAAAACAATGTTAGAGGGTTATTACTTGAAAATAGCAAAAAATGAGAGCAAAAACAATGCTAAAATGACTGTTTTACCTTCCAAACTATGCTATTTTGGGGCGCTTTCACCTTTTTGCAGCAAAACAGAGGGCGCTTCCACCTTTCTGCAGCAAAACAGGGGTGCTTCAACCTTTCTGCAACAAAACAGGGGTGCTTCCACCTTTCTAGATTAAAACAGGGGCACTTCCACCTTTCTGCAGCAAAACAAGGGTGCTTCCGTCTTTCTGCAGCAAGATTAGAGGGCACTTCCACCTTTCTACAGCAAAAGGTTAGAGGAAAAGAACCTTTCAAGATGAAAGGGTGTATCCGACCCTCTACAGGAAACTTTATTAAATTTTTAAAAAGGAAAGTTGTACGCCCCATTGCAAGAAAGTATTAGAAACAAATTTCTAAGTATACACCTAACTGCAACAAACTGTTAGACGAAAATGAAATTGTCAGATATAGGGTGCTTCTGCCTTTCTGCAACAGACAAGAGGGCGCTTCTGCCTTTCTGCAGTAAAGCAGAGGGTGCTTCCTCCTTTCTGCGGTAAAGAAAAGGGCGCTTCCACCTTTCTGTAGTAGGACAGAGGGTGCTTCCACCTTTCTGCGGTAAAACAGAGGGCACTTCTGCCTTTATGCGGTAAAATAGAGGGTGCTTCCACCTTTCTGTGACCTTTTCCTACCAAATTCTTAGCAAAAATGAAGGTTAAATGCAAGAACCCATTTGTGGGTCCCACCGAGTGTGCCACAAATGTGTACCTTGGAATTTTACCCTACTCTAATGTGCAAAATAACTAAAAATGCGAATGATAAAAGACTAAGGACACTTCAATATTAGCCTAAAGAGTGATAAAACAAGAAGGAAAATAGATGAAACAAGATGCAAATTATTATACCTTCCTTGATGTTGAAGACTCCTTGGTTGGCCCTTGATTTTGATGGATTTGTGTGCTCCTTGGATGGCTTGTGATGTAGCTAGATGCAAGATTGAATGTGCAAGATGATCAAAGTGGGTGGCTAAATGATAGTGAATGATTGAGAATGTAAATTGGCAGCATAAGGTTACTCCAAAATGAAAGTCTTGAAAATGCCCTTGAGGAGGGGGTATTTATAGGAGAATTTGAATTCTCTAGAGAATTCAACGGTTGAGATTCATCCAACAAGGTCAAGATGAAGGACTATGGTGAGTTGAGAACTCACAAGCCCTCACATCTTGACATGTGGATGGTGAAGTGGCTAAGAGGAGATGAGGTGTAAGTGAGGTGGCCAAAAGGTACATGAGGTGGAGGAAGGACAAGTACCTTAGTACATTGGGAGATGGGAAAGAATCTTGGGTGAATAAAAGTGAATTTTAAATTCACAATGATTGGAAGAATCTAGTGGATAAGACAATGTTCCCAAAAGGTGGGAGTTTGTCACATGTGACTTGATGTGACAAGTCAAAGGTTCTAGAAGATGCATGGGAAAAGGGGATTCTTGGAGGAATAAAAAGGAATTAAAAATTCCTTGGGGATGGAGAGAGTTGACCAAAGTACTGATTAGGCTTAATTAATCAGTAATTAGAAGAAAATGAGGATTAAAAGCCAACTTGCAAACGTTGGAGGATGTGACACATCCTAATCAAGGATTAGGCATGTGCACATCCCATGAAGAGATTAGGAGATGGATTAGGATTAGATGAAAATGACATGTGAGGAATTAAATAAATGTAATATTTATTTAATTCATTTGATGAAAAGAGGATTAAGGAGGGTAAGGTATTTAATTATTAATTAAATACCTTAGGGATTTGGCAGAATTAAGGATATTAATTAAATAATAGTAATATTACTTAATTAACTCAGATAAGAGAATGTTTAGATGAAAAGTGATAAATTTGGATAAATTAATTGTCCAAATTTGGATGTCTACAATAGGATTCTAGAGAAGCTTCAAGAAGTAAACTAGGGGGATGTTTCTAATAATGTGGTGATTGAGCTTGCAAATCATCTTATGAATAAGCATCAAAACTTCTTTGAAGAATTGCAAGGGGATGCGCATGGATTAATTAATGCCACAAAAAAAGGGTTGATTGCGTTCTTTGATGATAGAGGAAGATTAAAAGAAATGACAAAGTGGAAAGGTGAAAGTGAATTAATAGTGCAAGAAATTCTGAAGAAAGCTACCGAGAAAGATACAACACTAGATGAAGCATGCGAATAGAATGAAAAGATGGAAAAAATGGAGAACACGATCCGAAATGCATTGGGAGATGTAGATATGCATGAGCGTCGGGACTAGTTGAACCACTTGTTGAAGACTCATTTATGGCTTAACAGAGCTTAATTACCCTTTAAATTTATTGTTGTTTTAACATAATAAATTTTGAAAGGAAATGTCCTTTCCAGCAATTGATGTATAAATATCCATTTTTGGTAGTGAAAGGGATAGTGAATAGTGAATAGGAGAAAGATACGGTAGATTACAATGTTTTACAATTATGAGACTATGATGCATGTTTGCAACTATGGATACATCAATGAAAATTGTTTGATGTGGTTGAGTACTTTTGGTATCAGTTGTTTGTTGTGTTAATTGAAAGTATTACTGAAGTTTTTTCCAAGGTTGATGTTTTCTAGTTATTTAAATCGATATAACAAGCTTATATTCAGTTTATTGGTGCACACTTGTTGTATCTTTATGGTTGATTAATTGGTTCTTTGAAGAAAAGATTAAATCCTTTTAGTTGATCATAGTAATTATGGAATCTCATTTGGATCATTAAGAAAAAATTGGTAATCATATTCTTGCATGTTTATACAAGTTATAGGCTCAAATTTATATGCCAAACAATTAGACTATCTATTAGAAAGAGGTTACTCATTTTATATTTCTCATTTGACTCCGCATACCCAATAAGGCACTAGTCTCTACATTTTCATCATTTTAGTTTCACTCATTTTTATATCTGTTAAATTGAACATATTAGGTTTTAGCCTTGATATTGCTATACAATCTATATGGAAAATAAAATTTATTTATCCACTCCCATTTTCCATCATGGGTAAATTACTTTAAGGAACAAACATAAGTCAAGTCTACCTCATTCATATAGGTATGCCTACCTAGGTCTAGCAGCACCTGAAGAGAAGAGGTTCTAAACCATTTGGCCTTGTCTGTTACCCTAAAATGTACCAAGAGTTTGGAAACCTCTTGAGGTATTTCATGTATGTTTTTTAGAGCTAACATGTCCTTCTAGAGTCAGAAGTTTACAAGGAGACAAGTATTTCATGTTACTTATTGATGATTATTCTAGATTGATGTGGGTTACTTTCTTAAGAGAAAAATCTGAAGTTCTAGATAAAGTCAAGATTTTGGAGGCTATGGTTGAGATAGAGACAAGTCTAAAGATTAAATGTCTAAAACTAGATAGAGATGGTGAATTCACTTCCAATGAGTTTAATTCTTTTAATGAAGAACATGGGATAAAGAGACAATTATTTTCCCTGCACACCCCTCAGCAAAATGGAGTTGTGGAAAGGAAGAATGAGACAATTCAAGACGCTGCTAGGACCATAAGTACTACCATTTACACTCTCAACCAGGTACATGTCAAAGGTGATACCTGTAAGACTCCTTATGAGATATGGTATGGTCATAAGCCTACTATTAGATACTTCAAAATCTTTTGGAGTTTAATGCTATATCAAAAGAGATGAATATATAGGAAAGTTTGATGCTAGAAGTGATGAAGGATTCTTTCTTGGTTATTATGCTATTTAAGTAAAGCCTACTAGTGCTACAATAAGAGATTGATGAAAGTAATTGAAAGAGATAATGTCAAGGTTGATGAAGATATGCAGTTAGACCATCTAGAACCTATGGATATGATTCAGACAATTAGAATGATAGTTTTGATAAAGGAAATAAAGTTTAGACTCCAAATGAAGTTCAAATATTTTTGGTGAATTGGGAAAATCAAGAGGAAGAAACTATTAACAGTACAAAAGTGAGATCACAAGAGCTTGAAGTTCAAGAACACCCTAAGACTTCAAGTTATGTAAGACTAAATTATTGAGAAGATTAGATTATTGGTGATAAGAAAAAAGGTGTTCAAACTAGGAGAAGACTTGGAAAAGAATACTATTTGATCTCAAATACTAAGCCTAATAGTGTCAATGAAGCATGCAAAGATGAAGATTGGGTGGAATTAATGAAAGAAGAGCTACTACAAATCAAAAATAATGATACATGGATTCTTGTTCCTAGACCTAAGGACTTATGGAAAATCAAGGAAAGAAAGTTTAGACTCCAAATCAAGTTCAAATCATTTTGGTGAATTAGGAAAATCAAGAGGAAGAAACTATTAAAAGTACAAAAGTGAGATCACAAGAGCTTGAAGTTCAAGAACACCCTAAGACTTCAAGTTATGTAAGACTAAGTTATTAAGAAGATTAGATTATTGGTGATAAGAATAAAGGTGTTCAAACTAGGAGAAGACTTGCAGAAGAATACTATTTGACCTCAAAGACTAAGCCTAATAGCGACAATGAAGCATGCAAAGATGAAGATTGGGTGGAATTAATGAAAGAAGAGCTACTACAAATAGAAAAGAATGATAATTGGAACTAAATGGATCTTTCAAAATAAACTAAATGAGAAAGGTGAAGTTGTTAGAAATAAAGAAAGACTTATGTGTAAAGGATATTCTCAGATGGAAGGAACTGACTTTGAAGAATTTTTTTCTCCTATTACTAGGATTGAAGCTGCGAGACTATTTCTTGCTTATGCTACTTACAAAAACTTCAAGGTGTATCAGATGGATGTCAAGTCAACATTTCTAAATGGTGAACTAGAAGAAGTGTATATTGAGAAACCTGATGGATTCCAATTGACTGATCAGGGAGATATGGTTTTCTGGGTGAAGAAAGCATTGTATGGACTTAAGCAAGCCCCAGGAGAATCGTATGCAAAATTGGACAAATATTTGTTGAAGCTTGGATTTAATAAAGGTACTACTGATAGTAATTTGTGTTTCAAGATTGATCATGATAAAGATTTGATTATTGAAGTCTTTGTTGATGATATTATTTTTGGAGGAGATGATAGTTTGTGCATGAATTTTTTTGATGAGATACAAAGTGAGTTTGAGATGTCTATGATTGGAGAAATGAAATTATTTTTGGGATTGCAAATTACTTAGCTAGATAGAGGAATTTTTATATTTTCATCCAAGTATGTGGAAGAATTGCTAAAGAAGTTTGGTATGGAAGATTCAAAGCTAGTTGGTATGTAAGTTAGCACAAGATGATGATTCTCCTAAAAAAAATTAGACTAGATAAAAATCCATGATTGGTGGATTGCTCTATTTGACTCAAACTAGACTTGATATCAAGAATTTCATATGCATTGTTGCAAGATTTCAAGCTGATCCTAAGGAATCTCATATGACAGTTGTGAAGAGGACTTTTAGGTACTTGAAAGGGACAGTTGATTTTTACTTATGGTATCCTAGAGAAGATCACCTTACTTTGAGTGCTTTTAGTGATTCTAATAGGGAAGGAGATGTGAATGACAAAAAGAGTACTGGTGGTGGCACATTTTTCTTGAAAAGAAGTTGAGTTCATGATTAAGTAAGAAGAAGAATGCCATTTCTTTATCTACTATAGAGGAAGAATACATTGTTGCTGCTAACAATTGTACTCAAGTATTGTGGATGAAGTATATGTTGAAAGATATCAAAGTTGTGTATGATGAGCCTATTGCTATATTCTATGATAATTCATGCAATTAAAATTTCTAAGAATCTAGTGCTGCATTCAAAAACCAAGCATATATCTTTCAAGTTTCACTTTTTGAGAGAGAAGGTGATTGAAAAGGAAGTCAAATTGGAGTATGTGCCCACTAAGGAATAGATTGTGGATATCTTTACCAAGCCCTTGCCAAAGGATACCTTTGAGTATCTCATATGGAAGCTAGGGGTGATTACCCCTCCTAATCATAATTAAGATGCATTGACTTGCATCAGTCCATGCATTTCATAGTCATATCTTGTGATCTAGATTGATGTTGTGGTGGATGCTACTTGGGGGAGTAGTCAGATGTTCAAAAATGTGGTTCATAGATTGTGTGGAGAAAGATAATGTCTACCTTTGTCATTGGTGTCAAATGGGGAGAAGAATCATGTGAAAAACTGTGGAGTTAAGGAGAAAAGAGTCAAAACCTAAGCGGGCGAAAGTGCTAAGAGAAAGTTATGTTGATGGTGTTTTTCACATCATGTGTAGCAATCAATTCCAAAGGGGGAGATTGTTAGATATTGTTGATATCTGGTTGTCATTGATGCCAACACTATTGGTATTAATGTCTTTAAGGTTGTATATGTCAAGGATATTGAGAAAATTGTAATAAAATAAGTTGTAGGTTGTCAGTGGTGTAGTGAAGTTTAGCATGGTTGCTAGCTCAATATATTGATGATAAGAGGTTATGGATTAAAGGGTTTGTTGAAAAGTATATCTAGTTTATCCACATGAAGTTTTAGAGGTTTAGATGAAGATTTGATTGAGTTATGAGTATCTATGTCCTGATAGTTTTTTTTTGCTTTAGTTGGTGTTCTTGATAGAAGATGATGTGATTCTAGTAATTTGATTTGTTGTAGATGCTTTTGTGGTGATTCATGATGCTTGTGGATGTTTCCATATCATGCTCTATCTGTGTTGTTGGTATGTATTGATCAGTGTGTTCATGATTAGTGATTTTATTTTGGGAGTTCATGTTTTTCATGATCATGGATAATAGGGTGATTGTAGCATGTTGCGGATCTTCGAGGCATAATTGTTTAAGGTGTTTCATGTTCAAGACATGTTTTTTTGGGTCCTTACTATGTTTTGGCTGACATTGTTTGGTGTGCATTGATAATTGTTTATTGATTTGGGCTAACAATTTGTACACATTTTATATTTTTTTGGGCCGACATATAGTTGATGCTATCCTTAGTCACATATATATAAGATGGATTACTTATAACATTTGAAGGAAATGGTGTGTGATGTATGTTTAGTGTTGTGTGAGAATAATGTTCTAGTCTTTCGAAGGCATAAGAAAAGTGTGAAGAAGTGTGAGCAGAAGAAAGTGTTTATGTTCTTTAACCAGAACTGTAATCGGGCATTAGAAGATGTTATTTTCTCAGTTCAAAATCTTTTGGATGTAATCCGAATGCGACTGTAAGACAGTGTGTCTTCCTTTGGGTAGTAAGCCTTTTGTATCTGAGCAGTGACCTCTAGGCAGTGTGCTTGAATGCATGTGCATTCCCCATTTATAATTCCATTATACTTTTAATAGAGTATAATCTTGTAGAATAACCTCCACCATAGTTTTTTCCCTAACAGAGTCTCCACATAAAAAATCTTGGTGTTATTTTTGTTTTTGAAGTGATGATGGTTTGTGCTTTCATGTTTATAAACCAGATCTGAGAATAAGTTTAATTTGTATAATTTTTTGTGACAATTGATTCACCCCCTCATAGTTGTTTTCCCTTGTGTTGCCAACACATAACAATTTGATTCATGATCCTACTTATGAATTTTGGCTCAAGTTCCTATTTATCCCTTTGTGATTTTGGGTTTGGACATCATTGGAAAAATAGCACCACCTTCCTTTGCTAGACACAGATTCATAATCACTGCAATAGATTACTTCATAAATTATGTAGAAGCCATTTCCCTTCTTTGAAAAATTGCTTATGTGATATGCCATTTCATATTAGAACACAATATTTCTTGCTTTGGACTTCCTTCAATGTTAGTTTCTAATAATGGTACACCATTTAAGAATAATGATGTGAAGAATTTCTTGGAAACATTTAACATAATTGCAATCGCTTTTGAACACCCTACTATCTGCAATCTAATGGTCAAGTCAAATCAACTAATAAAACCATTCAAAAAATATTAAAGAAAACCGTTAACAAACATAATAAGTATTGGCACACATAATTAACATATGCACTATGGGCCTAGTGCACGAGTATTAGATTATCCATAGGGAATACAAATTATAATATCATCTATGGTACCAAGGCAATAACACCCATGGAGTTAGAGATTACTACTTTAAGGAACACTCTTTAAGGACTTATTGATGACAAAAATTACAAAAAACAATGGTTGCATCAACTTGAAATGCTCGATAGATTGTGCATCAACATTCTTTTACTCTAAAAGAATAAAATGTAGCTACAATGAAAATTTCATCCCTCATGTATTCAATAAAGATGATTTTGTGTTATGTGAGAATCAACATAACATCAATCCCAACCCAACTAATAAAGGAAAATTCAGCCCTAATTGGTTA
The DNA here is from genome assembly GCA_007258455.2 of Sequoia sempervirens. Taxonomy (NCBI): domain Eukaryota; kingdom Viridiplantae; phylum Streptophyta; class Pinopsida; order Cupressales; family Cupressaceae; genus Sequoia; species Sequoia sempervirens. The sequence goes on along the minus strand of VDFB02026320.1, from coordinate 149,823,289 downwards.
GGACATTATATAATTAATGTAAGCTATGGGTTTGGTGCATAGAAATTAACAAAAATGGATGGCACACCTCTCAAAGAACCTATTAATGCCATGCATATGTGTGAGTACTGTGTCTAACGAACTTGAATAGGGTGAATAATAAAGCAATTATGTTAGAGTTAGTAGATGACAATCTATGTGCTCTTGCATTGCTTCATTCTAGACAAACATTTATTTGTGTCTTGAATACTAAGGAAATTATTTAAATTAATTTTGAGATGGTTACTTTAGATTTCATGCTATTCAAGATAATCCTATGTGTTATGTTACATTAGATCCTTATATGCATTTAATGTTCTTTTATTAGATCATAAGTCTATTTAATTTAGGATAACATACTTCATCACAATATTGCATCTAAGAGAAACTAGAATAAGTTTTAATTAGATCACATAAAACATGTTAAATCATGAAGACATTCATTAAATAGTCTTACATAGATTAATTAATCAATCACATTTCCATTTAACATTAAACACATATATATAAACATCAAATGCTCATATATATATATATCAATTTTTTGTGCACATGTCTTCAGTATATACAATGCTAATCAGGTCTATGACTACTAGATCCCTTGGGATCTAGTGCTCAGTCTAGAGGCAGTCTTTCAAAAGATGGTGGTATGCAATCATGATGGCGAGCCGCTGAGTGCACTAAGAGAAAACTGTAATCCCCATACCTATCTAAGGGCCTTTTGATGCTCCCCTACTAGTTGATCTCTATCTACCTATAGTCTAGCTAACTTTGACTGTAGTCTCTCAAACTCTATTGGGGCTTGAGATGACTACACATCCTGGGAATCCTCAGATCGGTGGGCATTCCTCTTAAGACTCTCAAACACTACCCATAGTCTAGCGTATGGCTCAAAAAAATCTTGATCCTGCTCCATGATGGGTGGGGGAACATAGTCTATATCAATGGCTCCTTGTCAACTAATGGGGGCACTATCTTAACAACCACCTGATGATAGAGATCATGAAGATCTCTCATTTATCTTGCAAGATAGAAGCCATAAATATAACCAGTACACATCATGATATATATGTATACATTAAAGCATAAAACATAAGCATAAGCATAAAAAATGTAAATAAATAAAATATGATCATCTAGCTCTTTGGCAAGCTGTGTGAAGATAGCATCATCATGTGTAGGGGCATGGAGGATGTGCTAGCCTCTCCATGACTATGAGCATTGGAGCTTGTTGTAGTTGTTGATCATGATCTAGTAACAAAAATGGGAGATGGATCTCTCCACTTGTGGCCCACTGGATCCTCATCTGCTACCTTGTCGCCCTCACTCATCAGTTGCTCCTCCTCCTCATGACCATCATAGTCAAGATATACAGTCTCATCATACTCCTCATCTATCAAATTTGTGAATATTTTTGTATCCTTGTATCTTGTCTCCTCATCCCTATCCTTCCCCACATCTCCCTAATCTGGGAGTGGCCCTACATCACCTATTGTCTCATCCATCAAGAATATGGGAGACATTCTCTATGCTGCCCACCACTCCTTGTAGGCATCTGTGGTATCGACATCATCAATATCTAAGATTAGAGGCATATCATGATTCGAGTACTTAGAGTCACTATAGATAACATCCTCGGTACTGAACTATATAGAATCATTGGGTCTCCAAGCACCTCATAATGATCTCCTAAAAAGGGTCATGCCTTGGGTTCTATATGAACCTATCCAAACTGTCACATGATGTGATCATAGTAGAAAGTTTGTACTATGGAATCATGTCTTCCTATCAAGAACCTATCCATCTACAATCTCCTCATCCGCTGAGTCTCATTTGGCCACTATAGCACAAGCTGGTAAGGTCTCCATAGGATCTAATCCTCATCTAGTCAGTCAAATCAAACTCTCAAAAAATGCAAGTCACCATACTACCATAATTGTTGCAATGGATAGTTGAAGGCTTGAGGATACCCTACGGATATTGTGCATGGAAATCCTATTAGCCTAGTGTACATGATATTCTCCAAGAGCCACACCTATAGTAGCTTATAGTGTACCATACTATCAATCTTCCAAAATGAAAACCATCCAAGATCATAGTACAGATGTGCTAGGATGTTGTGACGCAAGGAGTACTTAGTCCTATGCTCTGCCATCCCCTGAATCATGTGTACTAGTCCTCTCTCTAAGTGTTCTCCTCAACCATTAGGGATGAGACTAGTTCTACTATGAAAATCATAATCCAAACAGCTAGTGGGGCATGTGAGTATAGAAACATCACTATATCGATTCATTGCCTCACCATACCATCATGCGTTGGACCTCCATGCCATATTTCATCTCCTAGAATGACTTCTCATCTAAGAAACATACTCTCTCACCCCAAATCGAAACTTAGAATATGTCATGTATGTCCTCTAGTGTAATGGTCATCTTGCTAGTAGGAAGATTAAATGTGCATGTGTTTGTGTTCCATTGCTCTTCTAATGCCATCAACATAGGATCATGGTACCTCATGGGGGGCATGAGGTATGCCTAGTATAATCTTGTAGACTATAGAATCATTGCCTTCTCTACTAAAAGAGTGGAGGCTAGGTCTCAGAGGTGGCTAATCTATTTAGTACCTAGATGTTGTCATGAATGGGTAGGATTTTAACAAAAAAGCAAAAAAATTGTCCTATAAGCATTCTAAAATTTTAAATCCTTACATCAAAAATAAAAAAAGTGTACTAAATTTCTAGTGTACTCTCCTAAAGGTCCTAGACACTTTAGACCCCTTTTGGGACACTTTGTCAAGAAACAAGATACTTTGTGAAAAAGTGGGACACTTCGCAAACAAAACGGACACTTTGCGAAAAAAGGGGACTTTTTGCGAAAAAAATGGATGTTTTGCGAAATCTTATCCAAGGCCCAAAATTAACTTAGAAATATGTATAAATCATAAAATAAATGCATAGGGACAAATCTAAGACAAAAAAATTAACTGACCTAATGAGAATGCTTGTCGTGGGCCACCTGATCTCGTAGGATGTTCAGTTTCGTAGGCTCGTACTCTTGTGGGTTGGGCATCTTCACTAACTCTTCACCACACTCAAGCTACAAGAAGGAAAATGAAAAATAGTTAGAATTTCCTTCACTTTTTTTCTATTATATATGTTGAAAATAGGGTTTTTAGTATATTAGGTGTTGATGCCAAAATTTGACAAGGTAACAATGTCTTATGGGAAACTTAGTTTATGGGGGACCTTTTGTGCTAAACTAAGTGACCTCTGGGTTTTTAGAGAAGCTGAATTCTTCTATAATGGAGGTTTGAACAGGAAAAGGAAATAAATATAATAAAATAAAGTCTAACTTAAGGCAATATACCAAGACTTAATGATAGGCACAATAAATCATAGATCTAAGGGCCTGAATGGTGTTTGTAGTGTTCTAGAAAATTAGAAACTGAAAATTATATCATAAACAATCCATTTGTTGACATAAAATAATATTGCATACATATCTACTACCAGGAAGAGTCATTAGACATGGTCTAAGTTAGAAAATTTACATTCAACATATATAAAGGTTCTCAAATGAAATGTTCAGAAACTAAAAGGCATATTTTACAGTTTGATTAAATAGCATAAAAAAATAGAAAAGCCGAACAATTGGCATAGTCTGAGAGTCTTCGCAATAAAATAAAACAACAAAAAAAAGGCCTGGTGCCTTTAACTGAAAACTAGTGTTTCTCCCAAATTCTAGACCCTTTACTCACAATAGAGAGAAGTATAACAAGAAAAACCCCCACCGCTTTAGAGAGCAGCAACATAAAAGATTTCACAAATCCCTTGGAAATGATGCAAGAATTAGAATATTCCCAAAGCTGTTGCAAGAAAATCGATCTGGAACCAAGCATTTGGTCACTCCAGGCATAGGTGCATCCTCTGCAAATGATGGCGGTGGTCCCGACAAGGCCTAACTAGACAAGTGTCACCATCGTATGCAAATGATTATGACACACAATGGCCAATAGCATCATTAGGCTTGTCTAGTTTATCGCCTGAATATGAGATTCGTTGGCTAGGCACATGGCAACCTTTCACTGCCCATATGAACCTCTCTCTTTTTTTGTTGAGGGCTTGCATTAATGCTACAGGTGTCGAATGGGAAGAGCACTTCATCAATAATGGAGGGAATGATCACCAGCTGAGCACAAAAGAGACGCATGGTAGAATTTCGCTACCCATGGTTGTTACTTCATCTCTATGTTTAAAGATTTGTGAATAACAGACATGTAGCAAGAGTACACCATAGATAGCAACTATGGGGCCTACCAAAACCTTTTGGGTATGAGGGATTCGTGGAACCCGAGTAGAGCCTGATGAGATATTAAGAAAGCATGATCAAAAGTATCCCACAGCCGCAACACGTGGAAGCATAACAGAGCTTTCTGGGATGTGAAAGGAATGCAAAGACTCGAGGTTGTGAGGAGTAGACACGTGGAGTGAGAGAGCAGAACCTAGATAAAAATCCAAGTTGATTACTTATGATGCATGGGCCGAAGCACAGAGGAAAATACACCCGAAGGGAGCTAGTTAAATATTTATTAATAGCTTTTGGTGAGTATCAGGGGTGTTTCAACTAGGGAACAAAGAACCAAAAATTTCTCTTGTTTATAGGCCAAAGTGCCATTTCATTAGATAATAGAGTCAAATATTGGAAAGAGCTACCTATAGAAGTGACCATTTATCCTCAGATGGCTTCACCATGTTGAGTAAATTCTCCTATGCTCCACTTAGATCAATAGTTTCTTTTTGAGGAAGCACATTGGGTAAACCAACCCCTGCTTCACAATGAAATAGTAGATGTGCAAGAAGATGAATCACTCCCTCAATGTTGGTCACCATGGGAGGATGACTGAAATCCCTAAAAGCCTCCAGATCATTTTCCTTCTCTTCTATCTTTTCCTTAATCTACTTGACTGTGGCAATAGAGCCATTTTCAAGGAATGGGGATGACAAACCCATCCTGTTTAACTCGAAGAAACTTCATCATATGTTGTCTAGTGTCTTACTTAGAGTAGCCATGACTGCTTTAGTTCACTGAAGGTAGAGTGGCAATGGATGAACTTATTTTCTGTTTGAGCAGCAGCATTCTGATCTTTAATACCTGCTCTAGCGAGGTTTTCATTAGAGAAAGAGTATAGCTCAGTGAGAAAATATTTTTCTTCTGGAACCTTCTCCAAGATGAACTATGGGAACTACTCAATCATATCATGAGCCTCCTGGCTTAGCTTCGATGCCTTGGTAATGAATCGAAGGGTAGGCTATAGTGTTAGGCAAAAGGCTTTAATCTTTTCCCAGTGAGAGATGTACAACTACCTAACCAATGGAATGATGTCTAGCTATGCAAGGGAGGATAGGAGAGATATTTTAAGAGAATCAATCTCTGTGTCCTTTGAAATAATGGCCTCAGCCAATTCTACCCTTTTTTTTTCTCGGACGCTAGCTGTTCATTTATTTATTCCAATTCTCCTTGGCTCGGGAGTGATTTTCTAAGTGCATGTATAGAGAATACTTTGTCACTTGGAGTTCTTCTATTTGAGCTTTAAGGCCCTTAAATTCAACCTCTTTTTCTTGTATTTTCTGCTCATATCGAGCCTGTTGGTGCTCCAAAGCTTCATTCCTCTATGCCATTCCTTGACTATACTCAAGGCGAAGTTGCTTCAGCTCTTCATTCTTCAATCGTAGATTTCGTTCCGTCTCCTAATTCTTAGACTCTAGCTCTTTTACCATGGTAGGGTACATGATCTGAATCTTCACAAGTTCACCTTGAAGTCCGTTCCTTTCATCTTTTGTTGCCAGCGCCCTCTCTGTCATACATGCAACATCCACCTCCAAGTATTTATCTTTTTTCTCCAAAAAGCTAACTGTCTCCCTTACCGCTTTAAGCTGCTCATCCTTCTTCTTTTGCTAGCAACCAGTTTTAAGGAAGTCAAAGGTGACCACCCATTGTGTTTCCTCCATGATTTCAACCTTATCCTATAGTTGGGCCACCTTCATGTTGAGCCCTACCGCATATATCTCATAATCTTCTAGGTGCATTTCCCCTTGAGGCTTGGTTACTCTTGGGTACATGGTTGCAAACTTGAATTTGTGTTGGGCCTCATCATAAAGAGCTTGTATTTTTGGCTCAGCCAAAGCACTATCATCTTTTTCCTTGTGCTTTCACATTCTACTTGTGTGTGCCTCCTTCCCTCAATCAATCTATGCTATAAATTTGGTTGTGACAAAACTAGTCCGCCTGCAAAAGGAGCACCAGAAGGTAGGGCATAGGGATAGGTAATCCTCATAGGCACAGGCATTTGTTTCTTCTAGAGAGTAATGGTTTGTGGGGAGAAGTGGGGCATGTTTCAAAGCTTGGTTTGAGGCCCAATAGAAGGGCTAGTCACTTGTAATGATTGAATTGGTGAATCAGCCGTAGGACTCATAGGATGGGATGGTGGAGGAGTTGTCAATGTGGTGTACCCATTGGGGGTATGTTTTCAGCAAGTGAGGAAAGGAGAGTCTAAGCGGTAGTAGTAGGTGTAAGGGTCCATGGAGGAGTAAGGACAAGTGAAATGGTCTGTGAAAATTGGGTGAAACCTCTTGAATATGTTGGATTAAAAGTGGAAGGAAGAGGGCAAGTACTCATGGCAGGGATCGCCGTTGAGGTAGGGGAAAATACTAAGGAATGAGAAGCAAGGGAAGAAGGAGTGAAATTTATCTGTTGATTGGTCAATGGTGGCTCCAGAATCATCAATGACTCTTCCTCAGCCTCAGGCTCCTAGCTAGCTAGAAGGACTTTTCTTTTGGCGGGTTCTTGCAAACCCTCTCCAATAATGCTCTTTGTGTGCTACTGTTTTGTGGGTGCAGTCTCTTGAGCTTTGGTAGCTATTGTTGTTTGTTGTTGTGATAACCTAGTTGGCTTAGTGGCCCAATTGAGTGTATTTGAGGCCCTTGATATATTAAAGTGAACATTTGTGGCCACATAGGTGGGCTGTCTGGGGCCTTTCTCCTTCAACACAGAGGAGGCAGATGTCGCTACTTCCTCTTCCTGCTCTTTGGACTCATCCTTTGGGTCCCTGCTCTTATTAATACTAGAGCTCAGGCTGGGGTGGACCTCATTCCACCATTTTTCAAATTCCTTGTCATCCTTAAGATAGTCATAAGGGGCATTCAATTGCCCCATCTCTTGGCGATACGTCCAGAAAGCTTCTATTTTTTCAACAGTCCACTCCTCATCCTTCTTCAACTTATTGTACATGGTGCCTCCCATGTGGACATTATCTTTGGCCACTGCCAGAGCAAAGTAGAACTTGTGCCATGGCTCTCTAGTATCTTACATAGGAATATGCACTAATTCAATAAAATTTCCATCCTTGTTTGCCTGCTGGTTATGCCACTTCTCCTAGTAAGGTTGGGGAACATGTGTAACCTTCATGTGTGGCTCCAAAAATTCATTGAAAGGGTTATAATCCCACTTATCACTTGCTAGAACCAACCCTAAATAAGCCAAATTATCCTACAATAATTGGTCTGATTGTTTCTTTACCAGAGTCATTGACTTGAAATTCTTGAGACAAGTGAAGAATCCCTTTTTCTTGACACTTTTGCTTCTATAGAAGGTAAAATCAATGATACACACCTACCTATACATTTGAAGCATGAACGCCCTATCTGTGACGCAGGCTAGGGGAAGGTATGGTTGACTAGTGAAGCTCTGCATCCAAAGAATCATGAAATTTGTTCCTAAGAACTAGTAACAGGTGGGAGTGAAACTCTGCATATATCCAGTCTGATCACTTTGAAGCTAGATTATGTCACCTTCTCTAATTAAATCATGCAATACCAGAGTTACGAAATAGTCCAAAAATACATAATAATCATCTGATATAGAAAGAAAAGGCATCCATGTGGACACTAGATTCCTCTTACCCCATTCATAAAAAAATGATAATTCAAAATACTAGGCGAAGAAATCAGGGTTTTGATGTAGAAACATGTGAACCAGGAAAGAAAGAAATCTAAACTTTCCCTCCACCAGGTAATTCTTTATTTTACATATCATTTCATCTATCATGAACTTAGCAAAATCATACCAGAAGGTATTGTGTTACTTGTCGAATTGGAAGGCTAGTCCCAGTTGAAAACTTTTCGCCATCTCATCAGAGTCTTGACCTTACACAAAAGCTAGCATGGACATGGCATCCTGCAAATCCTCATGTAACGCACTGCGCGACAACGGAATACTTGGCAGTTTAGCACCTAGGGTGCCTTTCTTACTAGTCTCCTCCAACAAGAAATCTGAGTTTTTTTCATCGCCCTCCATGTTTTTTCGCCTTTTCTAGGGTTAAAGGACTCAATGTTCTCTCTTCTTTTACTTGGGTCTGGGATGCATAGCATGTGCCAAATGGCCTGTGGGGTGATGTTAACTCTTAAGTTTTGGCCCTCAATGTAGTGGGTGTTTGGGTTATAACACTGGATGGCAGCGTCAACTATCTCCAGGCAGTAGTGCACCAGCGGGACCATGTATTGTGGAAGACCACTATACCAAACCTTCATTTCCATAGAAGTGTTCGCCTTTGGTACTGTCAGCCTTGCACAAGTTTCTTCCCTTAAGGATTTAGGGTTTTTTCTGAGCCATGGGTCATAGATATTATCCCAATTCTCTTTAACCCTTTTATTGTTTTTGCAATCCTTTGGCCTTTTCAGCTCTTCTATATATGCTATCTTTAGCTTGCTTGGTATACCAAGTGTAGCATGCACCAAATCCTCATAGACATACACATCTTCAGATGACCGTATGGCTATAAACAACTCTTGGCCAATTTCCTCTTCCATTGGCTAAGATGAACTCTCTGGAATTTCTCTTTAGATAAAGACCTTTGTGAGTTATGGACTCTGCAATCTTTCTCGGCTGTGGATACGCTAAAAAAAACAACACTACACCTTTAGCTTTAGCGTTTGTGAAAAGACTTTGAATCATTAAGCCTTTTCATGCAATATTTGGCTATCTTTTCTCAAGGCAGTAGAGGAAAGCATGGCTTTTGTATTTAATTCGGCATGTACCATTAATTTCGTAATTTGTACAAAATGAACTACTTGCCATTTTGAGGCAACAAGAATTTATTATTGTGTTTGACAACTGTGTGATATGTTGTGATTCCCTTGAAACTTGAGCTGGTAATTTTCCTTCTAACCTTGCATTAGTATGTGTTGGTAATTAATATCCTAGCTAGAATGATTACACCAATGCAAATGATCACAACCTGAAAAGATATGGATATTGCCTTGGGCTCTGGGAAGTGTCTGTGAGATGACACAATAGCCTACGGTCGTGCAACTTATTGTCCATGAGCGCCACCTTTTTAAAGCTAATTAATTAGCTCCTATTAATCTAGCACACATTGAATCGTACCTCCATAGATGCAACTGGTTTGGAAATGTAAGCAAGTGCAAACACGCTTTTCAAGTTGGCATCCAGTCATCATCACATTTTACTCAAAATGGATTAGCATGCATCTTGTTAATTTTTCTATAAATAGGCCAGTAAGTAGTGAGGAAATCATACTTAGCATTTGAGCAGTGATATGTTGTTAACAAAGTTTTAGGAAAGTTTTTTCATAGGCTAGGTGATAGGGAAGTTTCAGCATTGGTTAGAAGGTGTAAGCATAGTGTTAGAATCATGGATACACATGTTCGACTAACCTCTTATAAGTCACAAACAACATTTCTAGGGGAGGTTTCTACTAGGCAGCTGAAAAGAATGACTAAGAATAAGCACTTCCTAGTCTTGGTAGCCATAAAATGGGTTCTGGGTAAGGACTACATAGAATACAAGGACAAGTATCATGTGAATACTGATATATGTTCCCACTTCATAGCATCTATGCTAGACATTGGCATCCCTAGGCCTCTCAACCTAAAGCTGGTCAAGGAAATGTTTCCCAGAAAGTACCTCAATGGCCTTGGTGAAGTTGTTGCTCGCACTGCATATGGGGTAGGTCTACCGTTAGCCAGTGACCTCCATCACTATATTGAGGAAGAAGCGGTAGTTGTATGACTACCGTTTCTTAGTGGATTCTACCTTTAGACATGCAACGAACATCAGCAGAGGGTTACCCAGGCCTTGCACTTCCTGTTTTGCAATTAAAACGTGATATCGTTCTACGACATAGATTGGTATACTGACCTTAGGAACCTGGTGTTTCCCCTACCAATGGTGGTTGTGTCAAATGATGTTGCTTCTACCACAAAAGAACTTGCTGACAAGGAAGAGGTAGATGCTGCCATTGATGCATCAATTGCTGCCTCTCGTGCCCTTGGATGAAAGCCCTCTCTGCTCGTAAAAATACCTCTCAGTTTTCTTTATTTCCTGTTGTTACATAGACCACCTGTCCTACAGTTTTGTATATAAGCCTGAAAAAGGATATCATTTTTGCATACACAAAAGAATAGCTTGAATAGTTGTATACTTTTTGGATTATGGCTTCCCCAACCGCTTACAATGTAAAAACCAAAGAATATAGATATATATCTTTGTATAAAAAAAATTCATGGCTCTTTCTTTCATTCTTCATTTCAGTTTTATGGGCTCTGTTATATCATATGTGTTTATTTCTTTGCACATGGGTATGTTTTATGTAAAGAAATCCCACTATTCCACCCTCCATAATAATGGGTTACTTAAGCAGAAGCACAAACCAATTTAAAAAAAAGGGCCAAAGAAAGGGAAATAAAATAAAAGCACTATTCACATATGTACAAAAATAGAACTCAACACCTAATGGAACATCTTAAGATGAATCCCATTAACTAGGATTCCTAAGGGTTCCTGTTCCATATTTTCTAACTTGAAAGCGTTATGCTCCTTGCACTGAATGATTTTAAAAGGACCCTCCCATAGGCTATCAAATTTTCCATGCTGACCTGGCTTAGCAGCCCTTTTATCATACTTTAGTAGTAAGTCTCCACACTTTAGGCCTTGGTCAAAAGCTTTCTTGTCAAACCATCGCTTTACCAGTTGTTGACGGTTTGTCATGGCTATTACGGAATTCTTCATTTTTTCCTGTATTTCTAACAGTTCCGCAAGCCGAACTTCCATGGTGCCATTTTGTTCTATCTCAACGGATTTCAACAATTAGAGTGCCAAAATCTCCATAGATATAGGTAACATCACCTCTTTCTCGTATACCAACTCATACGGAAAAGTATTAAGGACTTGCTTAGGATTTATACGATTTTCCTAGAGCACTGCTTGGAGGTTTTTATGCCCATTCCCTCTGGTGTTCTAAACCAATCCTTTTAAGGAGCTAAACTAGGCTCTTGTTTATTGACTCTACTAGGCGGTTTCCCTGTGGGTAATAATTTGATGATGTCTTGAGGAATATGCCATTCATTAATGCAAAGCGACATACCTTTTTACCTAGGAAAGCTCTAGAATTATTAGAAATGATAGTCTTTGGAGGATCGAACCTTGTCACTAGCTCTTCGAAGAAATCTACAATCTTTGTTTCTATTGTGCTTTTAAGCAGAACAACCTCTGTCCATATAGTGAAGTAATTCATGGCAGTTAGAATCCACTTGTGTTTGACACTAAAAGTTAGGTTAATCATCTCGATGAAGTCCAGGCCCCATGGAACAAATGGTTCATCTGCCACTATGGGTTTCAGAGGCATTGCAGAATTATTCCTTCTGTCAGTAAAGAACTAGCATTTTTTGCAAGATTTACCAAAGAGTGGGAGTCACTAAAAGGTGTAGGCCAATAGTAACTGGCACACATGATTTTAATGGTAGTGATCTTAGCAGAGAAGTATCTACTCGCAGCACTATTGGGGAACACATCAAGAATCCTCTTTGCTTGCTTTGAAGTAACGCATCATAGGAGAAGACCATTGAAATTTGTTTTGAAAAGGACTCCCTCTACTATCATATATCCAAAATTTTGTAGTCAATAGTATCTCCTTTTTTGGGATGAGAGACCTGGTGGATATGCTCCTATTCACATAAACCTCATTCTATCTGTCAGCTAGTAACCCTCTGATTCTAGTTCATTTATCAAGACAAGCTCCGGTTGCTCCCCTGCGGTGGCTATCTCCTCGTTTTGTGCCATATATTCGCACAATCCTCTTCTCTAATAGTTTTAGTAAGTTTGACCTCAACATCATATTCAAGGATCTTGGTGATCCAATTAGTCCTTTTTTCTATGATCTCCCCTTCCATGATATATTTGCGCACACTGGAATGTGCGACATAAACAAACACCTTATTGTAGGAAATTAGATGGTGGAACTTTTTAAGTCCCTTCACTATTGCAAAGGCCTATCTTTCGATGAAATTATAATTAGCCTCATATTCCTTTAGGGTCCAATAGTAGAATGCCATTGGATGTTCTCCCTTTCCTTCATCATCTTTTTGGGTTAAGACAGTAGCGATACTAGACTTGCTGCTGAATGGATACATTATAAAATCCTTAGATAGATTTGGATTAACCAGTACTAGAGTTATGGAAATAGCTTCCTCGATGTTTCCAAAGGCTTCCCGAACTTCGTTCATCCACTTGAATGCATGATCCTTCTTAAGCATTAGGGTGATCAGCTTAATTATTCCCACAAAGTCAGAAATAAGCTTGCTAAAAAAATTTACTTTTCCCAGCAAAGAAAGAACACCTTTCTTATTCACTAGAAGGGGGAGTTCCTTGATAGCTTTTACCTATTCAGGGTCGATTGAAATTCCTTCTTTAGACACCACATGTCCTAACAACTTATCTTGTGGTACTCCAAATACACATTTCTTCAGATTTAGGGAAACCCCGAACTCCTGACACTTTTGAAAAACTATTTCTAAGTGGTCAAAATGATCATCCTTAGATTTAAAAAACACAATAAGATCATCTAAGTAAATTAGAATAAACTTATTGATTAGTTCACTGAATGTGATGTCCATCACCCCCTGAAATGTTGCCCCTCCATTGGATAAACCAAAAGGAATTTTAGCATATGCAAATGTTCCCCACTTTGTGCTGAACGTAGTCCTATGTTGATCCTCTTCCTTAACTCAGATATGATTGTAGCCAGAGAAACCATCTAGTAGAGAAAACATTTCTGATCCTACAACCGTTTGTAGGATTAACTCCATTGAAGGTAGCAGATAATGGTCCTTCACGAATGCTCTATTTAGGTCTCAGAAGCCCACACACAAATGAATGTCTCCATTCTTCTTTCGAACAAGGACCAGATTTGATACCCAAGGACTATGCTTGATTGGGAAGAGAATGCACTCAATGAGCTTAGTTAGCTCTTGCACCATTAAAACTTCAATTTTAGGGTTTACTGGCCTCTATTTTTGTCAGACTAGTTTTGCACCTTCTGTTAGCTCAATAGTGTGTTGAATGATATTAGGATCATACCCCTCTAGATCATCATAGGACCAGGCCACTACTCCATATTTTTTGCAGAAATTGGTGAGTCTTTCTTTATCATGGTGCAGGACATTTTTCCCAACTTGAAGATTCCTTCCATCTACAAACCAAAGGTTCACATAATCACTTGTGTTTGCTACAAACATCCATCTATCATTTCTTGCATCATCACAATCAAAAAAAAAATTTGAGAGTAACCAATCCTTTCGGAAGCTTGTTAGATATGAGCTGCATAATCTTTCCTTCATAAGCTTCGACAATTTCTGGTTGAAGCTGATCAGAAAATTCCCCTGACTGTTGCATGAATGAGGCAATGTGTTCATCACTTTCAAAAACTTGCCAACTCTGATCATTGTAAGGAATTGCTATTCGGACTACTACTTGTACTGAATGTTTGTTATGTATAAGGTTATAGGTAGGATCAAACTAAGCATCAATAACAACCATGCAATCTTCATCACTATTTTGTCCTTGGGGAATAGTCTGGATGTTGAAGGCTTCAAAACCCTCAACCATGTCCCAGACTATGTGTCAATAGGATCTCATGCGGAAATTCTTTGCTGTGGAAATTCCCCGAACTTGGTTGACTACTAGTTCAGAATCTTTGAACACCATTAATTGCTTTATTCCCATTCATTCCACAAGGTTTAAACCTTGAACTAATCCTTCATATTCAACCTCATTGTTTGAGCAAGTGAAATGAAAATGGAAAGACCTTAACAATTTTTTATTTTGTGGGGATATTAGATATATCCCCACTCTAGCACCCACTTTACTTCTTGCTCCATCAAAGTACAGTGTCCATAGCCCTCTTGCTTGGCTACCTTCAAACTCTTTGGCAACCTTTGGGAATACTTGGTTTTCATCATAAATTACATAGGTACCCAATCTTGTAGCATGATAATTGCTGAAAGGATCATTCTCCATGTATTCACTCAACAAAGCGTCTTCTTTTTCATTCCGTTCTCTTCTCACTTTTTCTTCCTCCAGTAATTCAACGCAATACATTTCTTGCTTGGTGATAGAGGTATGTGCAGCTTCAAAATTGATTAGGGCTTCATCCACAACATGTTCAGAATGCAAAGCCTCTAATTCTATCTTCATTTCTGCACCATGATTGGTTCTGAGTATCAGATGTGACCAATCAAAGGACAAGTATCTGCCCACCTTTGAAGTAAATTCTTGGGATAGATAGAGACCAAACATAGGAGGAACATCTATGATCACAGTGTCTTGCAGTACCATGATACTAGGGCAAGCAAATAGAGTTAAAGGAAGTGCTTTGATGACACCTATGGTTTCAACTTTGTTCCCATCAAGCTACATTACCCCCCTTTTTATAGGTTCATAGCTGAGTCCTAAAGCATCGACTATCTGTTTAGGCATAACCATGGTACTAGCACTTGAATCAATCATAGCATTGTGCAATAACTTCTTTCCTATAATGAGAGTCAAGAAGAAGGGTTTGGGTTTTAACTTATCCCTAACCTTGGTAGGGGATTCCTTTGTATTTTTTGTAACTAATTCAGTTGGTGGTATTTGATTGACAACCTTTGCACTAGCAAACTGCTATGTTGGCACTATATTGACCTCTTCTTGAAGCACCTTCTATAATATAATTTTTTTCTCTAGGATAGCTAGAATGTCCCATAGAGATACATTATCGGATGACTTTTTCAATTGTTCGACCACATTAAAAGGTGACAAACTCGGAGATTTATGCTACTTGGCTCTTGGTGTAATAATTTCCTTCTGTGGTTGGGATGGTAGCAGGGTGGTAGAAGTACCAAGAATCTAATTGGAAACACCTTTGAGTTGCAGGCCAGCTAGATGCAAAACAACTGACTCACTAGTAAATTTCCTCTTTGAGCACATGTTATAATCAGATTGCACTTGCGGCGTTTTGGGTATGAATGCGTCATTAGAAAACACTGTTTCTTCTTCCTCCATCTAGGAGAATAACGCATGATCAGGAGCAATATTGGATTCTTGTTCTAAAGAAATTTCTTGCATTTGTGCAGTAAGAACCGCACTCTCCATTTGTGGTGAAGCATATATATAACCTCCATGATCTATTTTCGTGCCTTGGATGCGTTGCTTCACCACCTTTTGTTGCAAGTTGCCATGCAGACAATTTTGGGGCATATGCGCATCGCTGCAAGGAAAGAACCATAGATTAATATCATTAATAAGGTTGTTCTACCCTAAAGTTAATTCCCTACTCGAGATTGGTGAAGTGCTCGTTAGTGGAGTAGGAACTAACACCATTTGGTTTGCAGTCAAATCTAGTGGATTAGTGCGAGGCGTGCCCTGGTACTAATTCTACTGATATGAGGACTACTCGCATTGATAGTTTTGATATGTAGGATTTAGAGGTGTTGATTGGTTCCGCTTAAGAGTGGTTATATCATTTTCCATGGTTCACAACATCTCTTTTAGGTCGCTCATTTCATCCTTAGAAGAACCTAATGTAGAGGCTACATTTTGTGGGGCTGCCACATATGTGTACATCGACTGGGTAGTTGTGGGCATGCTATTTGATGCAACTTCTTGTTCGGGGATCGATATTTCAAGAAATATCAGCATAATAGGTTGAGGAGGCAATTTTACACAATCTATTAAATGATTATTGGCTTTGACAGTGACACCATAAGCATCTGGAAGAGTAGCTCCTCCCAAAGACTTGATCATCATAGAAATGTCAGAATTGATGGACTTTAGATAAAATATGAATGCCAACTCAGGTGTTGGGTGTATAGTAATAGGAATCTTCTACCAATTTGTGTGAAATTAGGCATTAAAGTCCATCAGAGCCTCTTGGGGGGCTCGTTTTATGATAGATAGTTGATAATATAGTGAAGAACGATCTTCGTCATTTGAGAACCTCTCATAGAACGGATCTCCGAGATCATCCTAGGTGTGAATAGTATTAGGTGATAGTGTTCTGTTCCAATCTAGTGGTTTTCCTTCAAAAGACGCTATGAGAAGCCTCAGAGCTACATTCTGCACTATAATCCCATGTACTAGAAACACGTCTACCACATCCTACAAATGTTCTGCTGGTGTTCTTGAGCCATCTCTGGTAAACTTGGGTATAACTTTCATGGCTGAAACCAAGATAGCGCCCCAAATAGTGGGTGCTATTGAGGCTACTAGGAGACTTCTGGTGTCCCATGCCATGTAATTTCTATTGGTGATCGGCAACATGGTGAGAGGAATGGGTGGTAGGAATGGAACAGTTACCAACTAATTTGTGACTCGCACTATTCCCAATAGAGGTACTATTAAACTGGGGTTGCCTACAGTTTGGGATCTAGTTATAGGCCAATGGATCATACACCCTTCTAAAATTCAAATTCATTTAAGCTCAGTCTGACCGAGTGTTCCAGAAAAAGAACAAACTGTTGAAGCCAAAATTTGACAAGGTAACAGTGTCTTATGGGAAACTCAGTTTATGGGGGACCTTTTGCACTAAACTGAGTGACCATGGTGTTTTTAGAGAAGCTGACTTCTTCTGTAATGGGGATTTGAAAGGGAAAAGGAAACAAATGTAATAAAATAAAGTCTAAACTAAGGTGATGCACCAAGACTTAATGATAGGAATGATAAATCATATATCTAAGGGCCTGAATGGTGTTTGTAGTGTTCCAAAAAATTAGAAACTAAAAATTACATTATAGACAATCCATTTATTGACATAAAATAATATTGCATACATCTCTACTGCCAGGAAGAGTCATTAGACATGGTCTAGGTTAGCAAAGTTGCATTCAACATATATAGAAGTTCTCAAATGAAATGTCCAGACAATAAAATGCACAGTTTACAATTTGATTAAATAGCATGAAAAAATAGAAAGGCTAAATGATTGGCATAGTCTGAGAGTCTTTGCAATAAAATAAAACAGAAAAAAAGGCCTAGTGTTTTTAACCAAAAACTAGTGTTTCTCCCAAATTATGGACCCTTTTCTCACAACAGAGAAAAGTATATATAGCAGGAAAAAACCCCACCGCTTCGGAGAGTAGCAACATAAAATATTTCGCAATCCCTTGGCAATGATGCAAGAATTAGAATATTTCCAAAGTCATTGCAATAGAATCGATCTAGAACCAAGCATCTGGTCACTCCAAGAATAGGTGCGTCCTCTGCAAATGATGGCAGTGGTCCCAGCAAGGCCTAATCAGACAAGTGTCAACATCTTGTGTGAATGATTATGGCACACAGTGGCCGATAGCATCATTAGGCTTGTATGGTTTATCACTTGAATATGAGATCCGCTCGGTAGGCACATGGTAGCCTTTTGCTACCCGTATGAACCTATCTCTTTCACCACTAAGGGCTTGCGTTAATGCTACACGTGTTAAATGGGTTGAGCACTTCATCAATAATAGAGGGAATGATCACTAGCTAAGCAGAAAAGAGACATGTGGTAGCATTTCCCTGCCCACTGTTGTTACCTCATCTCTATGCTGAAAGATTTGCAAATAGCAGACATGTAGCAAGAATACATCACAAATAGCAACTGTGGGGCCCACCAAAACCTTTTGGGAATGAGGGTTTCATGGCACCTGAGTGGACCCTGATGAGACAGTAAGAAAGCATGATCAAAAGTATCCCATAGCCATGACACATGGAAGCATAGCAGAGCTTTCTAGGATGTGAAAAGAATGCAAAGACTTGGGGTTGCAAGGAGTAGACACATGGAGCGGGAGAGCAGAACCTAGATAAAAGGTCAAGTTGATTACTTGTGATGCAAGGGCTGAAGCATAGAGGAAAATACACTCGAAGGGAGCTAGTTAAATATTTATTAACATTGGGGTTAAAAATTCCTTTTATTCAAATCAACATAATGAGAGTTAGATAGCTCCATTTTTTACACAATTTGTTGCATTGGAATCACGTTTCTACTCCTGTTCTCATCAAACTTCTATCATCATTTGATATGCTACTTCTAAATACCCTATGATATGACCTACCTTATTTGATGTGGTTAGAATGCTACCTTGATTCCACCTTCATAAAGCAAGCAGAAACAAGGGGGCCTATATCTATCTTCAAATTTGATTTCTAGAAGAAGTTAGATAAGAGGAATTTTCCAAACAACTAACGAATTTGTGTTGTAGGATGTAGTTCCTAACATTGTGGTTTTGTAGATATCTATAGTGGGGGCTTCATTCTCCCATATGAGTATCCTTAAATTACGAAATAAAGTGTATTGTTTAGAGTCCTTTAGCTTGCATATGAACGTAAAGTCATATAGGCACTAAAGTGAGGGTTAAATATTGAAACATAAATCATACTCCATTCTTGGAG
Source organism: Sequoia sempervirens (assembly GCA_007258455.2). Classification (NCBI taxonomy): domain Eukaryota; kingdom Viridiplantae; phylum Streptophyta; class Pinopsida; order Cupressales; family Cupressaceae; genus Sequoia; species Sequoia sempervirens. The sequence goes on along the minus strand of VDFB02026320.1, from coordinate 149,804,516 downwards.
ATATTACAATTCCTTGCCTAATTTGGACCTATTTTGATACCCTTGCATTAATTACCCTTTAAATCATCATTTATAGGCCCATGAGATCCATTATTTTGGATCTCAAGGCTTATTTTAGCTATACACTAGCTATAATAATTTAAAACATCAAAAATCCTAAAAACCCACCTCAAAAATCTGGGGTGGGATTCATTCGCCACCTTCAGTGAATGAGTCCCCCTAGGTGGGACCCATTCACCACCTTGGGAAAATGAGTCCCATTTGGGGTCTTTTTAAGTTTTGAGTGAGAAAATCACCTTTTTAATAAAAATTTTTGGTTGATGTTAGCCTTTGAGATCTATATAATGGTATATTAGGTGTTAATGCCTATATAAGTAAGTTTCTAGGTTAGTTTTATCATCTAAGCAAGCATTTTCAAGAGAAAATTCAAGAGACAAGCGTTCTTTCGCAAGAGCATTCAAGTTTCAAAAGAAAGCAAAGTTGAAGTCTTGGAGCAGCATTAAAGTATTTTTGCAGGTCTTCAAGCTCACTTTCATTTAAGATCTAACATTTTCAAGGGTTGATCATGGTTGTCTATGGTGAATCATGACGGATTCTAGGTTGGGGATATGCAACTAGCCATCAAGTCAAGCCTAAGGACTTGTTTACTAAGTGATTCCATCCTCCATTATCACTCTACTTTTAGTCTAATGAAGGTACACACATTATTGAGGCTCATTTGGGTGATTAGAGGTCTCTCAAAGTGAGTCATTCATTGTCATATTTCCATTTATGCATCTCATTCTTACACATTAGAATAGGGTTGCATCATCTTTCAGATTTTTTTAATCTTCAAAACACTTAAGGCTAGGGTTTATGTTCACATTTACATTCGAGTTCCATTATTTTCACTAAGGTTTAGTTACCAAACTAGGGGTTTAACTGAGGAAAACCCCCCATAAGAAAATCAAGTCTATATTTTGGTTTGTAGGTATTTCCTCATATTAAGATCCAATAATCAGTTTGGAAGGGAAGGATAAAGATTGGAGTACGTATCTAAACCTTAAATTATTGAAAAAGTGGAATGGGATTGATTCACCTGAAGTGGTGAATGAATCCCACTATAGGAGTTTTTTAGAACTGTTTGTAGATTTAGATACCCTTTTCCCCAAAACTAGTTCCTATGTAGAAATCCAAATCTAGGACTTGTTGACGATGATTTTACTTGCAACAAATAGGGTGAATAAATTTTTCATAGAAAAACCACAAAGAGCCTATCCTTCTTGAAAGATATGGAACAAAGACAATATAAAAGGGGAATCTGCCTTAACAGGAAAATATTAGCTTCAATTCAATCGCAAATCTTTGGTAATTAGGTCATGATTGTACAAGGTTCAATCTATGGTATGATGTGATATTGATGTTAATCTCAAAGGAACTATGTTTTTTTAGAATCATATATATTAGGCACTGAGTTCTTAATTGGATCATAAGGAAAAATATAATGAAATTGAAAGATTTGCAATAATATTTCATAAAAATTGACAAATTATTTGCTATCACTTAAGTAGATTTAGCATTAAGCATTCAACAATTTCATAGGAAACAAAATATTTTCAAAAAATTTCCATCCATTATGTTAGTTTTATGATCAGATAAGAAAAGAATAATTTTAATTCAAATTCAGAAAAACAGACACAACATATACCCTCGGAAAACCCTCCACTTGAGGGAGAAAAACCTAGCAACAATATATCACTTATATATTGAATATGAAACAATAATCTCCTTTACAATGAGGCTGATTCTGGGGCCAAACAATAGCACCATATGATGTGATCTCTAGAAGATAATACAACACTTTCAATGATAATATATCAGCCTCCTTATAATCTTTGATCTACTCTTGAACTATTCACACTTCTCTTAGGAACTTGCACCTGAATGAAGGAATGAATGAATGTAATAGATGCATTGATGGAATGAAGTGATCTCATAGATGTACAAAGTGAGGAAGAGGTCGCACCTCTTCATGAACAAGTTCAACCACCATATGAAATGAATTTACAAATAAATGGTGCGAATTACAAGGAGAGTCTACCCAAATGAAGTATAATAATTTTCAAGTGAAGCACTTCTTCACTTAAATAATGGAAATAAATAAATATCCATTAGGATATATGGAATTTATTGACTAGAATGCAAGGCAGAAGTATGTAGACCGAAGCTACAACATCAACACTCCCTCTTAGCTAGGGAGAAATACTTTCAATACACAGTCATGGAATCTCTCAACATGACACCCACAATGGATACACCCATATATGGAAAGGAACACATCACAGAGTCACTCAACATGATATCAACCATCATGGATACTCCCATGTATGGAAAATCATATGTGCACAAGTTCCCATCATAGAATCACTCAACATGATGTCGTCATCTCAACATTACGTTCACCATGGCTACTCCCAAAGAGTGAATAAACACAAGCACAAGAAAATCATCATGGACTCTCTCACATGATGTTTTCATGGAGTCACTAAACATGACATCCACCATGGCTACTCTGAGAGGGTGGAAATAAGGGATTTCACCTCAATTTTTTCTCATAGAGAAAAATACATTAAAGCAAATCACAAAAGATCATTGAAGCTGAGACTCCCTCTCAGCTATGGCTTCATTCTCCACAATTCCAAGCTTGTCTTGAAAGTACACACACTTTACTCTGGAGAGGGGCTTGGTGAGAATATCGGTTGTCTACTCATTAGTGCTAATGTAATTCAATTGGATAGCTTTCCTCAATACCATATCTCTAATATAGTGGTATTTGATCTCAACATGTTTAGTTTTTTCATGAAACACTATATTGAAAAAAAGCTTCACACAACTTTGATTATCACAATGAATGATAGCTGGATCCAATGATTGACCAAAAACTCCTATAAGGAGCTTTCAAAGCCACACTACTTCTTGAGCTGCCACACAAGATGCAATATACTTGACCTCTATGTTGCTTAGTGCCACTAAAGATTGCTTCCTCCTACACTAGGAGATCATTGTAGACCCAAAATTTGAGCAACATCGAGAGGTGCTCTTTTGATCAGTAACACACCTTGCCCAATAAGAATTAGAATAACCTTGTAGCTTTAAGTCCACATCGAAAGAATATCTCAAGCCATACCCAACTGTGCCACACAAGTATCTCAAGATATGCTTTGTTGCAACTAGATGTATTTTCCTTGGTTCACACATGAACTGATTAAGTGTACTCACTACATAGAAAATATATGGTCTAGTATTGACTAGATACATGAATGATCCAATCAACTTCCTATACATAGTAAGATCAACCAAATCTTAATTAGCTATAGCCTCTTTTAACTTTTGCAAATTGGTCTCCATCGACATAGACATGGATTTGTCTCCCAATCCATCAGTAGGTTCCAAAGGCTCAACTGGATCATCATCTTTTTTAGGTTCCATAGACTCCCTCTAAATCTTAGGAGTATGGTGAACTTCCATGTCCTGAGGAGACCCTTGATCTTCATTGTCTATCTCCATGTGAGTGCCCTTACATCTCTTGAATGCAACATCTTCTTCAAATGTAACATCCCTACTGATCTTTATCAGTTTCTGACCTAGAATGTAAACTTTGTAGGTTTTTGAAGACTCACTATAGCCCACAAATATTCCCTTCTTGCTAGATGGTTCCATCTTTTTCATGTTATCTTTAGGCACATCAACATACACATGACAACCAAAGATTCTCAAATGACTTATGGTTTCACACCTGTGAAAGCTTCTTCAAGAGTCATGTTCTCCAAAATGCAATCAGGGCTCCTATTTTGAACATACAATTCTATCCTAGATGCTTCATCCCACAAGAAGGTTTGCATATCTTGGTCATGGATCATGGCTTTAGCTACTTCTATAATGGATTTGTTCTTCCTTTTTGCAACACTGTTCTACTGTGGATTGTAAGGGACACAAAAATCTCTCTTAATCCCTGCTTCAATGCAAAAGTTATGATAACTTCCAGAGATGTATTCTCCTCTATTGTCAGATCTCAAAAATTTGTTCCTCTTCCTCAACAAGTTCTCTACCTAAGCTTTAAATTCCTTGAATCTCTCAAGTACTTCCTTAGATTCCTTAGACTTTAAGAAATAGATCCAAGTCTTTCTAGAGTAGTCATCAATGAAAATTATATAATATAAGAAACCACTCAAAGAAGAAATAGGTATTGGACCACATAAATTAGAATGAACAAGATCTAGAATACATTTAGATCTACTCTCACTACTATGCAATAGACCTTTAGTATTCTTACCCAACGTGCAACCTTTGCAAGTTCCTTTATGCTCATGGTTGAGTTTAGGAAGGTTGGTGACCATCTTCTCCATGGTTGGAAGTGCTCTAAAGTGAAGGTGAGCAAGTATTCTATGCCAAAGCTCGCATGAAATTGATTAATCATGCAACAAGACCTAAATTGGATGAGTAAAAAGTCTGTAGAGATTCTCATGCTGAACTCCAATCACATGGGAAGTCTTGATACTTGAGCTCTTCGGCCATGCAATAAATTTACCTTTGGAGAATGTAACTTCATATCCCTTGTCCTCCAAGGCTGAGATAGAGACAAGGTTCCAATTGATGCCAGGTACAAAAAGCACATCACTGAACTATAAAGAGATGCCAAAATCTACATGAAGAGACAAGGTCCCAACACCTTTCACAAAGTAACATGGATGATCTCCAATTATGACTTGAAAACTTGAATCTCTTTCCCCCAAATCATATAGATGTTCCCTCAATCCAGTGATGTAGTGAGAGGCACCACTATCAATCAAACAAGTGTTGTTGTTTGTTGGAACATTTCTTGATAAGGCAGAACAAAATAGAAATCCACTTGAATCCTTTTGAGGAGAGATCTCACCCACATTTGCAATTGAAGCCTATTTCTTAGGTCTAGTTGGACAATCTTTTGCATAGTGACCAAACTTGTCACATTTGAAGCATTGAATGCGGGAGAGATCCTTCTTCTTCTTAGATGTAGGGGCACCATTTGAACTTTTGTCTCTATTTCTCTTGAAGTTCCCTTTCTTCCCTTCTCTTCCTTTATTCTTCAAAGATTGAGCAAAAATTACATGAATGTCTTCATTTGTAGAACTTTTCCCATTGCCTCTCACAACCAATCTTCATTCTTCTTGGATGTAATCTTCCCTCAAGTGATCAAACTTAGGTAGTTTTGGTCTTCCACTAATAGATTAAATAAATGGTTCCCAGGATTGAGAAAAACCATTAAGTTCCAACATAAACAAATCCTTATCATCAACCATATGCCCAATGGTAGAGAGATGGTCTCTCAACTCGGTGATCTTCATGAAGAATGATATGACAAAATCTCCTTTTTCCATCTTAAAAAGATGAAGTTGTTGCCTCAATGCAAGAGCTTAGCTTGTATTGTTGATCTCATAAATTTCCTCCAAGGTCTTGAACATTTCCCTTGTTGTCTTTAACTTGGAGATAACCGGCACAAGGTGGTCCTTCACGGAGTCTACCAGAATCTTCTTTTCCTTACTACAATTATTTCTCCATTGAGGCTTCTCATTCTCATCAGAACGTTTGGGAAATTCGCTCTCCATGAACTCAACAATCTCATTTTCTTCCAATGCAAGACTTACTTTAAACTTCCAAGATGTGAAGTTGGAAGCACCCTCAAGTCTATCTTTGATCTTGAGCATGTTCACCATCTTTGATGATAAGATAGATGCAAGAAGATTAGAATAAAAGTGGATGATAGCGTTGCTTAAAGAAATCTGATCATGATCTCTCTTAAACTTGCTCTGATACCATGCTAGTTTTATGATCATATAAGAAAAGCATAATTTTAATTCAAATTCAGACAAATAGACACAACATATATCCTAGGAAAACCCTCCACTTGAGGGAGAAAAACCTAGAAACAATATATCACTTATAAATTGAGTATGAAACAATAATCTCCTTTACCATGAGGTTGATTATGAGGCACAAAAACAACACTAATACGATGTGATCTCTAGAAGATAATACAACTCTTTTTATGATTATATATCAACCTCCTTATAAGCTTTGATCTGCTCTTGAACTATTCACACTTCTCCTAGGAACTCGCACTTGAATGAAGGAATGAATGAATGTAATCAATGCCTTGATGGAATGAAGTGATCTCATATATATAAAAAGTGAGGAAGAGGTTGCACCTCTTATTGAACAAGGTCAGCCACCATATGAAATGAATTTACAAATAAATGTTATGAAATACAAGGAGAGTCAAGCCCAAATGAAGTATACTAATTTCCAAGTGAAGCACCTCTTCACTTAAATAATGGCAATAAATAAATAGTCGTTAGGGTAGATGAAATTTATTGAATACGATGCAAGGTGGAAGTATGTAGCCTGAAGCTACAACATCAACACATTTCAAGAATTTAAGCATCTATTCTAAAAAAAAAGTATAAAAATAATGAAAATTAAAATTTATCCTGGTTATTCTCCACGTATGTCCCAAAGAATTAACCAAATCAAAGAAAACCACTTTATACTTCACCAGATTGCTTCATAGCTACATATAAAATAGTGTGAGCTTTTAAACAGAGCGGTTTTAGTTTGGACACTGAGTAGGTTCTATATGCACCCTTAAATGGCACAACACATAGTCTTGTTTGGTTGAACTAACAAAACTAGCTACAAAAGATTCATGAGATAGGTAGCTATCAAATTGGCTATGATATTGATTAATTTCTAGCTATATTCAAAGTTTTACACCAAAATGATTTAGAAAAAAGGAAAAAAGAATAAAACTTAAAGAAATTTTAGCTCTTCCGACATCCACAAATTCTAAACTTAAAATAAAAAAAGGGTATCCTCTAGCCTTTTATAGAATACAAAGAACAAATAGGATAAGACAAATACATGAGAGGAAATCTAAGGGACAAATCACATCAAGGCACATGGAATGTAGTGACTGATAAGAGAATTGCAATCAAAGTCAATGAAGGTCAAATCCAATTACACATTGAATTTCTTTGGGTTTTAATCTTTAATTATCAAGATTCCTTTTGGAACCAAACAAATCTACTCAAACAAAATGTAGGAACTTCCCACAAATTCAGAGGGATTAGGTGGAATTTTCACCCTTACATTTCAAGTTCATCCTCAGTTTGAACATTCCAGGAATGAACAACCCCTAGAATGGGTACACTTCCTTTCCGTATGCTTAAACTCTAGAGTCCTGGGTTCCCGATATCTGACACATCTTTGCAATGAACTTTATTCCAACATGAGCTTTTAAAGTGTATCTTTGAACCTAGTAGCACCATTAGATTTGTTCACAAATTTAAGTTTTTTGACCGTCCATACCAAAACTTTGCATCACAATCTGTATCTCCTACAATCACAAATTCCTCTCATTAAATCCCTTAAAAAACATTTATAAACATCTCATATAAGTAAAACCATTATTCAATGTTAGTACGTAAATCTCATAAATAACATGCTTTTTAGCATATTACAAATCCCTATATGATTATCTTCTATATATTGGGTTATTGGAGTATTAGAATCATTAGATAACCTTAAAAAAATTTAAAATTTCAGTTCACATTGTAACCCGGTACCCGATACCTGCTATTCAGCTTTACCCATGAAATTTCCTAGACTTCCATCTTAGTAGACTCTATCTTACAGAACTCCTAATATCAGACTCAAACATTCTATTCAAACTTGCTTTACCTTTTTCCTTTTCAATCATTTCCGGTTCCCAATACTTAGTACTCAAAACACTTACATTACGAAGTACTTCTTTGATTAAAGATTTCTCTTTGTTTTTCACTTCTAGTGATCTTTCAACTTGCTAGCTCTTGCCATAAGAGTTATTTTCCACTTGGGTCCCCGAGTCTTTTAGTCTTGCGGCATGTTGTGAGACCACAAAACAACATGCAACCAATAAAACCAAATTTAAACCAAAGTTGAAATTAAATCACCAGTTGTAAATTATAATTTATACATATTTTAAAACAATAAATTTTACCTTGACCTAGATTCTGACATAAAAAAGTAAAACTCCACCAGAAACATCTGTGTGTGCTTTGATTAATTCTAGTGTTTGGAACTTAGTAAAAATAATTAGTTCATTAATATTGAACTACATAATTTGGTAATCCTTCAAAGCCAACTAGGGATAGAGCCTTGCTGCCGGTCAAGTGTCCATAACCCCAATAAGGTTATCTCTATAATTCCCCCAAACATAGCTCTACTACCATCTAGGCATCTATAGCCCCAATAGAGTTATTTGGATAGCCTAAAGAGTTGATTTTCTCTCTCTTTTTTAATTTATAGATATAGCAATGATAGCTCATTTTCTCTTTTGATATTTCAATGATAGCTCATTTATCAACTTGCAAGCAATGAAGCATGCTATTATATTGGGAATTACAGTGGTAGAGAAGGTTACCTTTTGATTTTTCATTCAATGCAAATTTACACCTTGCATATAGTTTCCAAGTCTCCACTCAAGGAAACTATGTACTAGAACTTCCTCACGGATTTCTATAAATTCCAAACTTCTCGAATTCTTCACACTTTTTTCTTTTTAGCTTTCTCATTTTTTTATGTATTTTTCTCTATGTTCTTGCTTGCTTCCTAGCCATGGATACTCCAATTTACTTAGGTTTCTCTCACCACCAAAAAATTTTCTTAGGAAGTATCACAGTGCAAAGGATTGAAAATGTTTTCTTCATTCAAAATTCAAGTTTCACTGTGCCAAAGTTGAGCTTAGTCCTTGGGGAAAAGTATTTAGAATCCAACTGCTACTTTTGTTTCTATTCTGATGTGGCTTCTCATTTTGTAGAGTCACTTTTGGATATTTGGCTACCAATATGATTGTAAGGCCTAAATATCTAGAGAATTTAGATGCTATTTTATCTATTGCTCACCCGACCATTGGGATTCCTTCCACGGATGATATTCATCAATTCCTAGAACATGGGGAATTGGTTCCACTCCGGCCTTTCCTCGCTGACCTCCATATTTGTGACTTTGAAGTTCATGGGGAACTCACCTACATAGGGTATTTAGCCTTGATAGATGAGGCGTCCCATATTGACTGAATGACTACTCCTATCTATAGCTCTACTCACTGCTTTTGACTTTTTGATCTTTTCAAGCAAGGATTTTTTATATCTCATGTATATACATCATACACACACACACACACACACACATACACACACACACACACACACACACACACACACACACACACACACACACACACACATATATATATATATATATATAACTTTTAGTACATTTTAAAGCATGTATTTACTATGCATGGTTTTATCTTTTACATTTCATAGTTCAATTTACAAATGTTTGAATTAACTCTCATGTGTAAGATAATTTAAGAATAATTTGCTAATATAGAGGCCAAACAAAACGAAAAGAAAAGAAAAGAAAAATGAAAATGAAGAAAGAAAAATAAAACAAAACAAAAAATTTATTTTAATTTCTATGACTATTTGCTTTGCTGTTTTAATATGAATTATAGCAGGGTTATCTTTAAATTCATTCAATGAAATATCCAATGTTCTACTATAACAATGAATTCTTCTAAATTTTCTACATTTAATAATCATAAATTCAAAAGCATACTTACCAATGACTTGGGTTATATGTATGAAAACAACCTCATGAAAGGTCTATAAGGAAAGCTTAGGTGCAGAACAAACTCTCCTAACGTCAAAAACTCAGGGAAGAATGTAGAGGTGACTTTAATTTTTGCAATTACAGTTTAATTAAGATACACTTGAAAGGATTAAAATAATAGACAAATGAACATACACAATTTGAACACTAGATTTACATGGGAAAACCCTTACGGGAGAAAAACCCACCTTACCAAGAAAAGCCCCTTTGTATTACAATAAACAAAATTACATGCAGAGTACATACTTCACTTTCTAATGTAAATTTACAACAGCATAATTTCCTTGATCAATCTTGTACATAATATCCCAGTTACAATGCTCTCAGAATTGAATTCATACACACTAATCACACACCGAACTGTTCATTGAACTGATCATTATCTTCGATTATAGAGTATATCCATGTCGTTCATGGTCTATTTCTCTTCCTCACAGGAACGGTCGCAACAGTCCAACTGCTAGCGGTGTACATTCCACTTCTTTGATTAGTCAGAAACAAACCATGTAGGATAGACATTCGATCAAGGTGTTCAAACTGTGTCACTTGTCGATGAGACACTAAGCTGTGTCTCCCCGATGCCACAATGCCCAATTGTCATTATCGCCCAAAGTTACCACCATTGGCAAGAGTCATATCAAGTTCAAAATTATCGCCCAAACTCACTCTATCACTAAGACATCATATCGATATCCACTGTAGAAGCATCGGCCAGACCATCACTATCGGTGAGAGGTCATACCGAACAAAAATCCATCTTGTACAGATCTATCGGTGAGACAAGTGCTATCAACAAGAGTTCTCACTGAAAGCACCTTCTTGTCAGCGAGAGAAACCTTATTGCTAAGACTTCACACTGATATTCAACTCATGTAGCTCTATCGGCAAGACCATCATTATCGGTGAGACATTATACCAAGCAAATTACAATCGGAGAGAGAAACACTATCACCAAGAAGTTATATCGAATGCACCAGCCTATTGGCGAGACCACATTCATCGACAAGAGTTCTTACTAAATACAAACCTGTTATCCAAGAGTCTCCTCGATGTCATCCGATTCCTATGTGAAAAACCTCGGTGAGACATACTTTGTTGGAGTGAGTCTTTCCAAATGGTCAAGCCTTTCCCCGATCACTTATGTCACCACAAGTCTCCCTGATAATCATTAGGAACCAACCTATCAACAAGAGATCTGCTCGGGCGGAATGAGTTGGAAACTTTCACAATGATCAACATGTCTTGCCAATGACTCTCATCGGAAAGAAAAACCAGTCTTGGCGATCTGAACACTTCAAATATTTACAACACTGCTGCTAGTAGGTAAGACTTTCAGAGAGTCTTACCGAATTTTCCCTTACAGGAGTTTACATGCCAGTAAAATTGAGGCACATTTTCCAACAATCTCCCACTTGACAAAGATCTTACTAACACCTGTAGAGCACAATAAAATTACTCAAATTCATGGGCACTGAGGCCCATCAAATTGGTACACCACCTAAACTTTTATGTGCTCATTGGCTTTGTCAATGCATCTCCAACATTTTGCAAAGTATCCACTTTTTCCAAAGCAACATTTTCATCCTCCACCATATCTCATACAAAATGATACTGTACATCAATATGTTTCATCATGGCATGGAAAGTAGGACTTTTTGCCAAACAAATAGCACTCTGACTATCATAGTAAATTATAATTTTTCTTGTATCAAACCCAATCTTAGAACATAAGAGTTTTAACCAAATCGATTCTTTACATGCATGTGTTGCTGCCATGTATTCTTCCTCTATAGTGGAAAAAGTAACTACAGCCCGCCACTTACTCATCCAACTAACTGCACCACCATTCATCATGAAAATATATCCACTGGTGGATCTTCTGCTGTCAATTTCCCTTACCCAATCAGAATCTACATAGCCTCGAATGCTGAGAGTCCTCTGTGATTCAACCAAATTGCCATGGTAACACAAAGCATATTCTGAAGTGCCTTTCAGATCTCTAAACACCCTTTTTGCATCATCCCAATGTGTCCTAGGATTTTCCATAAAATGACTAAGTACTCCCACTGCTTGGGCAATGCCTAGCCTTGTACAGACCATTGCATACATTAAACTGCCAACTGCACTAGCATAAGGCACTCTGGTCACGTCCTCTATCTCAGTAGGATATTTTGGATAGTTTTCAACAGATAGCTTTGTTCCCTGCAAAACTGGAACAACTAGCTGCTTGTAGTCATTCATACAAAATCTCTTTAGAACAGTATTAATATACTTACTCTTATTGAGCCAAATTTTTCTACTTTTCTTGTCCCTGGTTATTTCCATTCCCAGAATATACCTGACTGCACCAAGATCTTTCATTTTGAACTTTGCAGACAATTGAGATTTTAGATCAGAAATCATCAACTTACTATTGCCTATGAACAAAATATCATCAACATAGAGAGCAATAATAAGAATACGATCACTTTTAGCTTTGTAGTATACACAATGATCAGATTTTGATCTTACAAATCCCAATGACAAAACAAAAGTGTCAAACTTCTGGTACCACATTCTAGGAGATTGTTTTAATCCATACAGAGATTTTTTCAACTTGCAAACTAGTTTTTCTTTACCTTTTTCCACAAAGTGTTCAGGCTGGGACATATAGGTTTCTTCTTCAAGGTCACCATGAAGAAATGTTGTCTTCACATCCATATGTTCAATCTCTAAGTCATATGCTGCTGCAAGTGACAAAAGAAATCTGATAGACATCAGCTTAGCTACAGGAGAAAATATTTCTCCATAATCAATTCCCTCTACCTAGGAATACCCCTTCACAACCAACCTTGCCTTATACTTTTCTACACTGCCATCCAAACCAATTTTCTTTTTAAATACCCATTTGTAGCCAACATCTTTTCTGTCTTTAGGCAAGGGCACCAAACTCCAAGTATCATTATTTTCTAATGATGCCATTTCTTAATTCATGGCTTTCAACCAAGAGTCTAAATCAGACATTCTAAATGCCTCTTTCACAGTCCTAGTCTCATTAGTGCTAGAAATTAAAGCATAGGTGCAAGAAGAATCTAACAAAAAAAACCCATACCTATCAGGTTGCTTTCTTTCACGTGTTGACCACCTCACGGGCTGAGGCTAAGGTTGTTGTTCTTCTTCAGAATTCTCAGAACTACTTGAGCTCTCCTCAGTTTTAGGTACATTTTGAATTTTCAATTCCTCTTTATCTGGTGTCGAAGGAATTTCAACTACATCCTTTTTATTTTCTGATTTTGTCTCTGACTGTAGATCCAAAGTAGAAGGCTTCAGCTCATGAAAAATAACACTTAGAACAGCTATATAGAACCTTCTCTATATCAGGATTCCAAAGCTTGTATCCTTTTATGCCAGCACTATAACAAATAAAAATACATTTAACAACCTTGTTTTCCAATTTAGATCTTTTTTCATTCAACACATATGCATATGCCTCATAGCTAAAGACACAAATATGTCTTAGAGAGGGATTCTTTCTAGATCACCCTCCAAAGGAATTTTCTCAACAAGAGCAGAATTCAAAGAATGGTTTATCTACCTCAACCTAGAACTTCTCCTCCAAGCCATCACTGCTTAACATACTTCATCCTCTTTCCATCATTGTCCTGTTGAACCTTTCTGCAACTCCATTTTGCTGCGGAGTGTAGGGTGTAGTTTTATGTCTTTTAATCCCATGATCTTTACAACACCTGTCGAACTCATCAAAAGAAAATTCACCACCATTGTCAGTCCTTAAACATTTTATTTTTCTTCCATTCTGATTTTCCAAAAGGTTTTTAAATTCCTTAAAATGACTAAACACTTTTGATTTACTTTTTAAGAAATAAATAAATTCCCTTCTTGAATAATCATCAATGAATGATACATAATATCTTGATTTAGACAAAGAAGGAACATTTACTAGACCAAAAACATCAGAATGAATGTAATCAAGTAAATCAAAATATTTATGAGGACTAGAGTAAAATGAAACACGGTGTTGTTTAACATATATAAAATGTTCACAAAACTCGAATTCAAGATTACAATCATCAAGTCCCTCAACCGGGTTTTTATTTTTCAAGGTTTTAAACCTTTTTCTCCAATGTGGCCTAGCCTATGATGCCAAAGAATAGTCTTTTTTGCTGGAAGTTTAACTTCCATAGAGTTTGCACAATCAAGAACTTTTTCCTCTTTTTCTCCATGAGTAGCTTTCTGTGATTTTACAGAGACACTATTGCATTGGACAACATGTGCGGCTAGCTTATACAGAGTACCAATATGAGCACCCCTAGCTAGCACCATTGAGCCTCTAGTCATCTTGCAGCCATTTCTAGAGAATGTGAAATGCACTACAATATCATTCAGCTTACTAATAGAAAGTAAATTTTGAGCCAAACCTAGTATATGCATTACATCATTGATTCCCTTCACTCATCCATCATGGAATTGAATTTTGACTCTTCCATGACCAACTATTACCAGAGATGAATTTCTTGCTAGATACACTCTTCAACCATCTTATTTTTCATACTTAGTGAACCAGTCTCTATGATATGTCATGTGGAAAGATGCTCCAGAATAAATCTACCAAACATCATCTAATGCCTGTGTAGCCAAGGCTGCACTGAAAGCGTCTACATCACTCTAAGAAGAATCATTGTAGGAAGAATAATTCTTCTTTTTCTCCTCTTTACAATCCTTTCGAACATGACCAAGTTTCCCACAATTCCAACACTTCACCATGAACTTCTTGCCAGGAGACTTTGATCTCCCTTCTGATTTCGATTTGGACTTCTTGTCCTTCTTCTTTCCTTTTTCTTTTGATCTTCCTCTAACAGCAAGAGCCTCCTTCACCATCTCAGAAGATTTTCTTCTCATCTCTTCTAATAACAAAGAAGCAACAACATCTTCTATCTTAAAAGTGGATGTTGTACTCCCAATAGCCATCACCAAGTGATCCCAAAAATATAGCAAAGAACATAATAACAACATACAATGATCTTCTTCATCATCTTCACACCCACAAATGCTAACTGAGTAATCAACATGTTGAAAGCATTCAAGTGATCAGCAATAGACGCTCCTTCCTACATTTTCAAAGAGTACAACTTCTTCCTCAAGAACAAATTATTCACCAAGGAATTCCCCTAATAAATAGCTCCCAATCTTTTCCACAAAGAAGATGTAGTCTTTTCTTCATGTTCATTAAGAAGAACAATGTCTGCTAAATAGAGCCTTATCAACCCCTTTGATTTTTGATCTGCAAGGTCCCAATCCTCTTGCTTCATGCTTGTAGGCTTTGTTCTAGACACAACAAGCCAAACATCACGATCAACCAATAGATCTTCCATTTTGAGTTTCCACAACTCAAAATTATTGCCATTGAATTTCTCAATTTCAATCTTTCCTGACGTGCTTGCCATCTTAATCTGTAATTCAAATTACCAGACTTCTACAAGACTCCCACTGAACAAAATTGACACAAAAAATCGAATGTACCCATAAGGATAACACAACTAGCTAGGCTCTAATACCACTTGTATGGAAAGCTTAGGTGTGGAACAAACTCTCCTAACATCAAAAACTCAGGGAAGAATGCAGATGTGACTTTAAATTTTGCAATTACAATTCAATTAAGATACGCTTGAAAGGATTAACAAAATAGAGAAATGAACATACACAATTTGAACACCATATTTATGTGGAAAAACCCTTATGGGAGAAAAACCCACCACGCGAAGAAAAGCCTCTTTGTATTATAGTAAGCAAAATTACATACAAAGTACAAACATCACTTTTTGATGTTAATTTACAGTAGCATAATTTCCTTGATCAACCTTATATAGAACATCCCAGTTACAATGCTCTCATAATTCAATTCATTCACACTGATCACACACCGAATTGTTCACCGAACCGATCATCATCCCCGATTACAGATTATATTGATGTAGTTCATGGTTTGTTGCTCTTCCTCAAGGAACGGTCACAACAATCCAACTACTATCGGTTTACATTCCACTTCTTTGATTGGTCAAAAAAAACCACATAGGATAGACATTTGGTCAAGGAATTCAAACTATGTCGCATGTCGGTGAGACACTAGGTCGTGTCTCCCCGATGCCACAATGCCCGACTGTCGTTATCGCCTAGAGTTACCACCATCGGAAAGATTCATATCGAGTTCAAAACTATCGCCCAAACTCACTCTATCGCTAAGACATCATATCGATATCCACTATAGAAGCATCATCCAGACCATCACTATCGATGAGAGGTCATACCAAACACAAATCCATCTTGTACAGATATATCGGTGAGACAAGTGCTATCGGTAAGATTTCTCATTGAAAGCACCTACCTGTCGGCAAGAGAAACCTTATCGCCGAGACTTCACACCGATATTCAACTCATGTAGCTCTATTGGCGAGACCATCCTTATCAGCGAGACACCATACCGAGCACAAAATAGTCAGAGAGAAACACTATTTCCAAGAGGTTATATCGAATGCACCAGCCTCTCAAAGAGACCCCATCCATTGGAAAGAGTTCATACCAAATGCAAACTTGTCAGCCAAGAGTCTCCCTAATGTCATTCGTCGCCTATGTGAAAAACCTTGGCGAGACATACTCTGTCGGAGTGAGTCTTTCCAGATGTTCAAGCCTCTCCCTGATCACTTTTGTTGCCACAAGTCTCCCTAATAATCATTAGGAACCAACCCATCAGAAAAATATCTGCTCAGGTGGAATGAGTTGGAAACTTTCATAGCGATCGACATGTCTTGCCGACGACTCCTCTCGACAAGATAGAAGTGAAGTCTCGACAATCTGAACACTTCAAAGATTTAGAACACTGCTGCTAGTCGGTAAGACTTTCAGAGAGTCTCACCGACTTTTCCCTTATAGGATTTTACATGCCAGTAAGATTGAGGCACATTTTCCAACAAGGTTGATTGCACACACTTCACTTGATGTAACCATACTCTACCTTCCTCTAGCCTTGGTCAATTTCCATGGACTATTGTGTCCATTTCTTTGGTTTCTCCTCCTCTGAAAATCTTCATGTCTTCAATCTCATCTTCACCTTACACTTTGTTAGAACAAGATACATCACAATTTATATTGTTATCAGAGAGAGAAAAAGTAAAATCTTAATACTCTGAATCTTGTATAAAATAAAAAAAATTCCTTTTATAACTTGTGAATTTTCAACTTGGAGCAAAATAAACATGTCTCCCACTCAATTTTCCTAGTCCTTCTCTTTATCTGCATTTTCCACGTATAAGGATAATGATGAATCATCAATATCATTTCCCCATTTTTTATGCGATGTCTTTGAATCTTGGCATTCTTGCCTATTTTCTTGTAAAACGTTTGGATTTTCTTTATAATAATTGTAGTTTTCAAACTATTTTGATGTATCAGTTAATTTTTTAACATTTCCAACTCCACTAGGGGTGAACATTTTTCTCATTAATAATTCCTTTCTTCTAGAAATTAGAACTTCTTTTGTTAATGGAATCACTTTACCTATGGCCAAGCTTACCCTAGTTAAAAAAATTCAAACTCAAGTTCATCGTGATCGGTTGTATCATGAATTCTACACTTGGAACTCTACCAAAGGTGAATAAACTCAAAGGATGCAATTTCTAGTTAATAATTTTCAAAATTTTCTCAACTTCCATACTAAAATATTATCATGCATTGAATTTCACTTTGAAAGCTTCCTTATTAAACTCAGGACTAATATAAAATTCAAAATATGCCCTCTCTTCTAGCACCAGTTACTGTTGATGTTGATTTTACTTGCAACAAATAGGTAAAATAAATTCTTCACAGACAAGCTGCAAAGAGCCTATCCTTCTTGGGAGATATGGAACAAAGAATATCTAAAAGGGGAATTTTCCTTAACAATAAATAATTGGCTTCAGTTCAATCACAAGTCTTTGGTAATCAGATCATGATTGTACTAGGTTCACTCCAGGGTATGATGTGATATTTTTGTTAATCTTAAAGGGACTATGTTTGTTAAGAATCATATATATTAGGCATTAAGTTATCAATTGGATCATAAAGAAAAATATCACAAAATAAAAATATTTGCAATAATATTTCATGAAAATTGACAAATTGTTTGCTATCACTTAAGTAGATTTAGCATTAGGCATACAACAATTTCATAGGAAAAGAAATATTTTCAATAAATTTCCATCCATTTATCTTTTTTTTAAAAACATTTTCAAGAATTTAAGCATCTATTCTAAAAATAAAGCATAAATATAATGAAAACCACTTTATACTTCACTAGATTACTTCACAACTACATATAAAATAGTGCCAGCTTTTAAAGAGAGGCCTGTTTTAGTTTGGACATGCAGTAGGTTCTATATGCACCCTTAAATGACACAACATGTGGTCTTGTTCTGCTGAACTAACAAAACCAAATACAAAAGATTCATGAGATGGGTAGCTATCAAATTGGCTATGATATTGATTAATTTATACATGCATACAAAGTTTTACACCAGCATGATTCAAAAAAAGGAAAAGAGAACAAAACTTAAAGAAGTTTTAGCTCTTCTGACATCCACAAATTCTGAATATAAAATTAAAAAAGGGTATCATCTGGCCTTTTATAAACACAAGGCACAAATAGGATAAGACAAATACATGAGAGGAAATCTAAGGGACAAATCACATCAAGGCACATGTAATGTAGTGACTGATAAGAGAATTTTAATCAAAATGAATGAAGATCAACTCCAATTGCACACTAAAGCTCTTCATTTTTTATTCTTTAATTACTAGGATTCCTTTCAGAACCAAAAAAATCCACTCAAATAAAATGTAGTAACTTCCCACAAATTTAGAGTGATCAAATGGAATTTTCACCCCTATATTTTAGGTTCATCCTCAGTTTGAACATTCTAGGACTGAACAACCCCCAGAATGGGTACACTTCCCTACTGCATGCATAAACTCCAGAGTCTCAGGTTCTCAGTATCCAAAACATCTTTGCAACAAACTTTACTCTAGCACGAGCTTTTAAAGTGTATCTTTGAACTTGGTAGCACCATCATATTTGTTTACAAATTTAAATTCCTAACCATCCATACCCGAACTTTGCATCACAATCTGTATCTCTTGCAATAAAAAAATCCACTCATTAAATCCCTTAAGAAATTTTTTTTATAAACATTTCATGTAAATAAAACCATTATTCAATGTTAGGATAATGGAGTAACATAATTCTATAATTTTTTGTGCTTCTGCCACGTTGCCCTACATCAAGGGTTTAGTTGTTCACGGTGGTCCTAGGGTTAATGGAGGTCCAACGCCCATGTCAAATTTTTGTTGATTCCCTTTGAGGATCCAATAGGGATGGTTCAATTACTTTTTCTCTTGGTATGTGACACCCCCATAAGGGTTTGAAGGAGAAAATTGGTGTGTGGAGCTCTCGTTGCTCTCCACCCGTAGAACACGAAACAAAGAATCTGGGTCACACACCTTTTTCTGATTTGCACGAGCTTATTGAGGTGAAAGAAGGCTCTACTTGATGTATGGAAGTTGGATCTATTGTGACAAGGGATAACAAAGATCACTTTTCACTCCATCTCTATCACTCTGGGAATGTGTCTGAGATTTGTGTAGATGGCCTAGTACCTGATAGGGAGGAATTCCTCTATGACAATGCTCTCATTTGCAGGTTTGTAAGAACTTGGCCCAAGTTTTTCAATCTCCATTCATGGATCAATTCTACGTGGAAGGAGGGATTGGAGGATGAACTCAATATTTTCGCCTATGGTAGGGTTTTTATCATTCTTGAGTTTGAGTCCTATGAAGACAAAGAAAAGGTGGTAAAAAATGGGTGATGGATTTTTTAGGGAAATTTCCTATGTATGAAAGCTTGGTATCCCTCCTTTGATCCTCACATAGAAACTTTCAACTCTTGCTTTCTTTGTGTTTGATTTCCATACCTCCCAATATAGTTTTGGGAGTGGGATTGTTTATAGACCATTGGAAATGGTTTGGGTAAGCTTTTATGCACCTAAAAACAAACAATTAAGTATGCAAGCACCACCTATGCCCAAATCTATGTGGAAATGGATCTCTCCCAAGGTATCCCAGCTGAGATTGCATTAAAAGTGGGGAAGATACTATGGAGACAACAAGTTGATTATGAAAAGATTGCTTTCAGATGTAGAAGGTGTTTCTTAATAGAGCATCATACTCGACAATGTCCCAAAGCAAAAATTCATGAGTTTGCAAACCAATCCTTTTGCAACACCCTCACATGGTGGATTAGTGTTGAACCTCATCATTATTTGATTTCTTCACAATCAACTTTGTGCTCTACTATAGCTTCTTTGAAGGTACCTTCCAACTCTCTAAAAATTCTCAAATCTCTGGGCCTCAAGACTCCCCTTAACAACACTGCCACCTCTGAGGAAACAAAATTTGTGTCTCTAAATGGCTTGTTGATTGGTGGGGATAGATTCAAGGATGTCATCGATGATGGTCTAGGAGGGTTAGATGCCTTGAGGAGAACACTCTCTTCAAATGAGGTAGATCAAAGCATTGTGGATCCTTCCCAAGATGAGCGTGGATGGATAGAGGTAAAGAGGAAAAAGTCACCTCCTGGCATGCAATCCTTAGTGAAAAAGGGGGAAAATGAACAGAGTTTGAATTACTCTATGCAAATTGAATAGGGAATGGTGGTCAACATTTTTAATTTAGTCAGAATAATCCATAGGTAGGGGTAAAATTGATTTGATGATGGATTTTTGTGCTTCCCATTTGTGGGTCTAAAGCAAGTTTTTGTGCTCCCCAATATTGGGTTTGAAGTAATCCATATTTTATTTTTGTTCACTTTATGGGTGTTGCTCCACAAGCAGAGATTTATCGAGAAAAAAAAAATTATTCAATGTTAGTACATAAATATCATAAATAACACATTTTTTAGAATATTACAAATCCCTGTATGATTATATTCTATATATCGGGTTACATGACTATCAGAATCATGAGATAACCTTAAAAAAAATTAAAATTTCATTTCACATTACAACTTGGTACCTGGTACCGACTATTCACCTTTACCCATGAAATTTCCTAGACTTCGGTTTTATCAGGCTTCCATCTTACTGGAATCCATCTTACCAAACTCCATCTTACCGGACTCCAAATATCAGACCAGAACATTCTATTCAAACTTGCTTTACCTTTTTGCATTACATCTTACATTTCAACTTGCATTGTATTTGTCTTTCCAAGTTCTTACTTGGTGATGAACCCCTTATTAGTTTACATTCGTCCCCTAGGACAACCCTATTGCAAGATCTCTATCTCCTTTGCATTTAGATCTCCAAGGTTATCCTTGAGTGGAATAGCTTGGAAGTGGGTGTGCTCTATGTCCTAAACCATAGGATAGAACTCATCACCATTTAAAGAGGTTCTAGATGATAATCGTGATTGTCTTTCATATGTATGAAAAATATTAGAGGATGATTGGGATTAATTAGATTCTATGCCCTCTTTTATGGGATAGTACAAAATCTCACAATCTAAACCTAAAGAGTTGTGTGTTTTATCTTATTCTACATCAACAGATTGAAAAACATCAACACATGATGGTGATGGGAATCATTAACTACTATCCCTCATTAGTGGAAGATTCCTAACTTTAAAAAATTAAAAATATTTTTTCTTCTCACAAAGGAACCAATTCTTCTCAGAAGCATGTAGATACATTTTCTTCATCTAAGTTGGAAGAATGTTATGGGCTTGGTTACAAAATTATTTCTAAAAATGGATAAATGCAAACATAGAAAAAAATTATAAGGATCAAGTGAATTCTATACAATACTCTTCCAAATAGGGTCTATGTTTCCAAAATTCATCCCCATCTTCATCAAATTCATTATCATCTATTGTATTTATTACATCTTGTGGTAAGAGAGAAATATTTTCTTCACAAGAGAAAGGAATGTCTCCTACTATTCAGAAAGAACACATTTTGTCAAATATTCTCAAAACCTACTTGATTAATCTTCCTTTGAATTTTTTTTTTTTTTTTATAAAAATGACTCATTTTGTGCATATTATTGAGTGCATTTTCATTCTACCAATGAATTTCAAAGCTTGTGTAATCAAATACAACTTAGTGATTGTGGTGTCCTCCCATGTGTTGGTGCACCTAATCAATCTAAACAATAATGATGTCTTTTGTAGTGTTACTCCTCACTATGTGGCATTTGTAGCTTTATGTGTTTGCCCATTGTCATTCATCGTGGTACAATCTTAATTGCAACCATACATTTCATGGTAGCAACATGATAGTTCCTTGTCTCTACACTTAAGGGGCAAGGTTAATTTTGGAGGTGTATATTCTTTTCAAGGATCCCCTCTTCCCATTTTCTTCCTTATAATACCAAAATAACAAGTATGTTAAAAATTTAATGAGGGGCATATCCCCTATCTATTTCGTAGATGTCTTTTGAGATATGACTTATTGAAATCCCTCTTTGGTGTGAAGTTCTTTATGATTCCCCTTGAGGTGTGGTTATCAATTCATCCCCTATGAAATTAAGAATTTATTCATTGCCTTTGATGTTAAGCATTTATTTGTCCCCTAAAATTATAAAAAACTTTAAATTTTTCTTTAGTAGAGGGTC
This sequence comes from Sequoia sempervirens, assembly GCA_007258455.2. NCBI lineage: Eukaryota > Viridiplantae > Streptophyta > Pinopsida > Cupressales > Cupressaceae > Sequoia > Sequoia sempervirens. Next base: position 149,782,092 of record VDFB02026320.1, on the reverse strand, counting down.
AATTTTCCCTCTTCCCATTTTATCATTTTGATTGAAAACTTATTTTTAAAGTTAATTTTGGCCTATTCGACTTTTTTTCTAGGTTTTTCAATAGTTTTTGTAGGTTTCTTATTTAGCCTATCTTTTCCTCATCTACAATGGCATAGTACAAATTATTTATTTGTATTTGACTATAGATCTTGGCTCTACCCAACCATACTAGGAAGCTCAAATTTCATACCTCTTTTTGGAGGGCTTGTTCATTCTCCTAAAGTGTGATGAAAACTTTCATCAAATACATCCTTGCTAGCTCAGGTATTCTAATGTGTGTGTGGATGGGTATTTAGTTGAAGGATCCATCAACATTTTTGGAGCTTCAATTGACTCTAACAAAAACCTACCTACAAGCCAACCAAGGGAGAAAGGAGCTACAAGATCCATCAAGTGATTGGAGGCATAACCATTTACATAACATTCACACCACATAGTGAACCAAAAACCATTAATTAGGTCACAAATAACAATTTCACAAAGAGGGGAATATTTTTGTTACTATCGATCTATCCTCTAGTAGATTCACTGCTAGGAGTGGTAGGAAGATCTACTAAAAACCTTATCATACTTTATTTTCCTTTGAAATCTCCATATATTAATGTTTTTATATTGAGTTGGATGAAGAAAGATATATATGGGAAAAGAGATTGCATCTCACATCTAGGTCATTGAGTTCAAGGTAGAGGTGAATTCTATTCTTAAAATTGTTCAATCATGCCTCCATATAAAGAATTAGCTTGTGTAGTAGCACAAAATTCCCTCATCAAGACCAAGGCCTCCAACATCATTGGTAGCATGAAAAAGTATTTCATAACTACTCATGACCTTAGTGATCATTATTATGTAGCAAGGGTGGCTAGCAAAGACCATCTCACTACATGTGGACAATAAAATCCCTAGTAATGGCATGAAAGTTTAATGGCCTTCCCACCATGCAAACCTCCATGTAGCCTCCATAGTCCCAAATATCCCTATTTTTCTTAGGCTTAACATATTCCCTATGATTTTTCAAATATGGATGAGGCTTCCAGAAGACTTTCACATAGTCTCAACTTTTTCTCCAGCACTTCCCTTCGAGCTCAAGCTCCAACATGGCCACATCACCATTCAAGGCATGGTCAGCCCTCCACCACCTCCCCAAAACTTAACACAAAAAAAAAGGTGGTTAATTTAAGAGTGTATTTAACATTTATTACTATATGATTAGTTTTCATTCTAATTACCTTAAAAATTTATTCTAACCAGTAATGGTTACTTTAAACCATCAAGTTTTTCAAAGGGGTAGTTTTCTCATTTTTCCCTAACTTGCAAACATGGAGCTAGATATTGAAGTGTGAATAGTCAATGAAAAATATTTCCATGATGAATACTTTGGTGTTGAGATGATTTGGGAATTGTGTTGTTTTGATATATTTTTTGACATCTGAAGTCATTATTGTAAGAAAATTTTGACAGGGCATAATTTTCACCTTAGTTATCAAAAAATTCCAAATTTTTGTGATGCATAGTAGAATTTCACAAGGAATTCAAATTTACTTGATTTATTTAGATTTAGATGGCCCATTTTGTAAAGAATTACCATGCATTATAGATGTATGATTTAGCATCTAATCTTTACACAAGTTATATAGTTTTTTACACATCATTTTGGTGGGCCTTTATTTTAGCACTAATGATTCTTGGGGGGGTCTCTAAATCAAGGGGAGAAATCTAGGTGTTCTTTTCTTTTGAGTTTTTTGATTCATATGATCACATATCTTACACTAAATCCTTTCCATTTTAGTATTTTTATAATCGTCTTAATAAATGGAAATTCAAATGTCGATATTGTGGAAATAAAAGGCATCCAACAAAATATTGTATTCATCATCAAATTGATGGAAAGATAAATATTATTCTTGATCATGTTATTTCCTTACCTGATCATCTTATTCAATCACCTAAAAATGTACCATCCACTCTCACTCAAACATCTTGTGAGACATGGCCATCATTTGTGGATGAATAATGTATTAAAAATTCTTGCATTGATGAATTATCTCACATATCACTTGTTGTTACATGTAAATCTAATGTTGACTCATCCATGAGTTCCAATGATTCTTTACACCAAGCCATTACTATTATCATTCTAGATTAACCATAATGGGATGCATATCTACCATAAGTATAATCTATGTTTGTAGAATCTCACCTTGTAGATTTGGATGACACTATTGAGGACATTCATCTTCTCTATGATGTCAGGTTCAATGAAGTTGCATTACCATTTCCATATTTTCATCTTGCTCTTGCCTCATCTACATCAGCTTCTACCATGGCATATTATGCAAATATTCATGAGTTGACCCAATGACCTATCCAACTCAATCATCAATTATATTGATATCATTGTTGAATCCACAAGACAACTGAGAGGGGGTGAATCATTTATACATTAAAACATCAAAACCCTCATTAACATTCAGATTTGTATTATTCCTTAAACCCTTAACAACCATTGAACCCTTATCATGTATTAGTAGAAGGTAAACATGAGAAACAGTAATGCAAACACATCCAATCACATGATAACACTATATTTACATGAAAAACCCAAGAAGTGAAAAACCATGATGAGGATTAGCTCACAATATAAAGTAATTGCAACATCGAATATAATAGGCTCATTGCCAGAGGGTTCACTACCCAAAAGAAAAGAAGAGGTCATTGCCAATGGCTCACAACCATATTAGAAAGAAGATGAAAGAAGATTGTTACAATGATAAATCCATCTCAGAGCAACAAAAAGATCCACCACTTCTTCACAAGAACATTCACACACTCTCTATAGATTGTAGACACCTTTTTCTCACTACTTCAAGTAGTCTTAGAAATCAAAGCTCATACTGAATTTCACACTTTCAAACTTCACGTCTCTAAAAAAATTTTTACTAGCATCTTCACACATAAAATAATCATACATATATACCATCTTAAACCTTGAAAATAATTCACAAGGTATGCACTTAAAATGTGAAAATTTAAATTAGGTTGGCACCAAAACATTCCCATAGTGGAAAGGAATGAAGGTGGACCACAACACACCTTAACTTGGACCTAAATCCACTCATACATGCCACACCACACTTCCACATACACCAAAGTCTATCTAAAAATAGTGTAAATACCCAAGGTCAGTAAAAACTATGTTAACACCATTAAAAAATTAAGTACACACTTCTTTTGATCCAAAGATGACTCACAGATCACTCTAAAAAAATAAACATCATCTGAAATATTCCATAAACACCTTGAAATCAAAAAATTTCCTTTGCAACAACATTCACCTAAAGAACATACTCATCCTATACACCTAGTTAACCTTCCACACACTGCAACACCTAAATCCAACCTTGTGAAACACCAAAACATAAACAACTCAATCTGAAGATGGATATGAGAAATATAAGCACACCCTAAAATTAATAAGACCATAAACCTATTAGTGTTATGTTTTAAATTCAGGATAATTATTTAGGTAGTTTTCCTGTATCAGGTAATTTTTCACCCGTTTCATTTTTCATGCCTTTAAAATGACTATACAGTATGTATTTTATCTTCTCATCTCATTTTCTAAATATCATCTTGATATTTTGGAAGAATAGTCTTTGTGATTCTCTCGCGTATCTATGAGGGTGGTTTGTTTTTATAGGGCGAGAGTCCTGGGAAGGAGCTACCATCTCCTACAAAACCAAACTATAGAGAAATGCAGAGAAAAACCATTTCTCCCAAACAACATTTCTTTCATAGTTCACATATTGGTGAATATAAATTTGTTTGCACAACGATCCAAAACATGAAACTCTAGATATAACATCTCTAATAAACATATCTGAACCACATCAACAAATCTTCACTCATGAAGAAATGAAAAAGAAAACTAGATCACTACTCTACTATATTGAACACCTCTCAACCATATGATTTTTACTTTTCTTCAAATTTTCTAAAAAGAACTTAGAAACCACGCATCACAAACACAAAATAATCACCTAGAACACTTCTACAACATCTCAAAAGCACAGGAGGTTTACAGCAGTGATACTACTAATGACAACATAATGCAACCAATCAAAGCATCTCCATAGTCTTCCAACAATCTCTCCATAGACTTGACATAAATGTGACAATTAAGAACTATTGGCATCAATGAAAATGCACAAGCTACCCATACTTACAAAAATTGTCTGCAACACTATTAGATTCATATTGGTCTAATTATCATCATACATCCATGGTCCCTATTCTTGAATCTTATATGGCACCTTATCAATGTTATCATTTGTCATATGTTAGCATTGGCTAGGAAATCTTTGAGCATCATTCAAAGGAACATTGGAATCATTTCAATCTTTGGCATGTGCATAATTTAAAGGCATTCATCTTACTTCCTACATATTCCTATCAGGAATGAGAAATAATCTTGCACACATTTGTAGTATTGTTTCTTCCCAAGGGAAAAAATATTGTTCAACATTCAGGGATCAACTTCAACATCCAATGTTGAGCATCTTCTAGCACTATAGGAATCATTTTGAGAGGATGCAACATGGTTTCTCTTCTCTTGTTAGTTTTGGGAGGAAACATTTTCTCACATGGAGTTCGTTACTTCACACTTTCAAGAGGGGTCACATATACCTTCTCTCTTTTATGTCTTATGGAGGGAACATTCATTGTAAATTGTTCTAGAAGTAGTCCTTGGTGGGCTATAATGAGTCCTCCATCTATCACTTACCTTCATCACTTGCACATTTCATTTCATTACATTTGTATCATTTCTCTTTTAGATAGGATTTTTATTTTTCATTGAGTTTTCTCCTTTATTTCAATTTATGAGAAATTTGTACATAAGTACTTAACATGACCTAGTAGTTGGGAATCATCATCTTAGATACATTACTCCCTAAGTTGCACTTCAAGGGGGTTGTTAGTGTAAATAGATTCATTATTTATCTAGTTAGCTAATTACCTTTCTAGGATTGACCTATTCACATTTAACTTAAGTTTACATAGGTTTTTTTATATTTTTTTTCTCACTTCATATAGTTCAGAAATGTGTCCTCATCATTTGAAAAACCTATTGCATGCATACTTTCCATTTTCCCACACACTTGTCAAGTGAGCTCACAAGTGTTGTACCTTTGGATAGTTAGTCAATTATTTAGTCATTCCTTCTTACATCCTCATCCTTGCATATATCTGAAGAATTTATCATTGTGTTTTACACACTCTTTATATTATATGATAGACATACTATTGTGCTCACCGTTTCACTTGTGGAAGGTTATCAATTCACAATTTTTGATCTTTGCATTCTACAATACTCAACAACTCTAATTTTAAAATTAAATTTTAAGGAAATTCACCATTGAAATTTAACTACTTCTATATAAAGAATTTTAATTAGAGGGTTGTTATTGTAAATTTTTTAAGGGAGGGGGGTTAGTAGTAATGCAATATAACTTTGAGACCATGCAATGGTTACATGGAATTTCTTAGGACCTCCAATGTGATATGGAATCTTATCTTCAATATTAAATTATTTTGAGCTTTTTGACAAACTTTCTGAATTCATGTTAAAATACAAAGCATTTATTGTACTCACATTTTACGTTTATCATAAAATAAGCAGATAATAGGAACTACTCTAATGCTATATATTCCTTGCCAATATTTTTTTAATATTGAATTAAAGTGTTACAAGAATGAAGATACCAATAGATAGCTGAAAAATGAAAACAAAAACTACAAAACAAAAATACAACGACTGAACATTAAACAATACTTACATGAATAAATTTTAAAACTACAAATACTATACCAACAATAAAAGAGAGCTGAACTGCTGATCCCTCTCCCCTACTTATATTTTAGAACTGAAATCAGGTCGGAGGGTACATCGAAAAGAATAATTGGTTCTGAGATCGAATAGAAAAGTACAGAAAAAATATCAGTTCAACCAACCACATCTAGTTCGACCATCTTCCAGATGTGGTTGAAAGACAACTGTGTACGAGGATTAATCAAATGTATCAAAGGAGTTAGATAAACAGAAAATGGAAAATATTAAACTATAAACTGAGTCAAATAGCAGGTCACTCGTGGACAGCAAAAGAACCACTTTAAGAGAATTTTTTTTATCTTGAATAGACTTATCTTTTTGCTCTCCTTTAGAGGAATCTTTTGTCTAGTCATTGATAGCCACAGAATAAGAAGAGCGCATTGAGCTCCTGGTTTTTGGGGAACAACCAACAAAATAAGAGAAGTTCATTGACAACAATGTTTCAATTGCAGTTTGGTGGCATTTCAATTTTAAGATATAAAAAGAAAACAAATATCAATCCAACTACTCCAAAAATGCTCACTATCGTTGAGTTCATTGGATATCCTTCAATCACAGTTGACATACTCCACCCATTATGCTTCACTATTAGAGTGATTCCATTCAAGGCTTTATTTTTATGATTATATGAGTATAAAAAAAATCATGAGATAAACTTAATATATGAAAGAGGAGATTATAAGCCGATTAGGAAAAAAGATAAGAATAGGATAATTTATGTAACAAAATTGAGTGAACAATTTTCATGAAAATTTATTTGAAATGTCAAATTTATATTCAATGTTCAATTATTACCAATCAATATCAATACTATTAATATAAAGGAGGGGTAAATTTTTTATTAAAATAAGAAGAAGTACAAAGTAAGGGCATTACAAGGCAAGGGCAATTCATTTTTAGCGAGTCAATTCAGTACATTTATTTATTGCTAGGTAACATATTATTGAGTTAAATTATTTATTGGTTAGTGACATTCTTTTGTTAAATTTGATTAATTGTTTAATCCCTATCCATTTATATGTATTCTCAAAAACACTTATTTCTACATATTTTACTCAACCTTATCTTTATTTATATCTATTTTTATACATTTTCATATTATCAAAGACACATTTCTAATTAATTCTTAAAAAACGTTCATTCACTAAAGGTCAATTTGCATTGCTTGAGGTTGAATATAAGTCACTTAAATTTGAACCATAAGATTTTTAGATTAGTGTAGTGATGCAGGAGCATCCAGTGGTGTAAGGGCAATCTTGCATCACCCAAAAATAGTTAAATTTCAAGTTTTTCGGTTTTTAGATGTTTTTAAATTTTTGGATACCCTTTTCATCATAATAAAATTCACAACTTATGGTTTTTATTTTCTATTTCTGGGTTGAAAGATATTGCAGTTTTAGTTTCCCAGATTTGCACCTGAAAATCTCGCGAGTGAGATTTGAGGTACTTAGAGTTCCCGGAATGGCCCCAAAACTTGCCGAAATCAGCATAGCAAATTTTGAGCGCGTTATTGACTTCGAGACCTTTCCAATGGTTCAAATAGTTCGCGAATCGGAGTCCTGAATCAAAAGTTATGGCCCCGGGAAGTTGGCGCACTTTCTAGAAGATACAATTGCAAATGTTCTTTTGAAATTTGAACTTCAAATTGTAATTTTTGGCGCCTAATTGCCTAAACTCAAATTTAAATGTTGTTTTAGCTCTAAACTAAAGAGAAGCTCTATTTATGGGTGGGTTTCTAATTTTTGGGTAGGTTTTTGGGGACAAGCTCGCATATTGCGAAAGGGTTATTCTGTAGCTTTTTGTAACTTGCATGTGTTGTAGAACTTGGGGATTTGAGATCCTCTACATGTAAGAAGCTCAATTTTCTAAATAATAAAATTATTCTCTTGTTTGTGGATTATTTTCTGTGTCTCGAGCTGCGCCCTCATCAAGTGGTATCAGAGCAAGTTTTCTTGAGCGTGTGGACAGATCGCTAATTGTGAGGCAGTTCACACTAGGATTGTGGTTGTGGGTCGAGGTCAAGAAAGATGCCTCCAATATTGATGCCTAGTAGGTGTGGTGGTGCCAGAGGTGGTCAAGGCAGTAGAAATGCTAGTGGAAGAGATGCACTGGCAGCCTTCCAGAGATAGATTGATGCATTATAAAAACAATTGAGAAGAGGGTTAAACTCGAGGGAGGAAAGTGAGGATGAAGGAGAGGAAGAAGGTTCAGATGTAGAAGAGGAAGAAGAAGTAATTGATCAAGACCAAATGCGGCTAATAAGGGCCATTTCAAAGATCGGGAAAAGACCCAGAGCAAGAGTCCCCAGTTATTCTAGAAGTCTAAACCCGGAAGAGTTGGTCGACTAGATCAACAAGCTAGAAGAATATTTTGAGTATGAGGAAATAGAGGACCCAGATCGGGTTAAGTTTGCAAAAATGAAGCTGAAGGGACATGCCAGTATTTGGTGGAAAGAGGTCCATTTGGAAAGCAATCAAAGAGGAAAAGGCAAGATCACCATATGAGATCGCATGGTAGAGAAACTAAAGAAGCAGTTCATACCAGTGGACTACAAGTTAGATTTGTTGAAGAAATTGCATGGGTTGAAGCAAGGAAGTAGATCTATGAAAGAATATACTAAATATTTTCACAAGATAATCATCAGAACAGGTCACACAGAGGCCAATAAGGAGAAGGTAGCTCGATATCTTAATGGGTTACGACCAAGCATTCAAGATGAGTTAAGCCTAGTCAGAATGACCACCATTGAGGATGTGTATTAGTTTGCTCTGAAGGTGGAAGAGAAGCTAAACACAAGATTTGATGGCAAGCAAAAAAGACGAGGAGGTCAAAGCGGAAAGGGTAGTGGAAGACCTTCAGGAAGCCGAAATGATGATGAAAAGAAAAGTGAAAATGTGGGTACCAGCCGAAGCCAAAGGAATGACAACTTCTACCACCCTCATGATCAAAACAGTGGTGATCAAAGAGGTAGAGGATGAGGGAGATATGGACAAGGATCTGGAAGAGGTGGTTTCAAAGGAATGTGTTTCCAGTGTGGTGAAGAAGGGCATCGACCCTATGAATGTCCAAAACACTAAGGAAGGGCAGACAAAAGGCTAGAAGGTCATGGAAGGGTTGCACATGCAGATGAGGAGGCCCAATCTGAACATTCAGATAATGCTGAAAGGGGAGAAGCCCTAGCGATTAGGAGAGCCCTGGTGACTGAGGAAAATAAACCATAATAGAGGAAGAATCTATTTTGCACAAGGTACAAGTGTGAAGGAAAATGTTGTGATGTCATTATTGACGGTGGGAGTATCGATAATCTAGTGTCAGAGGAGATGGTCACAAAGTTGAAGCTGAAGAGGGAAAGGCGCCCGCATCTGTGTCGGATTGCCTGGTTGTAGAAGGATCACAAAGTTTTGGTCAATGAGCAGTACCTATTAAAGTTCAAGATCAGGAGCTACCATGATGAGGTACTCTGTGATATCATCCCCATGGATGCATGTCACATGTTGTTGGGGAGGCCGTGGCAGTTCGATAGGCGAGCTATACATGATGGCCATGCAAACACCTATTCCTTGACAAAGGATGAGGTTCGTCACAAGTTGAAACCCCTGAAGGAGACCAAAGAAAAGGTATGTAGTAGTGCTAGAATTTGTTATGTAGATGGAAGAAAAATTTTAGAAGGTATGAAGCATGAGTGTGTGTTATGCATTGATTCCTAGAGTGAGTAAGGAGGATAGTGAGAAAGTTCAAAAAGAACTTTCTGGGATGTTGGATGAGTTTCAGGATATTGTTTCTGATAATGTACCTAAGGGTTTACCACCAATAAGGAAGATCAGTCATCAGCTTGACTTGATTCCTGGAGCCAGTTTTCCAAATAAGGCAGCGCATAGAATGACTCCAGTAGAAAATGAGGAGTTGAACATATAAGTTCAATAGTTGTTAAGAAAGGGTTTGATATAGGAGAGTTTGAGTCCATGTGCCATACCTGCAATACTAGCACCAAAGGATGGGGAGTGGAGGATGTGTACAGATTCCCGAGCCATAAACAAGATAACAATCAAATACAAATTTTCACTACCAAGGATGGATGACCTAATGGATTGTTTGAGTGGAGCTCAGTACTTCACAAAGATAGATCTGAAGAGTGGATATCACCAGATCCGGATTCGAGAGGGAGATGAATGGAAGACTGCCTTCAAGACCAAAGAGGGCCTGTACGAGTGGTTAGTCATACCTTTTTGGCTAATCAATGCACCGAGCACATTTATGCGGATCATGAACGAGGTACTAAAAGAATTTCTGGGAAGTTTTGTTATTGTGTATTTAGATGATATTTTTATTTTTAGTAAGACGTTGGATGAGCATCTGATGTATATTCGTAGAGCCTTTGAGAAGTTAAGAGAAGAGAAACTGTTGATTAATCTGAAGAAGTGTAGTTTTGTGAAGAGGGAGTTAGTGTACTTGGGGTTTGTTGTCTCAGCCAAAGGTCTCAAGATGAACCCAGAGAAGGTGAAGGCTATTCTAGAATGGCCTACCCCAAGAATTGCTACCGAGGTGAGATCTTTCCATGGTTTGGCTAGTTATTATAGAAAGTTCATTAGAAACTTTAGTAGTATTTGTGGATCCCTGACTGAAACAATGAGAGGGGATAGAAAAGAATTCAAGTGGAGCACTGGAGCAGAAATTTTTTTTGAACTATTGAAGCAAAAGGTGACAGAGCAACTTTTTCTAGCCCTCTCAGATTTCAACAAGGTGTTTCAGGTGGATTGTGATGCTAGTGGTTGTGCCATTGGAGCAGTGTTGAGCCAAGAAGGTAAGCCCATTGCCTATTTCAGTGAAAAGTTAAATGATGCCAATAGAAAGTATTTTTTATATGATCAGGAATTTTATGCAATAGTTCAAGAATTAAAGAAATGGAGACATTATTTGTTGCCGAAGGAATTTGTTCTATATACTGATCATCAAGCCTTGCAATACCTAACTAGTCAGGGAAAATCAAATCAAAGGCATATGAAATGGGTAGAGTTTTTGCAGAGTTATACCTTTTTTTTGAAACATAGGAGTGGGAAGTCAAATAGTGTTGCAGATGTCCTAAGTAGGAGACATACATTGATGAAAAATATGCAAATTGAAGTGGTTGAGTTCAATGAACTCAAGACACTATATGCAGAAGATCCAGATTTTGCAGAGGCTTGGAAAGCTTGCAACGAACCTGTTATAGTAGATAAGACAAGGTGGCTAGATTTCATAATCCAGGATGGCATGTTATTTAAGGGAAGTCAATTGTGTATTCTGAGGAGTTCCATGAGGGAGAACCTAATAAAGGAGAAGCATAGTGAAGGAATGGTAGGACATTTTGGTCGGGATAAGATCATTGCTATTATCAGTGAGCATTATTATTGGCCTTAGTTGTCACAGGATGTGAAGAAGTTTGTACAAAACTGTAGGGTATGTCAGATAGCTAAAGGAGTGAGCCAGAATATAGGCTTATATCAACCCTTACCTGTACCAGAGAGGCCATGGGAGTATATAAGTATGGACTTTGTTCTTGGTTTGCCAAGGACACAACGAGGGAATGATTCAGTCTTTGTGGTGGTTGATAGGTTTCAAAGATGGCACATTTCATTCCATGTCAAAAAACCCATGATGCAGTCCACATTGTTGATTTGTTCTTCAAAGAGGTGGTGAGGCTACGTGGTCTGCCAAAGAGTATTGTTTCAGATCATGACACCAAATTTGTGGGGTACTTTTGGAGGACCTTGTGGAAGAAGCTGAAGACAGAGCTGAAGTTTAGTTCTACACACCATCCACAAATAGATGGGTAGACAGAGGTTGTTAACAGGAGTCTGGGTAACCTACTGAGATGTTTGGTAGGAGATAAACCCCAGGGATGGGACTTGATCTTACCCCAGGCAGAATTTTCTTACAACAATTCTATCAACAGAAGCACTGGTAGATTACCGTTCCAGATTGTGTATGGAGGTAGCCCTAGAACAGCTCCAAAATTGAGGAAGATGGACCAAGAGAAGAAAATAAGTGTTGAAGCCAAAGATTTTGTAGAACACATCAAGAATATACATGAGAAGGTACGAGAACACATTAATAAGATGAATATGCAATATAAGGCTAAGGCAGATCAGAAAAGGAGGAATATTGAGTTTCAGATTGGCAATGAAGGAATGGTCCACTTGAGGAAAGAAAGGTTTCCCATGGGAAGCTATAACAAATTGAAGATGAAGAAATTTGGTCCCTGTAAGATTTTGAAGAAGCATGATTCAAGGAATGCATATGAGGTAGAGTTGCCTGATGGAATCAACATTTCCCCTGTGTTCAACATTTCAGATTTGATAGAGTATCATGAAGGTGGAATGGAGGAAGCACCAGCAATAGGGCAGTATGGAATTCCAGCACCTACTTCAGAAAGGGAGGAGATTGAAGCAATCTTGGATAGTCATGTGGGAAGGAGTACCAAAAACAGGTAGTATGAAGAATATCTGGTGAAATGGAGAGGAAGGCCTGTGGAAGATTCATCCTATCTATCTAAGGTAGTGGTTGACCAGTTGGGTTTTCCTCAACCATCTGAGACGTGATGGGGTCACTTCTCAAATTACCCTGGGTGTCTAATGCAGGAGCATCCAGTGGTGTAAGGGCAATCTTGCATCACCCAAAAATAGTTAAATTTCAAGTTTCTCAGTTTTTAGATATTTTTAAAGTTTTGGATACCCTTTTCGTCATAATTAAATTCCCAACTTACGGTTTTTATTTTCTATTCCTGGGTTGAAAGATATTGCAGTTTTAGTTTCCCAGATTTGTACATGAAAATCTTCCGAGTGAGATTTGAGGCATTAGAGTTCCCGGAACATCCCCGAAACTTGCCAAAATTGGTGTAGCAAATTTTGAGCATGTTATTGACTCCGAGACCTTTCTAATGGTTTAAACGGTTCGTGAATCGGAGTCCCGAATGAAAAGTTATGGCCCCGGGAAGTTGGTGCACTTTTTAGAAGATACAATTGCAAATGTTCTTTTGAAATTTGAACTTCAAATTGTAATTTTTGGTGCCAAACCGCCTAAACTAAAATTTGAATGTTGTTTTGGCTCCAAAATAAAGGGGAGCTCTATTTATGGGTAGGTTTCTAATTTTTGGGTAGCTTTTTGGGGACAAGCTCGCATATTGCGAAAGGGTTATTCTGTAGCTTTTTGTAACTTGCATGTGTTGTAGAACTTGGGGATTTGAGATCCTTTGCATGTAAGAAGCTCCATTTTCTGAATAATAAAATTATTCTCTTATTTGTGGGTTATTTTCTGTGTCTCGGGTTGCGCCCTCATCATGTAGAGTCAATCATGGTCACCTCATCAAAGGAATCATTTTTATACCATGAAAAATTAATTCTATATATTTTCAACATCTACATTCCTTCATTGATTTGAGACATATTCCCTTTTATCTCTTGCATATGATTTCATAGACATATTTTCAATTTATTATCATTCCCAACTCATAACTCAATAAAGGTTATTTGTGCTTGATTTTTTGCATCGTTTTAATCACCCTATATTTAAATCTTATGGGATTTTTCATCCTCTATTTTTAGTAAATTTGACATTCCTAGACCTCCTATGATTTTAGCTTCATTGTGTTAACTTATTTCTCCAACTTTACCCTCCCTTAGATTCACTTTTAGTGTTTTAATTTTTTATTTAATAATTATTGAATTCAAATTACTACTATTGAACACACTTATGTATTGATCATCATTATTATCTTTATTCGTAGAGGAGAGAGTACAAACATAATGATCTTGGTGTATGATTTCAAAATTGTAGTTTATATTGGATGGTGTAAAGAAACCTTAGTGGAGGATTAGACTAAGGTGGTGAATGATAGATTAGTGAAGCTCAATAATAAATAATTAAATTAATTTATGCACATACAAGTGTTGCTTCTAGTCCCATATCTTGTATCAAAAAATATCATATATTTATTATAATATTTTACAATATATAAATATTATTGTATCAACATATTAGTGTCATTCATACATTGATCTTTGCATAATTCTCATAGGTCTACTATAATCTCTCATTATATTTTTGTTAAAAAGGTGCAGGACAACTAAGAGGGGGGGTGAATCAGTTTTCACACAAATTCAAATTCAAAAATTCAACACTTATCAATCCCACAACCACACTATTCTGTTATTAAGTATGAACATGAAATGCAGATAATAGAAAGTAAAATCAACATAATGAACACCATATTTTTACGTGGAAAACCCAATGAGGGAAAAACCACGGTGAGGATTAAATCACAATATAAAGATATTATAAAACCAAATACAGAGGCTCACTGCCCAGAAGAGGACTCACTATCCAAATCCAAAGACTCACTATCTATAGAAAGGACTCACTATCCAACAAGTAGGCTCACTGCCTACTGATAGAAAAGAGAACAAAAGATCCACCACAACAATTAACATACATCCATACCCTTGATTAAAAGATTGCAGAAACCTTCAGCTCACTTCCTTCAGGAATCTAACACAATGAAGTATTGTTGCCTCAACTCACTTTCACACACATCTACTCTTTTGATTTGTGGTTTACTTCATCACTTTGCATCTACATCCAAATCTTCATAATTTGAATTGCATTTATACCATCTTCAACCTTAGAAACTTTCTCCAAGGTCGGCCACTTAAGCTTCATTTCATAAATTCAAATTAGGTCATCAACTCAACATTCCCACAGTGGAAAAGAATGAGAGTGAACCAATAAAATTACTTAACCAAGACCAAAAATAATGTCTCAGATCAACCAAATGCTTCCTTGATTAAATTTAATTCTTTGAATGAAGTGTAAACACCAGGTCAGCCAAACCTAATGAAAGCACAAATGAACATTGATGTACACACTTCCCAAAAAGAAGATAACATGAAGATGATGAAAAACACTTCATTATGCATGAGAACACATCTCAGATTCCTTCAAATACAACTACAACAAGTGCATTGATCTTCTAACACTGAGCTCCTTCCATCAGTCCATCTAGACTATGCAGACACATACAACAACTCAAAAACTTGACTTTCAGATCACCAAACCACACACATCTTTTCCAAAACCAAGAGAACACCAATATAAGACATATTTCAGATCCACAAGATCTAAAATAGAGTAATGGAGGGTTGCAGAGCAGAAAAATTTCTCCCAGTCCATAGAAGACCAACTCTGCCAGAATAGTCTATGCACCAGTGAATGTAACTTTCACATCCCATCAAACCAGAAACTTCAACTTAGGAGGTATCACCACTAGAACACCATTAGAAAAATTTCAGATCTAGACAAGCATAAGATCAACACAAAATAAATGAAGGGAACATACCATAGCACATTCTAAACACATTCATCATTCTAAATTCTCTCTTTATTAATTTTCTCAAAAGCACTTGGAAACTCGTCATTTCAGCACATCTACAACATCATGAAGACAACTCCATGTACTCACAACATCTCAAAAGAATCTCAACTATACATGTACAATATACAACATACTGAACAGTGTTGACATCAATGACAACATTAATGACAACACCACCAAACTTGCTCATAATTGCAACAATCTTCCCCTTTGTCATTGATGACAACACATGATGTGAAAAACCATCAAAGACAACATCTTGTATAATATTCAGGGAGAACACTTTCTCTTCCTTTGCAACTATTTTTCACATGACTTTCTCTCCTTTGACATCAATGGAAAAGATCAAAAACTCTTATCACTCCCCCTTGGGAGTGCATCCATTCAACTCATACTGCACAATGAAGAATCTATGAATTCACTAGACTGATGCACCTTCATGTGTACCTAGTTCAAAGGGCCAATTACCCCCAACCTCTCCGTAAGAATATCAAAAGTATCCTTCGAAAGATCCTTAGTAAATATATATACAATTTGTTCCTTTGTTGTCACATACTCTAGTTCACCATTTAGAAATGCTGACTTGACATCCATCTGATGCACTTGGAAATCCTTGTGGGAAGAAAATTCCAAAAACATTCTAATAGCTTCCATTCTATCCATAGGATAAAATGTTTTTTCAAAGTCTATGCCTTCAACTTGTGAGTATCCCATGCATACAAGTCTTGCCTTATTTCTTATAACTTCACCATTTTCATTCAGCTTATTCTGGAACACCCATTTTGAACCAATTACATTCTTATTCATGGGTCTAGGAACTAATTCCCATGTTTGATTCTTTTCTATTTCTTGCAACTCTTCTTTCATAGCTTTCATCCAACTCTCATCTTCACATGCTTCATTCATAGACTTAGGTTCAATTTTAGAGAGTAAACTTAGATTTACCTCAGCTGCTACTTTACTTCTTGTATTCACACCTTCACTCTTGTCTCCAATTATCTAATCTCCCAGATGATTCTTCTACACATACTTAGTAGTCTTAACAGTAGGTTCTGGTTAATTTTCTTTTGCTTCTTCAAACTATTCTTCTTCTTCTTCTTCCTTCTCCTTATTCTCTTCAGGTACTTGTCCACATATAGGATCATCAGGTTCAACTTCACTTATCTTAATAGGTTTGTGCATGTCGTCACCAAATTTCACATTCGTACTTTCAAAAATCTTCCCCAATATTTTATTGAAGCATCTAAATGCTTTTTTGGTAGTAGATTCCCCAAGAAAAATCCCTTCATCACATCTAACATCAAACTTCACAAGATTTTCATCATCTCTTTTAGTGTAACATCTGCTTCCAAATACCTTGAAGTACTTCACAGTAGGAGTCTTAATAGTCCATAACTCAAAAGGAGTCTTTGTGTTGTTACCTCTAATCTAAAATCTATTAAGAACATAATCAGCAGTGTGTATTTCCTCTCTCCAGTATACATCAGGTACATTTGATTTTTTCATCATGGTTCTTGCAGCTTCATATACCATGTAATTTTTCCTCTCAACTACCCCATTCTGCTAAGGGGTTCTCAGAGCAGAAAACTATCTCTTTATCCCATGCTATTAAAAAAATGTATTAAACTCACTAGAAGTGAATTCTCCACCTCTATCAAATCTAAAACATTTTATTTTCAAATTCACTTCATTTTCCACTCTTTCTTTGAACACTTTAAACCTATCCAAAGCCTAAGTCTTATCTCTAAGAAAAGTAGCCTATGCCATTTGAGAATAATCATCAATAAGGAGCATAAAATACCTATCACCATTTAGGCTTCTTGTTCTAGTTGGACCAAAAAGGTTAGTATGAATTAATTCTAGCATTTCGGTAGTAGATTTCTCTTTTCCCTTAAAGTTGCATCTTGTTTGTTTCCCCAACTGAAAACTTCTGCAAATAGTATTAGTAGGCTTTGTGATTCTAGGAAAAACTCGGACAACATCTCTTGAACTGATTCTAACTAGATTATCAAATTTTACATGTCCTATTCTCTAGTGCCATAACCATCTTTCACTAACTTGAGATACAAGGCATTGACCATCAATTCCCTTAAGCTGATAGATGTTTCCATGAGTTCTCCTTCCAGCAGCAACCATATCTCTGGATCCTTTTTCTGATTCCATAGGTATTATTCTAAAACACAAGTTTAAAACCATTGCTACACATATGTCCAACACTCAAAAGTTTATGCCTCAAACCCTTTACATAGTATACATCTATTCTATAGAAAAATGGCCCCTTGTCATTTTCATGGAATTTTAGGTCTTGTTTCATGGTGTTGGATCTATGTTGCTCTAATTCTATGCTATATCATGGCTTGAACATGCTTATTTAGGTACTAAAACTCAAAGAATGACGTCTTGTGAAGGTGTTGCAAGAAATTTCTACATTTTTCTGGACTCTATTTAATACTATTCACCTAAAAATCACCTTTTACAAATTAGAAAGTCCTATATTGAAGTCTTGTAAAGTCTTGTAACAAGCCTTCACACTTTTCTAGGAACAATCTCCTTATTTACACCTTTCTCATGCTTTATTTTGTCTCTTTATGCCCTTATATGCTTAATTAAGTTTATTTTTGCATATTATCTCAAAAAATAAAATTAAACATAAAATTACTCTCGACACATGGTTTTAGGTCCTAGGTGGAACCCATTCGCCATGGGTGGCGAATGAGTCCCCCTTGGCCCCAAATTAAAAATATTTCAAATTTCTTTTTAGGATTTTATTAAAAGTCACTTGATGTTAGCCTGTGATGAGGTATGAATGGATAGTAACACACAATAATTATATAAATAATTGTTTTTCACCTCATTTTACACCTCCTAAGTCATTCAAGCAATCCTGCAATAATATTCTACAATCTCCTAATACATTCAAGCATTCTACATCATCAATTGAAGCAACTATTGAAGCACTTTGAAGCTTCCATTGACATTACTTTAGACTTACAAGATCAAGGAATTGGTGAGTTAATAGCATTTTCATGTTGTTAGTTTACATTTCCTTTGCATTTCATTTATTTCTATTGGGTTTGATTACCAAAGTAGGGTTTGACCAAGGCAAACCCCTATTTGCGAACCCTCCAACATTTTTCTCCTTTGCATGTGTTTTTGCAACTTTTTTTTTCCAGATTTGACAAGTTTAAAGGTGTTGAAAAGTGGAAATCAAGTCTATCAGGCTCTTCAATTCAACATATCACTATTTCATGCTTATTGAGTGTTTTCTATCTGTTTCTTGCATAACTGACTCCGACAACCCAACATCCAGACATTCCCAAATCTGGTGTTGTAGAGTTGTCTAATTTTTGAAAAATATAGGAGTGGATTGATTTTTCACCCTTGGTGAATGAGTCCCACCTAAAGTTTGAAAATCTATATTTTGTCAAATCTCAGATCCTGACCATCAGAAATCAGTTCCCAACACTTTTTCATTAGTAGGAGGACTGATTCACCACCCTATGTGAATGAGTCCCACTATGAAAAACCAGTAAAATTCATCAACATTCCAAACACTTCAGAAAACTCATATTTCATCTAGGTGCACTCTGATTTCATCCTTCTCTTTCTATTCTACATATTTCTTTCATTTTCTTCATTTTTTGCATATCACAATGTGTTTTCAAACATAGCTTAAATTGCACTTTTGTATTCATTTTAGATCATTTTAGTCAGTAAATTGTATTTAGTTAAGATCATTTACATCATATCACATTGCATACATCCTGATTTGAGTGTTACATAAGCATTTTGGGACCTAAATCTCTCTTTCTAGGTAAAAAAATCTTCGGAAGAGAGCAACCATTCTTGGTTCCCAAAATCTATGTCACAACATTATTAGTGTTGTGTACTCCATCAAAACTAACTATACCTTTCCCACAAATATTAGCTCTTGAATCATCACCAAACATGACCAAACCACAATCATAATTTTCAAGTTTAGTGAACTTACTTTTATCTCTAGTCATGTGATTAGAACATCCATTGTCAATCACCCAGTAGTCTTCATCCTCTATTGCATGAAAGGTAGTGACAAAAGTAACTTCCATCTTATTCTTTTTTTTTCTCCAAGGAATTCTTCCTTGCACATTTTCTTGGGTTAGTAGACACAAATTTATTCTCCAAAGCTAAAAATAAACATTCACTATTATCTATTGCAAGGTGTGACCCTTAGTATTCCTTGCAACAATGAGCACTTGGGTTTGTGACATGGTCTAACCACCTCCTATAGTTCTTAACCAAAGCTTGTATCAGGTATTGAAAGGTCAATCTTTTGGTGCAATGACAAGTCCAACAATTTGGTATCAAAGTTGGTCACAGGTTCAAACTCCATGCTTGTGCTAGGGGGGATTGTTGTAAGGTGTGACCCTTGGTCTTCCTTGGAGCACTAAGTGCTTGGGTTTGTGACATGGTCTAACCACCTCCTATGGTTCTTAACCAAAGCTTGTATTGGGCATTGACAGGCTGACCTTTTGGTGCAATGGCAAGTCCAACATCATCACCCTCATAATCAAATTCATCATCATAGATTTTGGCTTCTTCTTTAACATAATACAACTTCTTGTATTTCTTACCTTTTCTATCCTAATCTTTATAATCCTTGTTTTTATTATGTACAACTCTATTCAGACATCTTTAAGCATAATGACCAATATTACAACAACTGAAACATTTAAAGGGAAAAATACCTTTATACTTTCTAGTACCTTTCTTCAGCTTTCTGATGAAACTCACTTCCAACTAATCAAAAGCATCACTCTTCAGATCATCTTCAATCTTCATTGGCTTAAATGATGATTCTGTCTTTTCTTCTTTCCTGTCTTCTTTCTTGAAATTTTTTGTCTCAAATGCTTGCAAGGTGCCAAATAACTATTCTTTAGTATACTTCTTAGGATCATACATCTCTTCAATAACTGAGATCTTATCACTATAGCAATCTGGTAGGGTGATCATGATCTTCTCAATAATATTTTCATCAGTTAGCTTTCCCCCTTGATTATTAACTTCATTTGCTATCATTTTGACCCTCTAGAAATAGCTTGCGAACTCTTCATCTTCTTCCATTTTCATATTCTCATATTTCATTTTCCCATTCTCCTCATAAGCAGAAACCTCATTTGTATTAGAAGGACCACTTTCCGGAGCAACATGCTTCGTCTCAACATAATTCTGGGTCTTGTAACCAAGAGAATCAATATATCCTCTCATCTGCACTTTTCAATCACTATAATCAGATCCATCAAACATAGGGATCTCCAAATTATGTACCATCAAATCTTCCTTAAGTAGTTAAGATCTACACCAAGGAACCAAATCTTGGATACCAATTGTTAAAAATGCATAGGAAAATTAAGAGGGGGGGTGAATCAATTGTCACACAAATTCAAATTCAAAACTTCAACACTTATCAATCCCACAACCACACTATTCTAAATTATTAAGTATGAACATAAAATGTAGATAATAGAAAGTAAAATCAACAAAATGAACACCATATTTTTACGTGGAAAACCCAATGAGGGAAAAACCACGGTGATAATTAACTCACAGTATAAAGAGATTATAAAACCAAATATAGAGGCTGACTGCGTAGAAGAGGATTCATTGTCCAAATTCAAAGACCCACTGCCTATAGAAAGGACTCACTGTCCAACAAGGAGGCTCACTGCCTACTGATACAAAAGAGAACAAAAGATCCACCACAAAAATTAACACACATCTGCAGCCTTGATTAAAATATTGCAGAAACCTTCAGCTCACTGCCTTCAAAAATCTAACATAATGATGTACTACCACCTCAACTCACTTTCACACACTTCTACTCTTTTGATTTGTGGCTTACTTCATCACTTTACATCGGCATCCAAATATTCACAATCCAACTTGCATTTATACCATCTTCAACCTTAGAAACTTTCTCGAAGGTCAACCACATAAACTTCATTTGATAAATTCAAATTAGGTTGGCAACTCAACATTCTCGTGGTGGAAAATAATGAGAGTGGACCAATAAAAATACTTAACCAAGACCAAAAATAATGTCTCAGATCAACCATACACTTCCTTGATTAAATTTAATTCTTTGAGTGAAGTGTAAACACCAAGTCGGCCAAACCTAATGAAAACACAAATGAACATTGATGTAGGGTATGTGGATGATCATGATGGGCCAAAAAGTGGTGATATGATGGGTATGTGGATGATGAATTTTCTTTTACCCAAAATTGGCGAAACAAAAATGGCTTTTAAAGGAGATTCTCATCTTTCCGCTAATATAAATTATGCTTTACTTTGAATTTAATGAATAATTATTATACATTTTCTATTTGAACTACAACTAAAGTCCTGATTGATAGGTTGATTGAAAAACATCTATAGCTTTCAAATGGTATCACAATTTTTGAATCCAAAACATGTGTCACATTCTATGATTTTCCTACTATAGGATTAAAAGAAAAAATACCAATATAAGACATATTCTAGATCTGCAAGATCTAAAATAGAACAACAGAGGGTTGCAGAACAAAAACATTTCTCCTAGTCCACAGAAGACCAAATCTGCTAGAACAGTCCACACCGGTGAACGCAACTTTCACATCTCATCAAACTAGAAACTTCAACTTGGGAGGTATCACCACTAGATCACCATTAGAAAACTTTCAAATCCGCACAAGTATGAGATCAACATAGAAGCAATGTGGGGCACATATCGGAGCACATTCTGAACTCATCCATCACTCTGACTTCTCTCTTTATTAATTTTCTCAAAATCACTTGGAAACTCATCATTTTAGCACATCTGCAACAATATGAAGATAGCTCCATGTACTCACAACATCTCAAAAGAATCTCAACTATACATGTACAATATGCAACATATTGAATTGAACTGTGTTGACATCAATGACAACATTAATGATAACACCACCAAACTTGCTCATACTTGCAACAATTTCCTATTTCATTCCCTTATCTTTGTTAGCTATCTCCTATGTCTTCTATCTACCTTACTATATCTTAATTTCTCTCTTCTCATGCTCTCTTAGGTATTTTATGTCTATAGTACATATATGTATATTATTAAATTTATTGATCTATTCCTTTTTATGCTCCTTAATTTATATATCCTTCTATATGTCTCATGAGTTAGTTGCAAGTGTTTCATTATAATGTTTGATGTATTCATGGATGGAGAGTCTAGAGAGGACTATCCAACCATGCAACATAGAGTTCAACACAATAGAAATAACACAAGAAATACTTGAAAAATAATAATTACCATTAATACAATAACTTGTAGTTTTACATGCATCATATGCCACAAATGTGGAATGACTAGGGCTCATAGGCCTGCCACAGGGCATTACAAGATATTACAATTAGCATATTACCCTATTACACTCCACAACCCAGAAGCTTGAATCTAACTATCTAACTCTTAACTAATAAACTAACTTAGAATTGAAAGAACTAACTTACAATAAATTACAAATGATCTTAAATATGAATCTCTAGCTCCAATTATGATCCATGTCAACTTCAATTGCTTAGAAGTTCCCCAATGTAAGATCATATGTGTAGGTTGATCTTTGAACATGAGAAGATAACCCATAATATGTTGCAAATATTCAAAAAAAATTCCTCAGACCTAAATTTCCTTGAAGGATGTTTTATTAATTTCACACATTCCATAAATGCTTTACACATCTAGCTTGGACCAAATAGGCCCTAAATGCTTTGACAAAGAATTGATAGTGAAATTATAAGAGCAATAACTTTCTGCAAAAAAATGTAATTCACCTAAATTTAGGATATGCTGAAGATGGCTTCATGTAGAAGATATATCTTGCTTTGTGAGCTGATAAATTATAATGTTATAAATTGTGGAAGAAATTGTTGAGACACCTATAGATCAAACTATAAAGAAAGATATGCTTTTTTGGTTAATACATGATTACGTTACAACCAAGGATGCTCTTACATCAAACACCCAAGGTTGGAAGGAAAGTGAGTCCATCACTTCCAAGGGCTAGAGGAAAACCAAAGTGGTCCATCTTAGCCTAAGAAATACAGTAGGAATCATCCATTGGACCACCTTTCCACTTTACCAAGTACTCCTTGTACTGCTTGTTCATAGTTCTCCTTCTAGTTTAGGTGTCCAAGATCTACTCAATCTTCTCTAATGGTTGATATGGTTACTAATCCTCCAATTCCCCTTCTCTGTTACTCCCACTTGACTGTCCTTCATGATACTCATAGATGTCTACAACATTTAAAATAGGTGATATACCAAGAGCCTCTAGTAACTCCACTTCATATGCATTTCCCAAACCAACCTTTCTGACGATCTTACATGGTACAATCTTCCTCATCTTTAGCTTATTGTATGTTCCTATTCTAGAAACCCTTCCCTCTTGAGATATACTATAACTTTATCTCCAACAAAAAATTCCTTGTCTCATTTTCTCATCTTCCTTCTCCTTGTACTTATTTTTCATGGCCTTCAAGTGTTTTCAGACCTGAATATGCACTGTGTCCATGAATCCTACAAATTCTTCTACTTTTGCACTCCTATCCTCCATACTGATGTCTCTAAGCTTCACAACTCCTCTAGGATGTATGTTTGTCACAATCTCAAATGGTATCTTCCCTCTACTTTGGTTTACTAAATTATTGTATGTAAAATCTGCTTATGGTTGAACTATGTCCCAATTTCCTACCTTATCTCTAACCAAACATATTAATAAGTTACCCAAACTCCTATTTACTACCTCTATTTATCCATCCATTTGTGGGTGATATGTTGAATTAAATTTTAGGCATGTCTTCATCTTTTTCAATAATTTCCTCCAAAAGTATCCAATCAACTTGGAATCCTTGTCTAAAACTATTCTCTTTGGTAGTCCATGTAATCTCACAATCTACTTGAAAAATAAGTTAGCAACATGCACAACATCATTAGTCTTCTTGAAAGGAATAAAATGTGTCATCTTACAAAATTGGTCCACTAGCACCATTATAGAATCATATCCTCTCTATTTTCTTGGTAATCCTAATATGAAATCCATTCTTATATCTTCCCAAGGTATCTCTGATGTTATCAAAGGTTTGTACAATCTAGTATTCTAATTGTTCTCTTTTACTAATCAATATATTTTGCAATTTTGAACATACTTCCCAATATCCTTATATATCTCTGGGAAAAAATAATGCTCACTCACCAAAGATATTATTTTATCTACCCCAAAATGTTCTTCTAGTCCTCCAATATGCTTCTCCTTAATCAAATTCCCCCTTAATGAACTCCCTAGACTATACAAATGATTTCCCTTGAACAACATATCTTCCTGAATGAAATAATCTAACCATTGAATCCTATCTATCACTACTGGTTCATTACATTCCTCCCATGCTTTAGCAAAATCTAGATCATCCTCATACATGTGTTTTATTTTTTCAAAACCTAGCACTTCTATCTTCATTGTTGTCAAAAAATTCCTTCTTTGGCTTAATGCATCTAAAACTTTATTTGAATTACCACTCCTATGCTTCAACAAAAATGTATAACTCTACAAGAACTCAACCCATCCCATATGTCTCTGGTTCAACTTACCCCAACTGTTCAAATAGTACAAGGCTTGATGATTAGCGTACAACACAAACTCCTTAGTCAACAAATAATGTCCCCACTTCTTCAAGGCTTGAATTATGGTATAGAACTCTTGATCGTAAACTAGATAACTCCTTCTGGAATCATTCAATTTCTCACTAAAATAATCCATGGGTCTTCCTTGAATTAATATGGATTCTATTACATTTTCATGGGCATCACAATCAACTTGAAATACTTTATCAAAATTAGGTAATTCCAACACTAGTTTCTCTATCACCTTTTGCTTCAATAGTTCAAAAATTATTTTTTCTTTAGATGTCCACTTAAATGATTTCCTATCTCCTTTCATTGTTTCTATCATGGGTGTGAAAATGCTACTGAAGCTCCTGATAAATTTCCAGTAGAAAATTGATTGTCCATGAAACAATCTTACCTCCCCAATGTTCACTGGTGTATGCCACTCAACAATTTCTCTAACCTTCTCAAGATCCATCTTCAATCCTTCGACATAATGAAAAAACCCAAGTACAAAAAAAATTTCTTCATAAAGTTACACTTCTTGATGTTTATCAACTTCTCCTCCCTCAGTCTCTATAATACTTGTCTGATGTGCCACAAATATTTTTCTCTTGTCTTATTGGAAATTAGAATATCATCCATATAAATAATAACATTGCACAATAATTGCTTCATTACTTTGTTCATCAACCTCATGAAAGTGATAGGTGCATTGGTCAATCCAAAAGGAATCACTAACCACTCATAAAAAATTTCATTAGTCTTAAATGTAGTCTTCCATTTATCTCATTCACTAATTCTCATTTGATGATATCCACTGTTTATGTCAATCTTTGTGACAAAACTTTTCTCCACTCAAATAGTCTGTAATGCCCTGTCGTGCAAACCCCAAAGGAACTACTGAAGACGTAACAATTTTTTTTTTTTAAAAGAACATAATAGATGTACTTAAGTGTTCCAACATAACAATGTTCTAAGTTGCACAACTAAATCCCTTACGGTACACGAGGACATTACTAATACTAAACTATAACCGAGATAATAAATTAAATAATAATTAAACAATTACATAAAACCATTCATTCTCATATCATTATTTAAAATATCCATTAAATAATAACCATATTAATACCATATGTACATATGACAACAAATGAAACTATAAAGATATATAGTGTTACATATTTTGATAGATATAACACAACATAATCAACTATTACAAATGATAGTTCCTGAATAAATACAAGGCCTGAATATACATTACATCCATGAGATAGTACAACATGATGAACATATAATAAATTACATCAAGGTCTTCCCATCACAAGTGGGAGACAATACATCAATGAAAACATTACATCTGAGATATAAACATACATCTGATACATAAGAACACTGGATCAACAACATTTGCCAAAACCCTGCAATAAAAGATACAACTGCATCCAAAGGGAACCCAACAGCGTGCGAAGCACATTCCACCCAACCACCCCCATGCTAAGAGTAGACAAGGAAGGATCCCCGACCAAGCACGTCTAACAATAACAATGACTAACTCCATACAAAATAACATAATAATAGTAGACAACACTGAAGACTAAACAACGACAAATCACCATATGACATAACAATGGACCACTTTCAAACCCAACATTAAATCACTTTACAGATGATACAACAGTAACTCAAGAAAAACACATCATCAATAACTCTCAAGACATGATTTCAAAGAACTACTTCCAAAACTAACCAATGAAAAATCAATAAACGACTTCCAGAGAACTTCAATAAACCAACACAAACAAAATGTTAGAGGAGAGTGTCATCGCATGGTTTCACATGGATTATCTAGACAACCTATCACAAGGTGCCGCCTCCATCTCTACATGGATTATCCTGACAACCTAGCAAAGATGCTGCCTCCATCTATGGTTCTCCTGATAGCCTATCTCAAGGTGCCGCTCCATAGGGTTACTTGTCACGCCCCGCCGTGCGAACCCCAAAGGAACTAATAACAACGGAACAATTTTTTTTTTTTAACAGAATATAATAACATAAAATAAACATACTTAAGTATTATAACATAACAATGAATCATGAGGCACAACTAGTTCCAATGGGGTACACGAAGTGACATGACTACACTAACCCATAACAATGATAACAATAAATAATAATTAATCTATTATGTAAAACTATTCATTCCCATTCCATTATTTAAAATATCCATCAACTATCTCCATATTAATAACATATGCACATATGACAATACATGGAATTATAAAGATATAAAGTATTACATATTTTCGATAGATACAGTTTCAACATAACCAACTATAACAAATGATCCTGAATAAATACATGGCTTGAATAATTATTACCTCCCAATGATAAAATAATACAATCTCAAAATTACATATACAATCACATCAAGGTCATCCCAACACCCGTGGGATACAATACAACAATGAATACATTAAATAGATTACAACTGAAGTATATACAACTATCTGGTACATAAGAATAACTGGATCATCAACATCCGCCAAAACCTGCAAGTAAAAGATACATCTGTAATAGAAACCCAGCGAAGAGTGCGAAGCCGTTCCACCCAATGCCCCGTGCTGAGAGTAGACAAGGAAGGGTCCCCGACCAAATGCACGTCCATAATACTTACCGACTAACTCCAAGAAAACAACTTAACATCAAAGACCACTAAATACTCAACAACACCAAATCTAAAGGCACAACACAAACCACTGATGAACATAACAACCAGCCACACTCACAACATCACTAGAACTCAAGACATAACATCAAATACTACTTCCAACAATGACCAAGGACAAATCAATAAATCACTTCCAGAGGACTTGAGTAAATCAACACAAATAGAATGTTAGAGCAGAGTGTCATCGCATGGTTTCACATGGATTCTCCAGACAACCTATTACAAGGTGCCGCCTCCATCTCTATATGGATTCTCCAGACAACCCAGTTAAGGTGCCGCTTCCATCTATGGTTCTCCAGACGGCCTATCTCAAGGCGCCGCTCCATAGGGTCACTCATGCGAAGTCATTGAAGCCTTTCGTGAGGACAAAGTGGCCTTGTACTTGCCAACCACGGCCTTCGCGATTACCTTTGGTCTGAAAGTAGACTTCTTAGAGGTGGGTAGGGGCTTCACAATTATCTTATTGTGTTTAATTCCCCATAAGTGGTTTGTTATTGCTTTAAGTTTTCCATGAATTAATCTAACTCTGCTTCTTGGGGTTTACTTACGGCTGACTGTTGCTGATAGCGTGGCCCCACTAGAGCCACTCCTCTCCCTGGGCATAGCATGAAAATATCCAACTCACAGGACTATATCAACAAGGAAAACCGAACCAACAATGGCTCAATCGCGAGGCACAACCCTCTCGCCCAAAATTACATGTATGACATTCATAAACGATTACGATCCAAGTATACATCAATACCACATCCGAAGCCAAAACATATGGACAACATCAAAATACAAGATCGAACACAAATACAAAATCCTCGCCTCTGGAAGTCCTAACCACAACTTAGAATCCTATAATTGAATAAGTTAACTCAAAGGTTTTCTACATGGCCTAGACTCAAGTTTAAGAAAATCAAATTAAATCAACATGCATGACCTCGAGAGTAACCAAAGGATAAACAACGCCACAATACAGTTAACCACGAACTACAACATTCCATCAAGTAAATAAATCCATAACTCGAAAATAAGTAACTAAATCAAACCCATCGTTTACTTCTAATTTTCTCAATCAGACTATATCATTGCATGTCAATAAATATTATATCATTAATTCAAAATATCAAAATATCGTATTCTTAAAATATATTTATACATTAAAATATATATTAAATTTCATAAACGAATTACACAAATATATATATTAAAAATAAAATACTTTTGCAAAAGTCATTATTCCAAACGTATATTACGAAATCCAAAATATCCCATTTTAAAATTATATTTTATTAAGATAATTTAGCAAATACTAATTACTAATAGCCATGCTATATTAGAAATAATATATAATATATATTAACTTATATATAATATATATTTAAAATAATATATAATACACAAACTAAAACGCATAACATAAAAAAAAAACAAAACTTACCATCACTGTCGGCCTGTGGTACGCGTACCACAGTCGCCTGTGGTACGCGTACCATAGGGGACAGCCAGGGCTGGCCGCGACCACCATAGGCTGCGACCAGTAGCCTAGGCTACCGTGCACAGCCTGGGCTGCTGTGCGCAGCCCGTGGCGGCTGCAAGGTTGGCCACAGGGGCCGTGGGGGTACGGCTCCAGCCGGCCCCCATTCCCCAATACAAAAATTTTATTTTAATAAAATTTATTTATAAAAATTTCAACCTTTTATATTATTTTCAAAAGAAAACTCACTTTTATTATCAATCGCCCATTCGGGCTCGAAGAATAAAAAAATACTAGAATAATATTTAAATTTATATATACATTTTTATATTATTTTATTTTATTTTTATATGTGAACAATGATCAACACAGAAAATAATATAATTTGCATGAATAAACGGTATATATATATATATATATTTATATGAGGAGATTGAGGAATAAATTTAGAGATGGTTTTCTTTGAGAACAAATTTGAAAATACAAAAATATAATCAATCTGACAAAAGAATTTTTCTCTCTCAAAGAATAATCATTTTCACCACTATAATTTCTAAAGCTTTTCTTTTTAAAAGATTTTCAATAATCCACCAAATAGATCACGACAAAATAAATTCGATCCTCAATCATTGACATTTTATTTTCAACAATAAATTTTCACTACTAACCTATATAGAAAAGTTTCAAACAGGTTCAATGACAGTTTTCTACAGAAGATTTAATATAGTTTCAAAAGAAATCATTCAAGAATATAACACAACCAAACCAAAACCCTCTTTCAAATGAAATATTAGGATTTAAAGATATTACATACATGATTTTCTTCTAGGAATAAAAGGAATAAATAATAAATTCTAAGGACACAGAGTCCATGCGATACGAAGAATCCCCTTCTAAAGCTCCTTTTTGAATTCCCTCTTGCGGCTCCTCCGAAGATCTATCTATCTTTCAAAGGCAATTTATTTTTTTCTTCCCCGTTTTTCACAAACCAAGAAATTCTTTTATTTTATTTTTATCTTTCCTTTCCCAGATCCAAAAACAACAGAGTAGAGGTTCTGTGTGTGTGCATAATCCTCTCTTGAAACAAAATAATAAATCAAAATAAAACTCCATAAAGCACATATGCTTTCTTTTCACAAAAAGCCTCCTTCCTATTGGTCCTTTTCAGCTTTTAAAAGCACAAATTTATCTACAGTTTGTTATTTTGTTTCAAGAGAGGATTATGCACACACACAGAACCTCTACTCTGTTGTTTTTGGATTTGGGAAAGGAAAGATAACAATAAAAGAAAAGAATTTTGTTTGTGAAAACGGGGAAGAAAATAATTGTTTTGAAGATAGATAGATTCGAGGAGGAGCGGCAAGAGGAATTCGAAAGGAGCTTTCAGAAGGGATTCTTCTTCAGACGAAGGACTCCAGGTTCCATAGAATTTATTATTTATTCTTTTTATTTTGTAAAGAAAATCATGCATGTAATATCTTAAATCAATATTTCATTTGAAAGAGGGTTTTGGTTTGGTTGTGTTGTATTCTTGAATGATTTCTTTTGAAAACTACATTTAATCTTTTGTAGAAAACTTTCATTTAACATGTTCGAAACTTTTCAATATAGGTCAGTAGAGAAAATTTATTGTTGAAAATAAAACAAAAACCATCATCGATTGGAGATCGAATTTATTTTGTCAGATCTATTTTGTGATTATTGAAAAATATTTTAAAAAAGAAAAGCTTTAGAAATTATAGTGGTGAAAAATGATTATTTTGAGAGAGAAAATTCTTTTTGCTGATTGATTATATTTTGTATTTTCAAATTTGTTCTAAAAGAAAACCATCTCTCTAATTTGGTTCTGAATCTCCTCATATAAATATATATATATACTCTGTTTTCTATTCATGCAACTATATTATTTTCTATGTTGATCTGTTGTTCTGACATATAAAAAAATAAAATAAAATAATATAAAAATGTATATATAAATTTAAACATATTCTGTATTTTTTTTTAATTTTCGAGCCCGAATGGGCGATTGATAATAAAAGTGAGTTTTCTTTTGAAAATAATATAAAAGGTTGAAATTTTTATAAATAAATTTTATTAAAAAAAATATTTTGTATTGGGGAATGGGGGCCGGCTGGAGCCATACCCCCACGGCCCCTGTGGCCAGCCTTGCAGCCGCCACAGGCTGCGCACAGTAGCCCAGGCTGCGCACGGTAGCCTAGGCTGCTGGTCGCAGCCTATGGTGCCGCGGCCAGCCCTGGCTGTCCCCTGTGGTACGCGTACCACAGGCGACTGTGGTGCGACCACAGGCCGACAGTGATGGTAAGTTTTGTTTTTTTTTAATGTTATGCGTTTTAGTTTGTGTATTATATATTATTTTAATATATATTATATATAAGTTAATATATATATATTATATATTATTTAATATATATATTATTATTAGTAATTAGTATTTGTTAATTATCTTAATAAAATATAATTTTTAAAATGGGATATTTTGGATTTCGTAATATACGTTTGGAGTAATGACTTTTGCAAAAGTATTTTATTTTATATATATATATATTTGTGTAATTTGTTTATGAAATTTAATATATATTTTAATGTATAAATATATTTTAAGAATACGATATTTTGATATTTTGAATTAATGATATAATATTTATTGACATGCAATGATATAGTCTGATTGAGAAAATTAGAAGTAAACGATGGGTTTGATTTAGTTACTTATTTTCGAGTTATGGATTTATTTACTTGATGGAATGTTGTAGTTCGTGGTTAACTGTATTGTGGCGTTGTTTATCCTTTGGTTACTCTCGAGGTCATGCATGTTGATTTAATTTGATTTTCTTAAACTTGAGTCTAGGCCATGTAGAAAACCTTTGAGTTAACTTATTCAATTATAGGATTCTAAGTTGTGGTTAGGACTTCCAGAGGCGAGGATTTTGTATTTGTGTTCGATCTTGTATTTTGATGTTGTCCATATGTTTTGGCTTCGGATGTGGTATTGATGTATACTTGGATCGTAATCGTTTATGAATGTCATACATGTAATTTTGGGCGAGAGGGTTGTGCCTCGCGATTGAGCCATTGTTGGTTCGGTTTTCCTTGTTGATATAGTCCTGTGAGTTGGATATTTTCGTGCTAGAGTGTCTAGAGAGAGTGGCTCTAGTGGGGGCCGGCACACAAAGGGGCTGTCAGGGTAACCCACATAGAGTTAGATTAATCAGTGAAAACTTAAGTAATAAACCACGGGTGGGGATTAAACATTAACAAGATAATTGTGAAGCCTCGTCCACCTGTTAGTGCTATCATAGACTAAAGGGGACTGAGAAGGCCATGGTTGGCAAGGTCATTACCTTGTCCTCATGAAAGGTCAATGACTCCGCATGAGTGACCCTATGGAGCGGCGCCTTGAGATAGGCCATCTGGAGAACCATAGATGGAAGCAACACCTCAACTTGGTTGTCTGGAGAATCCATATAGAGATGGAGGCGGCACCTTGTGATAGGTTGTCTGGAGAATCCATGTGAAACCATGCGATGACACTCTCGTCTAACATTCTGTTTGTGTTGATTTACTGAAGTCCTCTGGAAGTGATTTATTGATTTGCCCTTGGTCATTGTTGGAAGTAGTATGTTATGTCTTGAGTTCCAGTGATGTTGTGAGTGTGACTTGTTGTGATGTTCAGAAGTGAACTGTCGTTGTTTTTGGTTTTGTTGTTGTTGAGTTTCTATGTGGTCTTTGGTGTTAGGTTGTTCTTCTTGGAGTTAGTTTGTGTTATTGTTAGACGTACTTGGTCGGGGACCCTTCCTTGTCTACTCTCAGCACGGGGGTGGTTGGGTGGAACGTGCTTCACACCCCGTTGGGTTTCCCTCTTCTATTACAGATGTATCTTTTACTTGCAGGTTTTGGCGAATGTTGATGATCCAGTTATTCTTATGTACCAGATAGTTGTATATACTTCAGTTGTAATCTATTTAATGTATTCATTGTTGTATTGTCTCCCACGGGTGTTGGGATGACCTTGATGTGATTGTATATGTAATTTTGAGATTGTATTATTTTATCATTGGGATGTAATAATTATTCAAGCCATGTATTTATTCAGGATCATTTGTTATAGTTGGTTATGTTGAAACTATATCTATTGAAAATATGTAATACTTTATATCTTTATAATTCCATGTATTGTCATATGTGCATATGTTATTAATATGGAGATAGTTGATGGATATTTTAAATAATGGAATGGGAATGAATAGTTTTACGTAATAGATTAATTATTATTTATTGTTATCATTGTTATCGGTTAGTGTAGTCATGTCACTTCGTGTACCCCATTGGAACTAGTTGTGCCTCATGATTCATTGTTATGTTATAATACTTAAGTATGTTTATTTTATGTTATTATATTCTGTTTTAAAAAAAATTTGTTCCGTTGTTATTAGTTCCTTTGGGGTTCGCACGGCGGGGCGTGACATTACTCATGTGGAATCGTTAACCTTTCATGAAGATAAGGCAACGATCTTGCCAACCACGACCTTCTTGGTCCCCTTTAGTCTGTGATAGCACTAACAGGTGGATGAAGCATCACAATTATCTTGTTAATGTTTAAACCCCACCCATGGTTTATTACTTAGGTTATCACTGATTAATCTAGCTCTATGTGGGTTACCCTGACAGCCCCTTTGTGCGCCGGCCCCCACTAGAATCACTCTCTCTAGACCCTCAAGCACATAAATACCCAACACAACAGGATTGTACCACAAGAAATACTGAACCAATCAAATAGTTTATCCGCGAGGGTTAACCATCTTGCCCAAAATCATATGTATAACATTCATAAATGGTACGATCCAAGTGTACACTATCATCACCATCAAAACCAAAATATAAGGACAACATCAAATTACAAGATCAAAAATAAATAATAGTATTCCCACCTCTGGAATTCCTAACACAACTTAAGTTCCTATAATAGGATACATCAACTCTAGGGTTTCCCACATGACCCAAACCCGAATTAAAGAAAATCAAATTAAACAAAATGAATAATCTCAAAAGTGCATAAATCATAGATCAACGCCAAACAAACTACAAGAACAATAAATTACACCAACTTCATAAATCAATAACTCGAGAAAGTTCGATTTAATTCAAAGCACATAATTTATTTATAGTTTGCACAATACATTATAACATTGCAATAGTCTTAAAATTATCATTTTAATTTCATGCTCGAAGCATATCCAACCAACTGCATATATACAATTATATACATATACTTATATATATATAATTTTATGCGTATATATATATAACACATACATATAAATAAAATATTGATTTAATAAAACCTTTAATAAATACCATATTTTAAAAATTATAATATAAATATATATACATATATATAAAGAGTAAAAAACAAAATAACACCTAAAACAAATTAAATAAAAGCAATAAATAAAAAAAAACAAAATAATCTTTATAAAGGGCCGAACCTCCACACAGGCGGAGGTACTACGTACCTCCCCCTGTGGGGAGGCCGCAGTCCCTACGGACTACGCCCAACAACTTTGGCTGTTGTGCACAGCCGCAGTGACTGCGCACTACACCATGACAGGGCCGTGGGGGTACGGCTTTGGCTGACCCCCCCCCTACCCTCAAAGAAACTTTTATATTTTATTTTAAAACTTATATATTTTATTTTAAATAAAAGTTTACATAATTTATTTATTTTTCCATGTATTTCGTTCAGAATGAAATACGAAAAAAAAACTTTGAGATAAACACCATTAAAATGCATAGTTTAATTCAATACCTAAATTTCAAAATTCAAAATATAAATATGTATTTAAAAAGAAAACAAATATATATATATATATATATATACATATATATATATATATATATACATATACATATATATATACATATATATATACATATACATATATATATACATATATATATATATATATATATATATACATATATATATACATATATATATATATATATATGTATGTATATATATATATGTATATATATATGTATATATATATGTATATATATATATGTATACCTCCCCCTGTGGGGAGGCTGCAGTCCCTACGGACTGCGCCCAACAACTTTGGCTACTATGCACAGCCGTAGTGACTGCGCACTGCACCATGACAGGGCCGTGGGGGTACGGCTTCGGCCGACCCCCCCCCACCCTCAAAGAAACTTTTATATTTTATTTTAAAACTTATATATTTTATTTTAAATAAAAGTTTATATAATTTATTTATTTTTCCATGTATTTCGTTCAGAATGAAATACGAAAAAAAACTTTGAGATAAACACCATTAAAATGCATAGTTTAATTCAATACCTAAATTTCAAAATTCAAAATATAAATATGTATTTAAAATAAAATATAAATATATATATATATACATATACATATATATATACAATATATACATATATATATATATACATATATATATATATATATATATATATATATATATATATATATATATATATATATATATATATATATATATATATATATATATATACATATATATGTATATATATATGTATATATATATGTATATATATATATGTATATATATATATGTATATATATATGTAAAGAGATTCAAAACAGGTTATATAAATAAATTGTTTTCCCAACAAATCTAATATAGATTTGGACATACAAATTTAACTAATAATAAAAGAATTTTGTTTTCAAAACAATAATTTCTACCACTAAGTTTAATGAAGATTTTCAAAAGAT
Source organism: Sequoia sempervirens (assembly GCA_007258455.2). NCBI lineage: Eukaryota > Viridiplantae > Streptophyta > Pinopsida > Cupressales > Cupressaceae > Sequoia > Sequoia sempervirens. Next base: position 149,746,104 of record VDFB02026320.1, on the reverse strand, counting down.
TTTTCAATAACCTAATGAAGATCTGGTAAGTAAGTTCATCCCACAATCAAACTGATTTTCTTTTCAAATGATTATTTTCCAAACTAAGTTTCATTGGAGAAAATTTTGAAGGTACAACTATAATTTCCTATAGATGATTCGAGGGTTTTAATACAAACAAGTTTTCAAATCACAAAACTTCTTTCAATGAATTTCTTTTAAGCACAGTAAGCCAAATTTTGTTTATAAAACAATAAAATAATAATAAACAATAGAAGAAAACCTGGAGTCCTTTGTTCGATGAAGAATCCCTTTTGTAGCCTCCTTTCGATTTCCTCCTGCAACTATTTTTTTGAATCTATCTTTTCTTCAAACAATTATTTTTTACCCAGAAGCACCAACAAAGCTATTTTTCTTTTCTTTTCTTTTACAGACCAAAAACTACAGAGAAATATTCTGTGTGTGAATAACTCACTCAAAATAATAAAATAATAAATAAAATCAATAAAGCTCTTCAATTTTCTTTTCTCAAAAATCCTCTTTTCTTATAGGTCCTTTTTCCAGCTTTTAAAAGCTCAGACTTATCCACCATTTTAATTAAAAATAATTTATTTTCTCAAAACATTATCCACACAATATTTTCTAATTTAATATTAATAAAAAGATAATAATTAATTATCCTCATCAATATTAATTTAATTTAATTTCTTGCACTTTAATTAATTAAATACTTTTTAATTTACATTATATTTAAATTTAACATTTTTCTAATTCACAATTAAATCAAGTAACAATGCAACATTAATTAATTATCTTATAAAATAAGATTAATTAAATAAATACTCAACAATCAAACTACACAACAACAAGGACAAAACTTCAGTCATGACACAACAACTTACAACAGAATGACGGACTTGGAATGGAGATACTTCTAAATCTACTCCCTTTTTCAACATTTTACCCGTTGGGTTAATTTAATGCTCGCCCTGTCTTGCCGAAGCAGGTGGAATCAAGACTTATTCCTGCAAATCCTGCATCCAAATAAACGTCAAGTAGCACATGTATATATATTATTGAAAATATCCTATCATGAGGAGGAATTGCAACATAGTAGGGCACTCGTAAATGAGTGGTGCTACACTGTCCTCTCACCTAAGCTATACTAACAATAACAATATCAATATGAAATAACATTCCTAAATTAACTGATCACATCATAACTAATTATTAAACCATTGCATTATAAAATAATACTGAATCCAATTAACATCACCATAGAATCATCACATCCACATATAAAACATTAAGGATAAATCATTACATAATAGAATAATCCAAACACTACATAAAGTATCATAAATCATACTAATAATGCCTCAAGCAGTAAATAACTAAACTACGCATCCGCACACACCAGGTTGGTGAATTAATTACCATTACAAATCAATATCACACTATCATATAAAAGTAACAAATAGCAGCAAATAGTATCAGAAACATGGGGGTATTACATAGTCCATAACATCATCCATCCATGGTAATGGGAATCTATACTTGACTACAATAATATTGATTTATCTTTAGTCTACACACATTCTCCACTCTCCATCTTTACAATAGGTACCATGTATGGGCTTAAGCTTTTTCTGACCAATCCCTTCTTCAATAATTCTTGTATTTGTTGGTTCAACTTTTCATTTTCTATAGGTGTCATCCTATGTGCTTCTTTGTTATGAATTTTTTTTCTAGGTGTTAGGTCTATATGATGACTTATGCTCCATATTAGTGTTAATCCATCTAATACATTCTTTGATATGATATCCTGATATTCTGTCAATATTCTACTACTTCTATTTATGGTGGATCTTCATATTTTGCAATAGAATTACTTATCTTGTAATTATTGCACTTCTTTGGAATCAATGCAAAACACATTTTCTCATGCCTCAATCCCTCCAGAAACCTCCTTCCATTTATTAAACATAGTCTATCCATGCCATAAAATTCACTTTTGTCCTCCTCTCCCAAAGGTATCAATATATGTCTCTTACCATTTGAAGTCATAGTATAGGTATTCTTCCTTCTATCATGCATTTCTTTCATATCATATTTACATGGTATTCCTAACAATAAATTTCATGCATCCATGGGTATAATATCACACAACACCTCATCATTATTTTATCCTATATGAAATTTCACCAAACATTGCTCTCTTACCAATATCTTATGTTCATCTTGAATCCATGCATCTTGTAGGGCTTTGGATGTTTCAACCTCTTCAAATTCAACTTGGTTACAATCTCCAATGGAACTAAATTTTATTGGTACTACCACTATCAATGATAACTTTACATACCTTTCCTCCATATTTACACATTGTTGTGAACAAATTCTTCCTATGTGGTAGTTCCTCAATCACTTCTTCATGTATCAAAGCTCTTCTCATTAGTAATGACTTATCTTTCTCTTGTTTACCAACTAAACTAGGGGATCCAATAGGTTTTTCATCCACATAAGTTGTCCTTCTAGTATTCTCATTCCTCTTTTTGTTACTTCCCTAATGAAATTTGAATGCTCCATATCCTTCGCCTCCACACTTGAAACAAGTTCCTTTGAATGGTCTCTTCTCAAATCTTCCTTCATCTCTCTTATATCCATCATTAAAGTAGGAATCATGACCTCCTCTATCATTATAATAAAAATTTCTATCCTCTCTTCCTCTGTGGTATGAATTATTGTCCTTCTCTTCAGTACAGTAGGGTTTCCCATCCTTTTTTTTCTCTATGTATGTTCTTCTCTCTCTGGATCATGTTTCACCTCTCTGAGATCTTCATCTTGTTCAACATTTCCTCTATGTTTAGTGAAAATTGGTATGCTTCATCAACTATTGTTATCTTCACCAGGCTCAACTTTGTTTGGATGTTTGTTCATAGTCCATTGATGTAACACACAACCTTCTCCTTTCTTACTTAACTATGTCTAGCTCTAATGATCATCTTGTAAAATTATTTAGTACACTCCTTCATAGAATTCTCTTTTTCCCTAATATTCTACAACCTTTTCAAAACTTCAAGCTCATAATCAATAGGTCTCTATAAATTAATTTTGTGACCATCCTATCCCACTTTGTGATTTTCTCATTTTCCCTTCTATTCTATCCAATTGAACTTATTTCCACCAAATGGAAACATGTATTTTTAACTAATTTTTTATAAATATCATGTTTTCTAGATCTTCAATTTATTCATACTTAAAGTATTCTTCCATATCATTGATATAATCAATCAATTCCCTAGGGTTAAATTTACTGCGCAATTTTAAATTTTCAATTGCAAGTCTCTTACCAATCTTAGAAATAGATTTTAACATCTTTACCTGATCTGAATCTTCTTCTTCCAGGTTTTCTTCATTTTCATTTTAGCAAGATATAATTCATCATCACTTTCGGCTTCATGTCTAGGATTTAGAACTCTCCTTCTATCTTCTTTTATAATATCCAACTGGAATTTCATTACCCTCATCATTTCCAACATCTTATCCATTCTTCCAACAACATTTTCCATAGCATACACTCTTCTTGGAGGCATCTCTTCCCCTTGGATTTTGTGCAAATGTCTCAATTCAATGATCTAGCTACAAGGTATCAATTGCCTCACAAATGACGCTTGATTGAAAACACTTTCAGGCTACCTCAGGTCAATGATTTGTTCACCACAAAGAATTCCTTCTCTCCAAAAGTAGTTGTAAAATTTCTTTGATACCACTTGATGTAGTCACAAATGGAGGGTCCAGAGAGGACTATACAACCATGCAGCCTATAGTTCAACACAATGAAAATAACACAAGAAATGATCAGAAAATAAGGATTATCATTGATACAACTTACAGTCTTACATGCATCATATGCCACAAGTATAGAATGACTATGGCTCACAGGCCTACCATGGGGCGTTATAGGATATTACAATTGGTGTATTTCCTTATTACACTCCACAACCTAGAAGTTTGAATCTAACTATCTAACTTCTAACTAATGAACTAACTTCCAATGGATTACAAATGATATTAAATATGAATCTCTACCTCTAATTATGATTTGCATCGGCCTCAAGGGCTTACAACCTCAATGTAAGATTAAACTTGTAGGTAGGCCTTTGAATGTGAGAAGATAATTGATACTGTGTTGTAGATCTTAAAGAAAGTTCCCTTGGACATAAAATTCCTTGACTGATGTTTTGTTAAGCTCCACATAATCCAAAAATAGTTTATGCATCCATCCTAGACCAGATAGGACCTTAATGCTCTAACAAAGAATTGATAGTAAAATTAAGAGAGCGATAAATTTTTGTAATCAAATACAAATCACCTAAAATAAAGATTGTTAGAATCCAAGATCACCTACATGCAAGATGGATACCTGTCACATGCAAAAGATATGAAGAACCAAAAAGATGCTCTGTAAACCTCTAAGTAAAAATGCATTAAGAGAATCTATTATTACAAAGTGATCAATCCTTATGAAGGAGATCAAGAAACCCTAAAAGGGAAACCCTAAATGAAACCCTAGTGTGCACACTTAATAATTAATAATTAATTATTAATGTGCCTAAGTTTAGCTTAAGTAATAAAGAGGAATAGGTGACTTAATTAATTAATCAATGTGATATAATTAATTAAGCATAATAACTTATTACTCTAACACCCCCCCTTAAGATGAACTTAGGAAGAAGCTAAAACACTAGAATAAGATGAATGAAAGCAAAGATGAGTCCCGAAAACTAGGCCTGATTAGGTACCCATTTACAAATGCAAGAATGAGTACGAGAAGGAAAAAACCAGTGGGACAAAACCCCCCTTACAATGAGATAACATGCTGTAAAGAAGCACTGGAAGAACTCTGTAGAGTAACACTAGAACTTGATCTAGGCAAGCAAGGAAATATTCTTCTGTATACTACTGAAACCGGATGAGAGTCACTGATTGACTCAAGGAATCATGATAAAGCAACAGAAGAACCGATGCCACGGAACACTTGAAAACTCCAAATGGGAACAACTCTTGAATTTATGAAGCAGCAAGCAATTATTGAATGATGTATTACTGAAAACGAAGTGCAAAGATGCAAGATGCACTCTCCCAACTGCCAAAACATCCAAGTAATCGCCAAACAACCCATCGGGCCAAATCTAGACTAAGTGATAAACCTGGGATAGATACAGAAAAAGTGCATGGACAGCAACCTAGAGCTCCTCAATACCTTTCCAATGCCGCAAACGAGGTGAAAATTGGAGATCGTGGCAAAAATTTATGAAATCGGAAGTCCAAAAAAAACATCTGAATTCATACAGCAATAAATTTAGGAAAACAGTAAAATACTATAAAATAAACTGCACCAAATGAAAGTACTCGGAACCAGCTTTCCGACGATATCTTGTTTGCCCGATTTCGATACCGTATGCCCAAGTTATGGCCAAAAGAAAAAAACTGCTCTTTTAGAAAAAACTAGGATTAGGAGGGGCAAAGAGGGTTGTACGGACACTAACATCATGCTGACATCAGTGGTTCACGAGTATGAATTTGATGGCCATCTGGTCGTCGCCACAAAAAATTGGCCCCCCTGCAAAATGAAAAAAATTTGGGCCCCTGGTCCTATGGGCGACCAGGGGCTGGCGGGTTGGTGCTGGGGGCTGATCCCTTGGTCCTCCATAGGACCTGCGCTGGGGGCTGAGAGTGGTTGGGGGCTGGGCACATAGTGCCTGGTCCCCCATGTGACCATCGCCTCTATGCAGGTGGCCCTCGAGGGCTGAGCGAAGGCTTCAGGCGGTAGTGGGGACTGCTTGAGGGTGGCACCGCCGGGCAGAGCGGCCCTCCGGTGGCCGCTCGGTGGCCGATGGGCGGCGCTGCCCATTTACACTGGCAGTGCATATTTTCTGCAAAAAATCAATTTTTTTTTTTTTTTGAAATTCACGCCTCGATCTGCGTGCTGGGAGACCGTACGGCCTCCCAGACAATTTTTTTTCCTCCCAGATCAACTTGCACCAAATTGGACGATTTGATAGGTGTTTCTAGGGTTTTGGGACGTTGCGAACGCGATGGCGATGTCCGTTTGAGCCCATTGTGTCTCAAAAAAATGGCTACCCCTAGATCTTGTAGAAAAGATGCCTGTGGAAACCCTTACACTTGAAACTCACAGAGAGGCCATATCTTCAGATCACAAATAAGTAGCTGCAGGTCTGGAGCTCTGATACCATGTTAGAATCCAAGATCACCTACATGCAAGATGGATACCTGTCACATGCAAAAGATATGAAGAACCAAAAAGATGCTCTGTAAACCTCTCAGTAAAAATGCATTAAGAGAATGGATTATTACAAAGTGATCAATCCTTATGAAGGAGATCAAGAAACCCTAAAAGGGAAACCCTAAATGAAACCCTTGTGTGCACACTTAATAATTAATAATTAATTATTAATGTGCCTAATTTTAGCTTAAGTAATAAAGAGGAATAAGTGACTTAATTAATTAATCAATGTGATATAATTAATTAAGCATAATAACTTATTACTCTAACACCCCCCCCTTAAGATGAACTTAGGAAGAAGCTAAAACAATAGAATAAGATGCATGAAAGAAAAGATGGGTCCCGAAAGCTAGGCCTGATTAGGTACCCATTTACAAATGCAAGAATGAGTAAGAGAAGGAAAAAACCAGTGGGACAAAACCCCCCTTACAATGAGATAACATGTTGCAAAGAAGCACTGGAAGAACTCTGTAGAGTAACATTGGAACTTGATATAGGCAAGCAAGGAAATATTCTTCTGTATACTATTGAAACCGGATGAGAGTCACTGATTGACTCAAGGAATCATGATAAAGCAACAAAAGACCCGATGCCACAGAACACTTGAAAACTCCAAATGGGAACAACTCTTGAATCTATGAAGCAGCAAGCAATTATTGAATGATGTATTACTGAAAATGAAGTGCAAAGATGCAAGATGCACTCTCCCAACTGCCAAAACATCCAAGTAATCGCCAAACAACCCATCGGGTCAAATCAGGATTAGGTGATAAACATGGGATAGATACAGAAAAAGTTCATGGACAGTGACCTAGAGCTCCTCAATACCTTTCCAATGCCGCAAACGAGGTGAAAATCGGAGATTGTGGAAAAAATTTATGAGCTCAGAAGTCCAAAAACAACATCTGAATTCATACAGCAATAAATTTCGGAAAACAGTAAAATACTATAAAATAAACTGCACCAAATGAAAGTACTTGGAACCAGCTTTCCGACGATATCTCGTTTGCCCGATTTCGATACCGTATGCCCAAGTTATGGCCAAAAGAAAAAAACTGCTCTTTTAGAAAAAACTAGGATTAGGAGGGGCAAAGAGGGTTGTACGGACGCTAACATCATGCTGACATCAGTGGTTCACGAGTAAGAATTTGATGGCCGTCTGGCCGTCGCCACAAAAAATTTGCAAAATGAAAAAAATTTGGGCCCCTGGTCCTATGGGCGACCAGGGGCTGGCAGGTTGGTGCTGGGGGTGATCCCTTGGTCCTCCATAGGACCTGTGCTGGGGGCTGTGGTTGGGGGTGGGCGCATAGTGGTCCCCCATGTGACCATCGCCTCTGGTGGCCCTTGAGGGCTGAGCGAAGGTTTCAGAGGTGGGGACTGCTTGAGGGTGGGGGTAGAGCGGCCCTCCGGTGGCCGCTCAAGGTAGATGGGCGGCGCTGCCCATTTACCTGGCAGTGCATATTTTCTGCAAAAAATCAAAAATTAAATTTTTTTGAAATCCACACCTTGATCTGCGTGCTGGGAGACCGTACGGCCTCCCAGACAATTTTTTTTTCCTCCTAGATCAACTTGCACCAAATTGGATGATTTGACAGGTGTTTCTAGGGTTTTGGGAAGCTGCGAATTCGATGGCGACGTCCGTTTGAGCCCATTGTGTCTCAAAAAAATGGCTACCACTAGATCTTGTAGAAAAGATGCCTGTGGAAACCCTTGCACTTGAAACTCACAGAGAGGCCATATCTTCAGATCACGAATAAGCAGCTGCAGGTCTAGAGCTCTGATACCATGTTAGAATCCAAGATCACCTACATGCAAGATGGATACCTGTCACATGCAAAAGATATGAAGAACCAAAAAGATGCTCTGTAAACCTCTCAGTAAAAATGCATTAAGAGAATCGATTATTACAAAGTGATCAATCCTTATGAAGGAGATCAAGAAACCCTAAAAGGGAAACCCTAAATGAAACCCTAGTGTGCACACTTAATAATTAATAATTAATTATTAATGTGCCTAAGTTTAGCTTAAGTAATAAAGAGGAATAAGTGACTTAATTAATTAATCAATGTGATATAATTAATTAAGCATAATAACTTATTACTCTAACAAAGATAGTTTGAAGATGGCCTTTTTAAAAAGATATATCCTACTCCTTGAGCTAAAAAATGATAATGTGGTAAAATGGGGAAGAAACTACTAAGACAGCTACAAACTGAACTGTAAAGAAAGAAATGTTTTTTTTTTATTGATACAAGATTGCATTACAACTAGGGATGCTCATGCATCAATGTGTTTACCTTATGGTAAATTTAACTTGTTTTATATTAGTTTAGACTTGTCTATATGTTACCATCTTTTGGTACCTTTGTGGGTTTCCACCATTGGCATCATTTTTTCTTTCCTTTTAATATTTCATCTTAATGGGAGTGGACTATATCTATTTTCCTAACATAATACCTCAAGTAAACCCATTTATTTCTCTTAAGGCATGTTGGATCTTTCTAGCTTGTCTTCTTGTAAAAAAATATCTTCCAAACCATATCATAGTTTACAAAATTTTTATCTTCTTTTAATGTAGAATGTTCTTGTAGATTCCTCTCAACTATACATATATATTCTCCCATTATAGAATGGTTTACTATTAAAAAAATGAATATTACCTTGATGTTAACTAGTGTAAATTCTCCAATGGTGATAGACTCTATCAATTATTTATCATAGACTAAGGGAATTCTTATGCGTACTAGTCATAAATTGAGTAATTCTCTTAATTGTTTGATTGGAGCCATAAATCTCTTTCTTTAATCCTAAACCTATTGTTATTGATTGTGGAAATTATATATTTATAATCTAATGCTAACATATACATTCTCCATTGCATCATAAGATGTAGAAGACTATATTGTATAATTTTTATTATATTATATGACTAAATTTATGTTAAGTTTTAGTTTCCCAACTGTAAAAAAATTCATACAATTTTTTAGACATTATTATAGGTTCTCTACATGTTTATCACCTCTATTTCTAATTTTGTTTTTGAGGTGCCATACTTCTTTCTTATTTCTTCTATCTCTTTTCCTACTCTACTAGAATTTATTATCCATTGTTTCCACTTTTTACGTTTTGGTTTTTGAATTCTATAAGAATATCACTTTTTACTTCATGAAAATATTAATCTAATAGTAAAATGGTATGTTTTTTATTTCTAGTATATTTGTATGCATGAAACTTAGTGAGTCCTCTAAGGATATAGCTATATATGCATTTTTTAATAAATTACCCTCGACATTGTTGTGTAATATATCTACCTAAAATTATTGGTAGGGAATATGCATGAAATTTATAGTTGTTAATCAAAAGTATAAGGCGTAAAGGAAGATGGAAAGAGGGTCACCACAAGTTGCAATTAATTTTGTTGGGATATAAATTGCTTAATTATAATTTCCATATGCTATTATGGTGGAGACAATAGCAGGAAAATTAGTGTTGTTGGAGAGTGTTCGATCCTTGCTATTTCCCCTTTCTCTTTTCTAGTTCCTCTTCTCTCCTTGGTATCTCTTTCTATTTTTTCTCAATTCCTTGATTTCTTCTTCTTCTTATGTACTACCCATAATATAAATTTTTAACTAATCCTTCCAAAACTATTTCTTCCATGCCATAATCTAGTTGTCTTATTAATTTTTATAAATATTATTTTCAAATTTTTCTTCTCCCTTCATAGCCTAAGACTGCTAACACTATTTCTCAAAGGATTATTTCTTATGTCTTTTAAGTATGTTTCTTATTATATTTTCCTTTATATTATTATTATAATAAATTCCTGAAGGAGTCCCTTAAAAAATTTCTAAAAAAGAGAGGGCTTCCTAAAATATATTTTATGATTAATTTATCAATTAAAAATTTATGTGGAATAGAAACCAATTGGTGCATCTGTTTTCTCGACAAGGCCATTCCTTGTTTAAATAGTGATTTGTATATTATCCAATCACCCATGAGGTCATCTTTCTTATCCAAGTTTTAATATTTTTACACTAGAATTTATTCCTTTACTTTCATCCATTTTCCTCCTTTTACCTCTTTTATTTCACTCAATGGAACTTCAATTCTTTTCTTCATTTTATTTTATAAACTATATGAATTTTATTTTTGGGTATGTGTAAGATCATCATGGAGAAAACATGCCCTTAAGTGGCAAAAAAATCAGAAAAAGCAAAGTTAGGCAACTTGACGTAAAAATTTGAATAAGTTATCTATATTATTTCAAAAATATGTAAGAATATAATTTGTAGTAAATTGAATCTAGTTTCTAAACTACTAGATTTGTTTTAAAAAAAAAGAAATCTATTTGGTGAAATTTTGAAATTTTAATGTAGTAGTACTTAAATTTCAGGGAAAAAATAAGTAGGTGTCTGTCTGACCACCCTAACCACAATAAAATGATAATTATTTGTTATAAGATTTTAGATATAAGTAGAGGACTCATGTCCCGATGTGATGCATATTTTTTTGTAATTTTTTTCTAGGTAAACAATTAATTATGAATATTTTATTACAAATTTTAAAAAATATAAAAAACTTGTATGTCTTACCACCTTAACTTGGTCAAAACTTCATGAAATTCAAATTTTATTTTTTTAATTCTACAGTATGTGAAGCATAGAATGTGATGCATATTTTGGATTCAAAAAATGTGATACCATTTGAAAGCTATAGATTTTTTTCAATTAGTCTATCAATCAGGACTTTAGTCATAATTTGAATAAAAAATGAATAATAATTACTTATTAAAGTCAAAGTAAAGCATAATTTATATTGGTGGAAAGCTGATAATCTCCTTTAAAAACTCTTTTTGTTTCATCAATTTTGGGTAAAAAAAAGTCATCAGTCACATACCCATTATATTGCCACTTTTTGGCCATCATGATCCCGCACATACCCTTTTCATTACCTTTGGTTGCAATCAAGATAATTATCCTTTTACTCTTTCTAGTCTCATTGATAGGAGGGCCTCGATTATTTATCCAATTGATTTTTTTCCCCTCATCTTAATTGAACACTTTGCAATGTTGTTGATTTTTTTATGATGTGGTCAATTATAGGGAATTTTTCTCAAGCTCATCATCTTCTATTCTCCCATGAGTTTTATAATCCATAATTTCAAATGAAAAGGAGCTAGTTTTAGTATTTTATATTTAAATACTTATATTTCACCCATTTGTTTTACTAAAATTTATTCTAATATTTTGATTACTCTTGGTAGTCTTTGATCCTTTAAAAAAATTCATTTCTAATTAATGAAATTTATCATTACCTTTCTCTATTTTTCTTTGATACTTCTTCTCCATTTTATTTTTCACATATTCATTATATGTTCCATTTTTTCATTTGGTTCTTTTAGGAGTGTAAATAATTCTTTTATGATATCCTCTTCTAACTAGTATTTATGCTCATGTAGTATGTGGATTTACTATGTCTACATAATAAAAAATAATATCTACTAATATCGTGATTTTCTTTTAGTATTTTCTCACTATATCTAAATACTTGTATTATTTATTTTACATATTTAGGGGAGAGGGGACTAAAGTGGAGCACCCTAACTTCGCATTTCTCAAAATCTTATGTGGAAATTTCAAATCACTCCCAATTTTGTACAATAGTTTATTTGGAAACTCATGTGCTTCTATATTTCATTTTAGGGCCACATCATCAAATATGATGCCACATCAGCATGTTTTCTGTTGAGGTATCCAAAAAGGCCCAAAAAAAAAGTGAGACTGATAGTGGTGCACTAAGTCATGTTTTATTGGTGTGTTGATGTGGCATCACATGATTTGTCACTTTGCATACTTTATGGATAAAAAGTGTTTTGCAATTGGATTTAAAGTGCTCCACTATGGGGCCTACTGAGGACTACTTCTATCCCCACTATTGGACCCTGCTCCATTACGGACCCCTCTCCCCTAGTTCAAATCATTTGAGAAAAATCTAGTAGACTTCCTAAGAAAAGTTCACTTATTTTAAAGTATAATTTTTCTTCTTTTTTGAGATTCTATTATTCTCTCATTTTCCCATATGAAGTAAATATCAAGGCAAGTTATTATAGATATAGTTGAATTGACAATTCATTCATTCTATCTACTCTATGTTATTTGATATCTAATCTCATAGCATCAATGGTAGATAATTTCATAGGTGGTGATAATGGTAGTAAAATTTCTATTTTATCTTTGTTGGTTAAATAAATTTATACACTTCCCAATTTTGCATACTATATAATAGGGTGTGTTGGCACCTCCTACTTGTCATACTAGATCTTCTAGAAAAGTGTTTTCAAGTGTGTTAAGGTGTATATTAAAGGCGGATGGCTCCCTCATTCCAGTCTTGTATTGTGTTCATGAGATAAAACAATTAGAAGTTAGTACCTTGATCATTTGTGTGGTGGTGTGGTGGTATTCCATAGGATCATAGGTGTATTATGGCAGTTTTATTCAATGATTTGTAAGTATTCATATTTTTCCATCATTCTTGTATCCATAGTTACGTTGTTCATGTTATTATTTTTCTTGTATTTTTTTAGTCCACACAACACGTACGTGCATTTAAGTGTGCAATGTGAGATTTTATCATCATATGGTGAATGATGAAGTCATTCTTGTTTGATTCTTTCAAAAAAAAAATTCATGGATAATTTACTATGTGTGGCTTATGGGAATTACATTATGTTTCATAGAATATACATTAAAATTCTAGGGACTCTAGTTTATATATAATTTACCAAGTGATTTATGTATTATTGGTGTGTGATTTCCCAAGCTCTAGTTGTAATACCCCCTCTGTACTTTGTCTTGACCTTATAGTTAATTGAAGCTATAGGTATTGTGATAGTTGAATACAAGATTATATATATATATAAGATGTTGTTCTAGCATCTTGGAAAGTTACACCAGTCATACAAGGTGTTGTACCAGTCATTAGAAGGTTATACCAATCATATAAGGTGCTGTTCCAACATTTTGGAAGGTTACATTAGTCATTTAAGGTGCTGTCCCAGTTAACAAAAGGTTATATCAGACATTAATAGTTATGTACCTGGCTTTCAGAGCATTAGTAAATCATTTGGAATGCCTTATCAATGGCCATACTGCACAACATTTGTCATTGTTCACTTGTGAGTTGATTTGGGAAAGTGTTAATTCTGAAAATTTAGTTTCCAGCTTGCGTATCAGTGTTGTCATCATCTTACCATCTTGCAATTAAATAAAATCAATGTTGTTGCTATTGTCATTGATTTATAATAATATCTGAGTGTGATTTAAAGTTATTTAAGGTCTTTTGTGAAGTTTCCAACTTGGTAGTTGCAATCAGACTTTGTATTAGTTGTTGTTCCAGTAGTGTGTGTTCTAGACTAAGACAAAAAAATTTGAAAATAACAAAAATTATAAAAAGGGGATATTGCACACTGTGATAAGGTGGTCCATCACTAAGTTGGTCATGTGGCAGGGTTATGGTGTGATAATTATGGGGTGAGCACAACCCATGTTTACAAATCTTAACAGTGCAGTCCAAGTATACTTTGTGCTGCACTTATGGTGGTCCTTAAACTCATCTAAGATTCACCAAGTAATAATTACTTTTATTTAAAAAAATAAAATAAAAAATATCTTGATGAATAACTGAAGTGGAGAAAATATGGGAAGTTACACTTTTAGTGGAGCATTCATTCAGGGAAAATTATGGTGATTGCATGTGAAAACAGCAAAAGATCCTCTTGTAACTGAAAGTCGACCACTTCCTTTTGGAATGCAAGTTTAACTGATAGTTGGGGGCGGTGACAACAGAATGGGGGGGGGTTTGCAAAGGAAAGGTGTTAAGGAATAGCAAGTCACAAGCATGAAAAAGGAACCGTGGCAAATGGATCTTGCAACATCGAGTGTTGATTCTACCATTATAGGAGGGAAACTTCCTATGCATTAGAAGAATGAGCATGCATACTCACAGCAAGGAGATAATGATGTAAAGGAGGTTAGATAGAGAATGAAGGAGGTAGGGATCGAATACTGCAGATACCAATCTATTAGGAAATCAGTCGAACAAGGTATTTATATATACAGGCTTGTGAGGAGGGTGGTATTACAGTGGAAACAGAGTCTACAGTGAAGAAAAAGACCGATAGAACACAAGAGTAATATTCAAGCAAACCGTGTTGATATATTGTACCAGTTGAGACATCGATACTATTTTGATTGATCCAACTCGATCATAATGAATATTATTTGCATTTAGGAATTCCCAAATTTCCATTTCTATGGTGTCCAATCATTTCCAAAATAAAGGAATTTCGGTGATTCAAAACAAGATTAATATGCAGAAGGTTTGTGGGAAAATATTTTCCAAATTTAATGGAGCAGATTGAAATGATTTGAAAGTAGGATAGGAGGGGGTGCATAGAAGCTATAAATGATATCAAGAGTTTCATGCAAGGAACTGATTCAGAAATAAGTCAGGATACAGCTCGTTCTCAGGAAAACAAATTGAAAGTTGGAATTGCATCAGCAACTGGATAGAGCTCTGCATTAAATTTCCAGCCTAGTTATTCAACTCAAACAGGTTCCTTTATTTTTTCTTAAATTCCCATCTTTGTTGATTCTTGCTTGAAATCTTAACATTCTTGGTATTTAAACTGTCGATGTTAGAAAACTTTAACAATATACCTATAGATAAAGGTATCTTTCTTTTGTGCTTTGATTCTTCCTCTGTTCTATGGCGCCGCCCAGTTTTGCATGGCTTTTCCTTTTGAAGGTAATAAGTTTTTTCGATGCATAGTGAATATGCTACCTAATGTACTTGAAAATAGAATGTTGTGGAGGTTTAAAAATCTCTCTCTGATGTTAGTGTTAATCTGCCTCAGCTGCAACACTTGAACATAACAGGAAGTTTAAGATTTAAATAACCTCCTGGATTCTATCACAGCTGCAAGATTTGAAACTAAAGTCTTGTCATGGTTTAAATTAGCGATCTATCACAGCAGAAACACTCGAACATAGAAGGGTGTGACATTTAAATTAGCTCCCTGGTGGGCGGGGAATCTCTCACAGCAGTAGTTGTTCATAATAGGAAGCTTAAAGGTTTAAATATCTCCCTAATTTAATTGTCAATCTATCTTAGCCGCGTACTTGAACTTGATAGAATGATGTAGAGATTTTAAATAATCTCTCTAATTTCAATATTAGCCAGACTCAGCTACAACCCTTGAACATAAAAAGAAAGTTTAAATCTTTAAATAACCTGCTTGACTCTGCTGACAGTTTATCGCAGTTACAACACTTGAAAATAATAGTAAATTGCATGTAGATGGCGATATTTCCAAATTCCTTCATGGTTTTCTTTTCATCAAAGAAACTGTAAGTTAATGCCTTTCAAGTATGCTTCTGGCTCATGAAGAAATATAAATTGTTAATGAAACATTGGTCCCTCAAGTCAACTCTTCCCAACAAAGTTTTGGTATAAATTAGGCTTCCTTTGTTGTCAAATGAATATTAACATAAACCCTGTTTAAGGAAGATAGGAATATCAATAAGGTTATATGAGTGGTAAGAGGAAATTAATTGATATGTTTAATAGGTATGAGATGGTGATTAAAAGTAAGCTATTAGGATAGCTTACTTATCCAAGTAAAATTTTAATATATATTTATATACCTGATAAGAATAGGGTCGTTGGGTCTATAATGTTCATAAAAGTTTCAGCTACTATCGTCATGAAGGATATTTTGTTATTTGAGGGAATGTAAATAGGGAATAACAATTAATTGTTACTTATGTTCAATTGCTTATTATGGTAGCGATGTTTACATATTCTAATATCACGACTTGTGAGAACCTCTTAATGAGATTTTAATCAATAATCCAAGCTCATACTCTAGATCTTGGCTTGCTAAGAGGTTAGTTGGGTTAAATAAAATTATTCCTTCAAGTAGATTTATGGAATTAGATGTGATTGTGTTTGTAAGTGAAATCGAAATGTAGAATAGTTGATAAGCTAAGAATATAGATAATTTGGATAGTTTACAATCATCTATTGAGAATCCTATATGGGAATAGTTATATTATAGTTGAAGTTTTTAAGGTTAGCATAGTGAAATGGTTGTCTCGTTGATATTGTAGTATATAGTCTTTTATTTTGACTAAGTGGTTAAGTAATGTGAGATTAGTGATTGAGTAAAGAACTATGGAAAATGTAAAAATAGTGTGAATTAGTTGATCTTATTATTGATTATATGAGTGACTTAGATGGGTAAGTTGAAAAACTATTTAGTTCTAGGATAGCTATTGGATAAATGGTTGCTTGGTTACTTGTTCCGAACTTAATGTTTGATTACATGGGTTTATTGCATGTTGAATTGCTTTCTGTATGGAAATTTCTAGAGAGTTGTATTTGAGTAAGTCATTCTTTCATGTGGTTGGTTGTATTGTTTAATGATTCTTATTGATCTTATCATTGTGCTTATTGGCATTGAGTTTTCTTCTTTTGAGTTGATTTCAGTGTTGAGTTTAGAGTTGGTTGTTTTTACGATTGTTGACACTGATGTTTAGTTTTGAGATAGTTATGGTTGGTTTTGATTTTGAGAACAAGTTTTGTTGCCACCTAGTTGGGAAACTCTTATTTAAGTGATTTATCAGTTTTCCAGAGGAAGGGAAAGAAGGGTGTTGCTTTACTATTGACCTTCATTTTTTTGATTCTTTGTGAACTTTTGATCGTATGATCTATTTGATGTTATGGGTTTAGCCTTGCACTTGAAAGTAGTTTTGTTATGAAAATTTTGTGTAGGATGGTGTATGCCTTGCTTAATGCAAATTATTTTGTGGCTTTATATGTTGTGCAAGGGGGCTTACCCTGATAGAGTCCTTTAGAGTTTTGTTGTTTCATAAGGGGAGTGGCTTTCAATGGGGGCCGAGACCCGGAAGTGGACTCAGGGTAACTCATTGGAAGTTTATTAATTAAGTGAAAACATTAATATTTATTTAGGGGTTTTGGATAGAATCACACATTAACAAGATATAAGAGAATGCCTCACTCATGGCTCAAGTGCTTGTATGGACTTGAGATGGGTTGAGAAGGCCTGGAATGGCGAAATCATTGTCTTGTCCTTATGAAAGATAATTGATGCTGCATTGGATTGCATGTGGGGCCGAGTTTTGTAAGAGGTCACCAAGGTAACCCAAGTTGGGGGCCAGGGCCTAGGAAGATTCGCCAGGGTAACCCATGCAACATTGCAATGACACTCTACCTTAAACAATCAAGTATGCTTTGTTTTCCCTCTATTTTATTTTTGGGCCTCTGGAAACACATGTTGGCATATGTATGTTGATGCTTTATAGGTTATTCCTTTTGATTGAGCACATCTTGTGTTGGTTAAATCTCATGTTGAAGATTGTCTTATGTTATTGTGGATCTTGTTGTGAAGTCTTGTACCCTTGTTTTGTATGATGGTTATTGTTGGGGATCCTTCTTGTCATCTCTTAGCACGGGGGGTGGGCCTTCAGGTCCACAAGGTTGGGTGGAACGTGCTATGCACCCCATTGGGTCCCCAATCATCGATTGAGAAGTGCGAAATTGTACCTTGCAGTGATTTCTGAGTGGTACCAGAGTTTGGATCCAGTATTGCAGCTTTGAACTCCTTCATTTCAGATGTATCATTCCATATTATTGTATCTTACCCATTCATGTTGGGAAACAACATTGTAATATTGTAACCCTTGATTAATGTATTAACCATGTTCATGTTATCTTATGATTACTGGTGTATACTTACCATCCATGTGATGAAATGATGTTGTTGTGAAAAGTAATGCAATCTTGTAAAACCCGAGGGATTTGTTATATGTAGAGTCATATTTAGTTTAATATCATGTAATGTATGATTGTTATGTTGTATATTAATACCTTTTTTTAAAAAAATTGGTGCCATAAATGCTAGATGTAAAGTATCCTTCGGGCTTGCTTGGCGGGGCATTACACTAGTTTTGTGAAATAGTTGTACATGCTTTTTGGACTTATGTTTGTTAGTGTTGAATTTTAGAGGGTTAGGAATTCTATAAATAGTTCAATCTGTTTTGAAGGAATGATCACTCTTTGGCCTTACCATACTTGATGGAGAAAAAGAAAAACCTAGTTAAGAGCCTCCTAAATTTTAGAGTGACCACACTCTTAGTTTTTACTTGTGTGTGATTATGTGTAAGAATTTAGTGTGGTTGTCTTTTGTTGTGGGTAGCACATGTTTTTAACTTGTGTCTCTCCTATTAAATCATATCAATGTGGTTTTTTTGTATGGTTAGTTAGACCTTTGAATTTTCTTTTGTGTGATTTTTATCTTAAGGTTACAATTCTCACTATATTTTCAATTTGAGTGATCTTATGGGGGTCATGGTTATGGTTTCACATTCCCTTAGGATGGCATGAATATGGAAATATTACTTAGAGAAAAAAAAATTGTGTGTTATTAGAATTCATCAAGAATTGTTTACTGTCTTGTAATTAATGTATTTGATTGTGAAAGAGACAATGTTTGCTTCATATACTTAATCTATGGAAGAAAATAATGGTGTGGTAATGCTTACCTAAAGTGCATTATGTATAATTATTTGATGAGTGCATTCCATATATGTGAGATGTCTATGCGAGTTAGTAAAGGGAATGTTTAATTGTTTATAATAGAACATTTGGGTCAATGACTCATTGCACCATAGAAGATTGGACCCTCTTGAGAAAAGAGACAATTTCATGCATAATTTGACCCAATTTTGAGTCCCTTTAAATCATTTATCCTTCAAAACAACATTTATAGGCCCCTAAGACCCATTATTTTTTTATCTAGAGGCCCATTTCACCTAAGAAATCACCTAAAACCTGAAAAACAACATTTAATTCTTTCATATCCCAAAAACCCACCTTCAAAAATAAGTAGTGGGACCCATTCACCACCTTGGATGAATGAGTCCCTTTCGAGGGAAAATTCAACTTAAATTTCTAGTGAATGTTGGCCTCTTGGGTCTAAATAATGGGAAAATTAGATGTTGCTTATAATTACTCAATTTAATTCATTTTACATATATTTTAGTCATTTCACAAAGGCAATTTCTAAAGTCAAGTCTTCTACAATAAGTTTCATTAGCAAAGTTGAAGTTTTAGGGCAACAAACTAGGGTTTTGCAGGTCTTGAAGCTCACTTTTTAGGTCAAGATTCAACATTTCAAAGGGTTGATGATGGATGCCTATGGTGAATCATGGAGAAATCTAGGTTGAGGAGATGAAAATAGCCATCAAATCACACCTAAAGACTTGGTTTCAAAGTGATTCCATCTCCCATTTTCACTCTATCTTCTGATTAAGGTTTGCATTTCATCTACATTTCATTTGCATGTTATTTTATCTCCATTTTTTATGTGTTGTAATATTTCTAGGGTTGAGATCTTGCATCATTCAAATCTCACTTGCATCTCTTATTCTTGCACAATAGAATAGGGTTTTTGGCATACTTTAGATTTTCCTAGTATTTAACACATCTAAGGCTAGGGTTTTATGCTAATTTTTCTCCTTTCAAGGTTTAATTACCCAACTAGGGGTTTGACTAAGGAAACCCCCCCTCTAGAAAAATAATTTTAAGTTGTTTTGTAGGAATTTTCTGAGATCCCGATTTGGGTTTCCATCATAAATTGTCATACAAGTGTCAAGGTGCAGAATAGAGATTTGAAGTCACAAAAAATTGAAAGTGGATTGATTCACCATGCATGGCGAATGAGTCCCTCCTAAGATGCAAATTTGATTTAGATGTAGATATTGATACCCAGTTGATAGAAAACAACTTCTATGCAGAAAAACCCTGACCTGGGACTAATTCACCTAGGGTGGCGAATGAGTCCTAGTTAGCTCAAAATTAGATTATATTAGTTTTCCATATTGCTCTCCAGTCCTTTTCAGCTTCTCAGGTGGACACAATATGAGTTCCTGCTTTCTGTTTTGTTTAATCTGCATTTTCTTTCATTAATTCATGCTTTATGCATATCACATTGTGTTTTCCAACATTGCATAAATCTTAGGTTTTGCATACATAATCAGTCATATAGACCATCCAATTACATTATATCATTTCATTTAGTCTAAATTACATCATACATTGCATAATTTGAGTGAACCTAGCTAGATCTTTTGTGTGGGGTTTATCTCTCTCCTTTAACATGAAACATCCTAAGAGCGCAAGAGTAGCCTATAAGCCCTACCCAAAAATCTACGATTTACTTATGTCACCAAATTTTATTCATTTCATCTAGGATTCTTATGGGAACTTGGGAGTGTTATTTCACTATACCATTTTAAAAGAAAAAAATGGGTGTAATTGGAAACATGCATAGTAATTGTGAGAAATATTTGATGAATTTAAATAATTCATTAATAAATATTTCATCAATTGAATCTAAAATTCTATGATTCATCATTCTTGCATAGTGTCCATATTGGATTGTAAAATAAATAATGCAATTTAGAAGCATCGTGTTGTGTGAATTAAGGCCCCTACCTATATTATCTTTCCTTGTGAATAATGGAGATGTGATGAGGGCCACACCGCCCAAATCCCATAGAAATCAAACAACAAATACCAACAAAAAAGATGCAAGACAAAAAATTGAGTTACTTTCAATTATTTTCAAAAAATGCAATTACAGATTCAGAGCTTACATGCTACAACCTCATGGGCTTGATTCATTACAATAAAATCAACTATGAAAAGAAAAAATCTACTATTCGGAGCCACAATTTGCACTATCAGGGCCACCTTCTACAACCCCCACTTAACCCTTTTTATTTTCCCCAATAACCACCCTATAATGTTCTAGAAAGTACAAATTTCCCCTTTTTGTTTTGGTTCCAAAAGTTCCACCATTTGATTTTTGGCCTAGGAGAAATTTTATGAAATTCTGATGAAGGGAGGGGGGGTGACACAAAACCCTCTCCACTGAATTAATTTTAACACAAACACAAATTCTCAATTCACTATGAATTTCAACACAAGTATGAAAGAAATTGCAACATGCAACTTGCATTAAAATGGAAAATCTGTAATTACAAAATAATAAAGTCTCATTGAGACTATGGGCGCCACATATGCCCTTTACAACATCATAGAACTCCTTACAAAAATCTGCAACATTCCATATAATTTCATGTGCTTCTCAAGCACTACAACCAACCCACATGCACACTCTGTCACTCCTCAACAATGGCTTCAATAAACTTATTGAAACCTGAACACTTTGCTGCAATTTCTTCTTAGAGAAAATCCATAGCAAGTTGTGAGTTTCTTGCACTTTGAAAACTAACTTCATAATGTAAATGAATTATCTTTTATTACCAACTTTCCAAATCTACCAAAATGAAATGAAATTTAATTTAATTTCTATTTCAAACTCAAAAATCATCCTTCCCAGAAATCCAAGGAGAGAATTTCTAAATTGAAATTCAAAAAAATCAAAAATCAAACTTCTCACTTGTGCAAGCAACCAGTCTCTTACACACTTTACTGATAGTTTCCAAAATTGAACTCACTCATCAAAGTTTCCAATTTGATCAGATGGGCACCCACTTTGACCGTACCTAGTTTTTAGGGATTTGTGGAAGTTGAGATTTTATTTTAAACTAAAATCTTAAAAATCGTCTTTAACTTGCAAAAATACAAATTTTGAATTTTTGCACTTCCATTTCCTTTACAACACCTGCTTTTTCAGGCATAATCATTCAACATGAATTGTTAATGTAATTTAATTTACAATTACACTAGTATATTAATTACAAATATTTGTGGCAACCATTTATTGAAAACCAAACAAAATTAAAATATTTTTTTTTGGTTGATGCAAGATTGTACGAGCCCATGGATGCTCTTGCATCAAATTCACTTATTAGAGGACCAACTTCGCGGGGCCACAACATTTGATCCAAGTGTGATTTTCTATTATTGCATATCGTTGGAAAGCTCTTGATGAGCTCTACAACACACAAGCCACCATAGGTCGGTTCAAACACTTTTGAGCTATTTTGGGGCCTACAAAGTTTTATATCTGAATTTGAATAACAAGATTTTATTGCTATATGTCGGCTTCAAACAAAATATAATATTCTTCCACATGTCAGCTCAAATCATCAATTAGAATTAATGTGTACCCACACAAGTCAGCTAGACTATAGTAGGGACCAAAATCAAAATTCCCAACATAAGAAATAGTTAAACAAGCATTCCTCATACATCCAGAACACGCCATACACAACAGGTCGGCCATAATGAGAAAATAAACAATAAATCATTCTACCAAATTTCTTAACTCATACACCAATTTTTGCAACACCACAAAACTTACCAATAAGGTAACATACATACTTGAAAACATTCCTTGGGGATCCACACAACAAAATAATGATCCGGTGAAGTATTCAAACCAATTTATCAATCAGATACTCTGATCTTCATACTTTCTATTGGTAGATTACAATCTTCTACTTTTCTTGCTAGTAGGAACTACTTCTAAACTATGGACCATACTATTGACTCCAGTTGCCATTAATGACAACACTAGAAACCAAAAACAATCTCCCAAAGCCATATGCCAACAATTTCCCTCTTTGGCATTGATGGCAACAGTTAGTGAAAAATGACTAAGTGTCAAAACTCAAAAACCCTACTCCCCCTTTGGATGTCAAGGCATTTTTCATTGCATTCTCTCCCCCTTTGACATCAATGACAAAAAATTCTGCTCCTTTCTCTTACCCTTTAATATTTTTAATGTACTCTCTCTTACTGTATTATCTCCTCCAATTTATCAAAAAAATGTTGCAACTGCTGCTAAATTTAGAAAATTATTTTATAATACTTATACAATAAATGAGCAATGAAAAAATTACAAACCCTAGCCATATTTCATGATGAAACAAAAAAAGATTCAACTACAATTTCTCGACCCACAGAAAATGATAATGCTAGACATCCATGCAGAAAGACTTACAAAATCCATACAACAAAAACAATCTATACAAAACACCCATCCAAAATGACTTACAGATTACGGAGAATGATAACTTTAAAACCCTCCAATCCAACAGAGAAAGTAGCGAAACCCAACGATTTTAACCAGGGAACCACAGACAACAAATCTTACAATAGTTCACTGTCAACCCAACACCATAATGACTATTTTGACAATGCAACTTAATCAATATACTTTGTCACACATTACATAGCACATCAGTGTTCAAACCCTCAAACCTACTATCAAAACAAACAATAAGCAGAGAATGAAAGACATACATAATAAATTCAGTTTGGCAAAAAAACCATGCAAACTGACTTACAGATTCTACAACTCAATAGTTTTAAAACCCTTGAACCTGCTAAAAAATGGAGCCGAATGTGACGAATTTAACAATAGCCTCCTCTCAAACCAACACCACAATGGATCTTCCGATAATACAAATTCATCAAAGTATACTCTCCCACATGCCAACATTCAATATTGCATTTACTTCATCTTTCGCCATCGTGTAATGATAGGGAACATTGGGCCTCACGTGAACAAACACTTTCCATTCACATTCCCCATATCTAGCACACCATTCTCGACCACCACCAACCCACGTAATTACCAACGCCCACGCCACCACACTAAAATAATGGTGGCCTTCCCATCGCCTGGCAGACCCCCATCGCTGACAACTCCAATTCACGATTGGGCTGACGAAAATCCTGGCGGAAACTTCAAACAAAATAGCCTATTTTCTAATAATGTTTCATTGTAAAATTTAATATTTGTTTCTAGTAGTGAAGGTTATTCAATTTTTTTTATTATGTTTTTTAATTTATCATTAAGATCAAGAATAATGTTTCATTGTCAAATTTAATATTTTTTTTCTATTAGTGTAGATTTTTATTTTCTTAGGTTATGTTTTGTAATTTATCATTGAGATCAATAAAAATGTTTCATTGTCAAATTTAATATTTGCTTCTATTAGTATAGGTTTTTAAAAAAAATTATAATGTTAGGGGACATTTTTTTTTTTTACACATATTATTAATTTTTTTTAGGTCATTTAGACATAATTATTATGAAATCACATGTCATAATCTATCAGTTACATGTGTTTCTCTCACTCACTGTTGGGTAGTTGAGTCTCACACCTTTTAGATTTATTTATTACACTTCTTTCCTATTCTAGATGAATTGACTTATTACACTTCCTAGATGTATATTCCTTTGTTTTTTCTCTTTATATAGCATTCACCTCTCTTCTTTATTAGTCATAAAGAGTAATGTGAGAATTAAATATATTCTTTTGTATTTTCACTTGAATTCTCTCTTTTCAAGAAAATCTTTCCATTCTACTATTTTGATCTTCGGTCATCTATATATAAACTTATAAAATTGACTTTCAATCATAAAGATAATTAGAAACAATTCAAACAACCACAATCTATAGCCCTACACTCAATCATATCCAATATAATCAATGGAAAACATGCAATAATAGGTTATACCAGATTTCAAACAATTGATACCTTCACCTTCACCGTATTACCATGGATGACTTCCATTGTTCTTCTTAGTATGACTTTTCTCTTAGAAATGGGTATGCTATTATTTTTCTATAAGATTTAGGTATATGCGATGATCACAATGATGCACACACCAAAGTTTAAGAGTTAGAGATTAGCCATCAATGTGCTATGAGATTGATCAATTAGTGAGATTGAACAATCAATGGGATTGATTTGTTAGTCAATGGATTTGATTGAATAATCAATGGGATTGATTGATTAGTCAGTGTTTAAGAGGATAATTGATTAGTTAAATAATTAATCAAGCTTTGGAGGAATGTGCAATTTACATATTGAATTAATAAGTAAAAAATTTATTTATTAATGGATCATGTTAAATCAAGAATGAAAAATTAAATAATTAATTTAATTATTTATTCTAGAAGTGGGAAAATGGTTTAATTAAATAATTAACAACAGTTATTTAATATAAGAAGGGTATTTGATGTTAATTAAGTAATAACATGATAACTATTTAATTAAAGTAGAAGAATAAGTGAAGTTAGTGACACAATTAAATAAATAAGGTTTATTCAATTAATCAAGAAGAATAAAGTTAATTAGAACATTATTAAATAAATAAGATTTATTTAATTAGTCAGAAACAATAAATTAGAATGAATTAATTAAATAATGTAAAATTACTTAATTAATAGCAAAATATAAAAAATTGGTAATAATTAAATAATAAGGTATTAATTAATCATTAGGGAAAAGGAGTGAAAATTAGTAAAAAGGATGTTGCTCGCAAGTCAAGACCATTAAGGGTATCTACATTTTCCCCCTCTTTAATATAATGCATTTTTATAGCATTATGTCAAAGAAAATTCAAAAATTTGTGCTCAAAAGTTGTTTTGATATGTCTTGATTATGGTGGGATAGGATGATTCCCCCTTGGAAAAAAATTACAAATTTTGAAAAAAATTTAAAAATTTGAGAAATTGCTCTGACAAGTCAATTTGATAGTGCTGAGTATGTTGGCAACAAAAAATAATAATTTTAGGACCTTTGGGGTGGCCGTATTTGCATTTGAAGTTTGAAGTTGATTCATCCAATTATAAAGGGGGGCCAAAATCCTACCCTAAAAGTCTATAAATAGGCTCTAGGGGGTGCAAAAATGTTTATTTGTACATTTTATGTTCAAAAGTTTGAGAGCTCCAAGAGGAGATTTGGTGAAGGAGCCCTACCGAAATGTTGCCTATTCCAATAGTTCCACACCATGGATATCGATTTATGCCCTTCTAACAACTAGAGGGCTTATGGGATGTGATATGTACCTTTTCCTTTCTTTGTAATTTATTATTTGTTTTCCAAATTTAGGGGATCAAAGAAGACCAAATAGATGCAATACAGTTTTTGCATTGCATTTTCTATCACGTTCATTGCATATGTGGTCTTGTGCACCACATGTACAATGTGTGACACATGTGTAAAATAGAGCCACCATTGTTAAATCACTCACAAATGCTTTCTACATCACATCCATTGTGGTGCAATGCAAGTGTAGGATACAATGCCACAATTGATTTCCTACAATGCATATTTATGATAGTACACCACAATTGCTTAGCCTATCCGTAGTTGCAATGTGATTCACATGTGTGATCCAAATCTATATAACAGTGTGACACATTTGACTGTTAGGAAGTTTGAGTCAATTTTTGATATTTTTTTCTCTATATAAAAGGTCCAATAGGTTTAGTTAGGCATTCTAATTGATGTAATGAGATTTTTTGTGAGCATAGGTGTGATTAACACCTATATATACCTGATAGAGCTAGATTTATTCTTTTAGATTATGAGATCATCTGGGAGATGAGGAGAGGGATACATTGCATGCCCTAGGGTTAAACCATGAACTACTTTCATATCCATCATTTGGGCTAATCAAGGACTTTTGAAAACATTAGTGAATTAATGGAACTCTGAGACTATGGTGCCCTTGGTGGCCTTGTCCAAAAAAATCAAGTTCAAATTCATAGTTCAAGTACCTCTGTGTCTGCCTTCTACTTTTTTTGAGCCCAAATTTGTCTATCGGTTTCCAATTTGTTTGTATTCATGATAGAACACTATATTTTCATAGTTAACTAGTTTCATCATTGCATTTCATCAAAAATCAATTTCAAACCCCCAAAATAATTTAGGTTTAGGGTAGATTGAATCACCTTTTAGGTTGCAATTCAATCTTATATCCTTTTAAATATAAATTATAATATTTTGTAAGGGAATGTAGCTAATCCTAATTAGGTCTAGGAATCACTTTTTCAACATTACAAAGTTAATTACTTAACCTATGACTAGTGCACTTAATAAGTCCCTTGTCTATGATAAATAATTAACAGATTACATTTAAATACTAAGCTCTATCAGCATTGGAGAATCTACACTAGTAAACATCAAGGTCATATTCATTTTTTATATTAAATCATTCTATAATGGGAAAATACATATGTATAGTTGAGAGGAATTTACAAGAACATTCTACATTAAGATGATGAAAACTTTATAAACTATCATATTGGTTTGGAAGATAATTTTGTACAGGAAGACTAGGTAGATAGAGCCAACATGTCTTAAGAGAAATACATGGAGTTACTTGAGGGATAATATTAGAAAAATATTTATAGCCCACTCCCATTAAGTTGAAATATCAAAAGGGAAGAAAAAATGATGCCAATGGTGGAAATCCACAAAGGTACCAAAAGATGGTAAAATATAGACAAGTTCAAAGTAAGAACAAGTTAAATTTACCAAAGGTAAACACATTGTAGTGCAATACATGCAAATAACCCATGACACCTATAGAAGGAGATATAATTAAGGAGTATAAAAAGGTACAGATCCCTAAATCTAATAATATACATATGTGCACTATAGGCATAAAATACTTGAGAGGGCATGGTAAGAGATAAAGTAAGATAGAGTAAGATTGATAGAAGACATAGGAGATAACTAAAACAAAGATAAGGGAATGAAATAGGAAATATAATGAAATATTATAGTACAGACCTATGAGAATTAAGCAAAGATCATTGTACGAATGACACTAATATGTTGATATAATAATATTTATATATTGTAAAATGTTATAATAAATAAATGATCTTTTGTGTTACAAGATATGGGACTAGAAGAAATGTAGGTATGTGTATAACTTAATTTAATTAAGTTATTATTGATATTCACTAATCTATTTGTAGACATGCAAAATTGACATCATGCATCTAATCTGGATTCACTAATTCCATGTCATCCTCAATCATCCCGTTATCATCATTTTCTCTCTTTAATTAAATAAATCATCTTTTGTTTAATTAAATCCCGAGTCATACTCCTTAAATTAAGTAAATCAATTTTATTTAATTATCTTCAAATGCTCCTCATTTTAATTAAATAAATCAAATTTATTTAATTAAATTATTAATGCATCAATTTCCTGCCATTTGATTTAAATAAATCCAAGTATCTAAGTCAAAATTTAAAATCACCTAATCTTCACTTAAATTAATCAAACCATGGTTAATGCTAATCCTAATCCTCTTTTCTCTAGATTTTGCAACTTCTGCTCATAAATCAATTTGATTGATTTATTAACTCATCATTATAATTCAAAATGGCATATTTCAGGAAATTTTCTTCCAATTTGAATTTTCCCTCCCACATGTCTTGTCCCTTCCAACATAGCATTAACTCCCCTCTTACATGTCCCCCACTTGGCATTTAAGACTTTTCTTCTCCCTCCAACAAGCCATCGTTTGAATTTCAAATCTCCCCCTCTTTAGCACATTGACCAAGATGTGCACAACCTTCATCCTATCACATCTTGAAAAATGGCATCTTGTCATTAGTTTGTCTTTTTTCCCACATTCTTCATATCTTGCATTTTTCTATCATTCTATTCTATAAATAGAGACCCTCTCTATTGATTTAATCCTCCACAAATCTACAACTTCATGCAAAGTTACTCTCTTCACTTTGAGAGCTAATTTTGTCCATTATCTTAGCATTGCATCTTCATCATTAGCTTATCAAGGATTGGGAAAGGGATTCTTTCCACAGAAGCACCAATCCACTATGAGATAGGATTTACTTCATGTTTTATATGCTTTAGTTATCTTATCATTTGTTTGCATTTTGAAGCATGATGTATTATTTCATACGGATGTTGAAGGTTTGTTTTTTTGTAAAACACTAATCATGCTAATGTATTGTTTATAGTTTTATGCATTTGTAGATTTTCACATCCACATAATGGTGCTAGGAGGGCAAATGGATTTTCTTCACATCTGGTATGGATTGGCTTACTTCTGACTGTTTATTAGCATAAAATTTGTGAAAGTTTCAAAAAAATTATGCAACCAGATTACATTTCTTTGAAGAAATGATGGGGGGATATGAAAGTTGTTATGATTTGTCTGAGCATGCTCTGTTTTGCTAAAATCCAACTAAATTTTTTAATTTTATCTATCATCAATGGAATCCATCCATTTTAATGCTGGACTTGATCTGCGCAATCTTATTTTTTAGCATTTCACTTTCTCTATTTTGTACCATTTTCTAGAAAGTATGCATTGACCAAAGATTGAAATAGAGATTATGGGTTTTAAAATTCAAAGGCATGATTAAGAAGCATTCCATGTATCACTGAAGGTATATTTTTTGTCCATATTCATTTCTAGGTAATAAGGACACGCCATTCACTCAATTTAGTGCCATTCTGATTTGCATTAGTTTATTTTTTTTTAAGATTCATTCGCTGATAGGCATGGAGAATAGTGACAGTCTAATTTTTTAAGTCATGAAGAGTGCTTAGCTTCAAAGCCACATTTACTAGGGTGATGTGTATTGGAAGAGACTTGAATTACTTTGGTAGATTATGTACTTTGTTAGGTGTCTCGCTGCCTCCCAATAATAACTATTGTTCATTTTGAAGACTTCGTCCTCAGTAAAAGGGGCATCCCAACATGCATTAACTAGCTTTAGCGCCTCCTATATGAGTCCATTTTGTGCATATCCTACAAAACATTTCTTTCAAGCATTTTTTCAAATAAAATTCATGTTTAATCTCTATTCTTTTATTTTAGCACACGAAGAGAGGCCATTGGCAAAGGTTATCCTTGAATCGCTATCTTTTATTTCATTACTTTTTCTTTGATGTTCGGGGTTTTTCCTACAAGTAAAAATAACTTTGGTTGTGTGTATTCCCTATTTTCTTATTTCCATTGCTTTTGTAAGTAGCCTTCTTTTGAATGAAATGGAAATGGCAGTTATCTAAGGAGAAGAGCAAGAAAATGTTAGAAGGGTGAAGTGGCGTTGGAATATTTCTTTTAAATAAGAAGGGGAAAACCTACAACCAATTAATTCTAACAATTTCAAGCTGCTTCACCACATAGTACCTTTTTTATTGCAAATCCTTTCATTTTAAAGCAACAACTATTAATCCTCCATTCCCTTTTATCGCTAGTTTTGGAGAAATTTTGTAGTTGAAGTAAATGTCGCTTTCCAACTCCACCAGGCCCACACCATGCATCATAAATACTGATGATATCATGCGATCATAATAGGCTGTGTTACTTGCATTTCTTTAGGCATTCTGCCATATAGGATTTGCATTGTTATTGTAGGCGAGAGGCATAATCTTTCAAGGAAAAAGAATTTTGATTAGGCTTCTTTTCATGTGAATCCATGAGCTTTGTTATTGGGTTAATGGTGGTGTCTATAGAGGGTGAGTAGAATAGGGCCATCCACATACAAGTAATCACCTTTTAGATGTTGCTTCTTATCACTTCTTGTCACTTCTTGTCTTGGAAGACAAATCATTGCAAAACAATAGCGGCGCGCCAGGTATAGATAGAGAATCATTGTTGCATTATATGGTCACTGCATAAACTTCTTTCTACATTAAATGGTTGCTACATTAGATAGAGAATTATTGCATGCATTATAGTGTGAGATAATGACCAATTGTTCAACTAACTCCTGAGATATGTTGAGATCTCATTCAAATCACACAGAAAAATATCAATGAATGCTGGCAAAAAGAGGTCACAGGGCAAAACCATTTGATATTTAATATCATTATGATAGTAAAACTCGGATTTGATATTTAATATCATCTTATTATCATTATATTGAAAGTTTAGGATATTAATTATTATTTTATTGTCACTGCCTCTATTTATTTTGCAGTTTGGTTAATGACTCATGCCCTCAACAGAAGCTTTGTGACCTACAAATCAACATCATGTTGAATGATTGCAACAAAAGTGAGCCTTCTCCTAAAATATTGTATAGATAATATGCCCCCACCAATTATAGAATACTAATGGAGTGATGTAATGGATGAACTAAAATATTTATGGCTATTGTGTTGGAAATATCCAACTTGGGATTTTCTTTTCGTGTTCAAAGGTGGAGTAAACACATGACATATCTGGAGTAATTGATTTGTTTCTTCATTTCTAAATTCTCTTGACTTAAAAGCTCACTATCAGTTGTGACAAGCAACTTGGTTGGCTTCTCATTGCCAATGTAGAGTTACTCCAAGTGATCCCACAATAATGGTTTACAATTTTTGGCCAAACTTGACATTAAAATCAGGTTTTTTCACCAGACATTCACTTTCTTACACCTATAGCAGCTAAACCATTAAGTGATAAGTAGGAGGTATTTTTCCACAGCATGTCAAATTATGATATTGCTATCAGGATTCAACCGTGTAGTTTCGATATCATGAGAGATGGGTTCTTGTTGAACCACTACTCATGAAACATGGGTCAATGAGTTTGACTCGAAACTACACGGTTGAATCCTGATAGCAATATCATAAACCATTAAGGTTTTGAAGATGAATCAAACTAGTTATTTGTTAGATATTTTGTGTAGATTCTAATTATATATTTTTTAAAAAGTTAAAAATAAATTGTGAATCATTTTATGTAATTTTTAATAACTTATTTTTTCTACTAATTAGCATTTTTAAAAAGTGATGTTCACTTCGGCACACATAACTTTTTTTATAGATAGGATACAATTCTGATTTTTAAAATGCAATTTTTCACACCAATATCTAGGGGATGGATATTTTTTCATAATTTTTTGTTACATATATTTTTTTTAATTAATTTTCTAAGTCAGCGTAATTATAATTTGGATAGAGGTGTACTTTGACACACATAACTTTTTTTGAATTCATTTGAATTAACTTATTATTTTTTTGTTGGAATAAGG
Organism: Sequoia sempervirens; assembly: GCA_007258455.2. NCBI lineage: Eukaryota > Viridiplantae > Streptophyta > Pinopsida > Cupressales > Cupressaceae > Sequoia > Sequoia sempervirens. Next base: position 149,713,946 of record VDFB02026320.1, on the reverse strand, counting down.
ACATCATTACCTAGGGCACATGTATTTTTTAGAATTTTTTTTCTCTATTTTTCTATTTTTTCATATGTGTGAAATAAAGAACTTGATGTTCATCAAAAATCCTACATTCACAAGAAATAAGAAATAAATATAATAATCAAATTAAACATATTTAAAATTATACTTTTTAGGAAGCTTATAATAAGGGATACAAGCTTACAAAGCATAAATTTTAAATGAATTCATTTGATCACTCAAAAGGTAAATCAAAAGTGGTTTTTTATCAGCATTTTGATAGGTGTAGAGGAGACTCGATTATAGGTATGGTTTAAATCTAACAAGGTTCTATACAAGGGGGTTTGATCTAAGGGGGTTTGATCAATCCATTTTTAATTAAAATAATTTAAATGGAACCTTTAAAGTCATAAATCATTGTATTTTCTAAAAATATGTGATTTCAGGCAAAAATCAGGATGTCCCAAAAAGTGTAACCCATTATTGTGGCAGCACCCAGTTTAGACTTGTTTGAATAAATAGATGTCCAAGTTGCTACTTCAAAAGCTTTAATATTCTGACACTATTTTTTATATTCTAACATTTTCTTTGTTATATTTTTTGGAATAAATATTAAAATATGTCCAATTTCTAACTGTTGAGTGAGTTTGAAAATCTTTAATTGACTATTGGAGACCTCTCTATTTGGTGGAATACAATTGTCAGACTACGATCTAGTGGAGCAACCTTCAAAGCTTTTTCTACATAACCAATCATTTGGTTTCCCAACTTGGGGTTGCATGACAAGTGTAATTTTTGATAATGTTATATGCTTCATTGATTCCTTGAAATAAATTTTATTTGTGATTGTTTTGTAATGTTTGCAAGTTGGCATCAAGAAACAACAGTGGTTTTCTCTCACATAAGAATCAAACAATAATCAGAGTTGAGTTGAAGAAGTGCTTATCAAACTTGAAAAAGAATTTTAAAATGCTTATCAAAATAATCTAGAGCTTCCAATTATTGCTTTTATTTTCTGTTTTAGGCCAGCTAGATCATTGTTTTTTTTTTCAAAGTTGGATTAAAATTGAACGTTAGAAACTCACTAGATTTCATTTGAGGCTAACAATTAAACATGGAAACTTTCATATCTTGTTTTGGTGCTTTAAAAAAAATCAAAATAATTTCTTTGTGGACTTAAAATGAACAAGTGCTTCTTTTTTTTGTAATTACTTAATCAAAGTAATATCATTAAAAGGAAATATGCGCTTCTCTCGCACCTCACGGTGATCTTGAGAATCAAAAGGCCTTTTAGTGACATTAAGTTGCGTAAGTAATTGCCTCCACATTTTCAATTTGGGATTAAAATTGAACACATCTTGTGAGTGTGAGTGGAACATATTGTGTGTGTTCTCTCTTTGTTTCTCAACAAAGATTGATCGAACTATGAATATGCTTGCTCACTTTTGTTTATGTTAGAAGGCCTGCCTTGGGGAAAAATTACTCACCCAAGGGAAAAACTCAACCAATAACACTCTAAATCCAAGAGTATTTCCAGCTGGGATATAAAAGTGGGTACTGGAACAAAGGCCAATATCACGTAGTTGGTCTCAACAAGAAGGACATCGATGGTCTCTCGCTACATGGGTCAATCTCCACAAATGGAAATTCTAAATTAAAACCCTTGTGTAGAAAGGCCAAAATCCCTATCTATTTGTTGGTGCAAGAATGGTCATTCTGAAGCCACCCCATACTTTTATAGTTTTTAGTAGAGATGGAAGGTATGCCATGGGATATTCATGGGTATTGATGCTTGGTTGACCCGAAAAGTGAGTGCACTATAAGGGGGAGCCTGTGTGGTCAAGCATCTAACCATTTGCTAGAAGTAAGTGTAGCTAGATTTTTCCAAGTGGGGACTCAACAAATACTATCTCAAATATCCATAGGGTTGTGATTTTTCTTGAAATCAAAACACATTGCTTGATTGAAAAAATTGGAAAACCAACATTCAACATGAGCATCAAATATCAAACCCTTTAGGAGAAGCAAATATCCTTGAATGAATTCACATGATATTGCTTTCCCATTGGATTTGCATCCTTAAAGGCTTCTAAGAATTTGGATTTCATCTCAATTTGCTCCTACTAAGGTAAACATCAGGAAACTTTTTCCTTGATTTTCTATATTTCCACATAGTGGACTTTGTGGGATGAAAGAGAATTAGGACATTGGACATCTAGTTTCAAAAGCTAATCAAGAATTATTTGTGGTAAAAGGAACTCATTAAGAAAAGTTAAGAAACAATTGGACCCCACACATGTGCTTGGCATATTTTAGTCATATGGTTTTCATGCAAACATTGGTTTTTTGGTTTTGAACTACTCTTAGAGAAAAGCATGTTCTTCACTATCTTGGTCTAGTAAAAAAGTCCTTCTTAGGCTAATTTAGGATCAAATCAAACACTTCTTTCATCCCAAACATTTATCATCTCATCCCACAAGCAACTTTAGAGCTTTGGAAACATCATTTTAGACTTGGGTAAGTCATCAAAGTAAAAATTAGATCGTTTAGTTAGGAGTATGGGAATGCATCCTTTCTCATACCTCTAGTTAAATCAACACACCTTTGAATGAGTTGATCCTAAGATAACATCTAAAAATCTTAGGGTTTACAAGTTCATTATCTAATCAAACCAATAAAAATCAAAACCTAAGTCTAGCATTGATCCAAAGTTCCTAAAAGTTCAACACCCATATCATTCACTCCTTTCATCCTTCATCTCGTCATTAGTCCTAGACACCTTAGAGGTCACTTTTGCAACAAGGTCAAGACACAAGAAGAACATGGAATATAAAATTGATCCATACATCATGAGTAATCCAAGTCAACCAACTATCCAAGCCTTACAAAACCAATGGATTATCAAAACTCACACTTATATAATCCATACATGGTGTCATTATCTCCTACAAACCTCAATGGTACAACAAATATGAATATACCCAGTCAAAATTTTGGAACAACTTTCTCGACGGCAGATTTAAATCCAAGTCCAAACTTACAAATCTATCAACCAAACAATTAATGCATGAATCTTCAAGCAAACAACATCATCCCACCAAATCCATGCATGCCAAGTACAAGTTTTCCAAACATGAACATTTCAAATCCACACTTGGAAAACTTTAGGATAGATATGCTCACAAAACATACAAATGTTGTTGAAAGTCTAAACAAGAAATGAATCCATGTATTGATCCAAGTCAAGGTAACACCATGCAAAATAAAAGTTACCTAAATCAAGGAAACATGATTCCCAACCACAACAATGTTCAATTTCTACCCATAATGCCAAATCCAAACATCATCCTAAATTAGAACATTGTCCAAAATCAATTTGTCCATGATCCCATGTAAATATCACAAGTGTACATCCCAAATTTGCTTGAACAAAAACCAAATCAACTATATTAAGGGAGTCAAGATCAAATATGGCAAGATCAAATTGCTACACTTACCAAAATAGTTGAGTCATTCAGCCAAGTGACATCTTCACTCCAAAATCAATACACTTTTCCATTGGTTGAACCATGTCATCAAAGCATTGAGTTGTGTTCACAACCACATCAAGAACAATATCTCCAATGTCAAGAAGTTGGATATCAAGATCAAGAACATCAACAACAAACCCAACCTCCACATCTCCAAGATCAATCATCACAAGGTCAATTTAAAGTACAAATCTCACAAGGTAACAAACGAAAATACACACCACTTGGGAAACCAATCGAATTGGTCATGCAACAATTGGTGCAAGAAAATATCATTAAAATACCCATCTATGAGAACTATCAAGAACCAGACATAAAACCACCTTGGTATGATGAGAAGCACCTTTGTGAGTATCAAAAAATAAAGGGACACACAACATCGAATTATGTTCGACTCAAAAATATCATCCAAGACCTTATTGATCAGAAGATCATCACTATTGGGGAAAAAAATGAAGATTCAACCACTGGTGATAGCATTGACAATCTCTCCACCACAATTTTTGAAAACAATAATCAAGATTTATCCATCAATGAGCACATTGAAGACATTTCTACCTCATCCAACGATCAAACCAACATATGTTAAGAGTGACTTTTCAATAATGATCAAAATCCACCAACAATACCCAACAATGATCCAATTCAAGAAATGTCAACATCACTTGACCTTGTGATTGAAGACATTGACAATCTCTCTACCACAATTGTTGAAAAAAAGGTTCAAAATCTCTCAATTGATGAGCACATTGAAAATGTTTCTACCCCATCCGATAATCAACTTACCATACATCAAGAGCCACTTTTTAGTGATCTATTCAAAGGAGTGTTAACATCATTTGATCCTATAATTGGGGATCCATCAACCAATGATCATGTTGAAAATGTCTCTACATCACCTAATGAGTTAGAGGATATATCTCAAGAAGTTATTCCAAAGCATGATCAACATCTTTCACCAAAGTCTAGAAATGGTCCTTTCCAAGACATATTGACATCTTTTTACCTCATGGTTGCAGATATTGAAAGAATGTTCAACTCAAAATTTGATCCAAGTCCACTCAAACATCAAGAGAAAATTGAGCCATTTCCCATGCCTAATGAAGACATCCAAGAACCCTTTGTAAACAATCTATCATTTGAAACTAGCCCATGTCAAGAACTTGATCTAAAGCATGTCGAAAGAAATTCCAAAATCATTCAAGATCAAGAATTTGTATCTCCAAGATACTACAATGATCTAATGGACACTCTCCTATCTATACAATATTTCACAAATGACGATCATATCCACATAGTGCATACTCATCCATCTACCCATGAGATGCATTTTGTGGATAGCAACATGGATGATCTTTATTCATAATAGGATTCCTTTACTTCTGACATTATTACACAAAAAGAGAAGGTTATTAATTCCTATAGTTAAACTAAATTATCAATAGTAGGATTAGATATATCCCAAATTCAAACTGAGGACATCATATATGAAGATATCCAGCATTATCCACTCAAGGAAACAAGTTGGATAGAACAAGACATTTTGGAGTTAGCAGAGCAGCAAATGGAAACAACATCATTTGCAATGGTCATTTATCAAAGAGTGCTTACTGAACAAGACATCTCAAAATAGGAAGAATCAAGGAACAAAGGTGCTACTACCACCATATCGAGGGAAAATATGTCTCAAGCAAACATCAACATAGGGAGCACGAAGAATCCTTATGATGAAACTGATGTCAATACTACAACTAGCCACATCATGAATCTTCATCCATCCATCACCCCATCCAAAAATTGGGACCAACATCAAAAGAAATATTTGAATCAAAGTACGAAGAACATTATAAAAAAAGAAGAAGTTGGAAAGCATAATGGACAAATCAAATATAAGTGGATACCAAAGAAAACTTATCCCTATCAAACTCGATCAGTCAAAGAAACTATGGGGCAAAATAAAAAAGAGAAAAGTATCCATCAAAGATTTCCACAAAGGAAACAATAGGCTTCTCAAGCAACATACAAAGTATATCAAGTTGTTGGTCCTAATTCCCTTCACACTTTCGTATCCACCCATCATTGCTCATCTTCCCAAGTTTGGAAAGTCAAAGGTTCTAAACTATCAACCAATCCATCTTTTATCCCTAAACACACTCCATTCATGCCTCCATGCGTGATATCCAATTCTCACAGTAACCATGCACTGGCAGCCACCCTTCATCATAATGATTTAGAAGGCACTTTATCATGATGTGCACACAAAGACAAAGTTAACTCCTGTATCAACAAAGTCAATTAGGAATCTCAAAAGTTGTATACAAGTGCACATATCTTGGCAAAGTAGCTTCTTCAAGCAGGATATTGATGGCACATTATGACGAGGGAATCTACATCGATACCACTAGGCAGTTCAGCATAAGCTTAAAATCTTTTGTAGAAAAATACAAAACAACAATAAAAAATATGAAAATCCAAAAAAAAAAGAAAAAGATTGAAAACAATAAAGAAAAAAAAAGTCATCCTCTAGTGAAAACCGCATGGGTGGCACTTTGGATAGGTACCATGATGAAAACTTGGGAAATAGGCGTCATGTGTAGAATTGAGCATCTACGTGCACTAGTTCAGGTGGAAGCATCTCATCCCATCCATAATAAACCCAACATTACATCCATCTCAACCATAATAAATCCCCTCGTCCATTAACCATTTATCCAGTCCATTTGCATATATTTGCATCCATAGTCTGAGTTATCTTGATCTTGACAAAGGGTATGTGCAGGATCATGATGGGCCAAAAAAGTGGCAATATGTAAGTGATATGATGGCCCATGTGGCTGACCACTTTTTTTTTACCCAAAATTGATGAAATGAAAAGGGTTTTTAAAGGAGATTCTCATATTTCCACCAATATAAATTATGTTTTACTTTGAATTTAATAAATAATTATTATTAATTTTCTATTTGAATTACGACTAAAGTCTTAATTGATAAGTTGATTGAAAAACATCTATATCTTTCAAACAGTATCACAATTTTTGAATCCAAAACATGTGTCACATTCTATTCTTTGCATACTATAGGATTAAAAAAAAAAAATCATGAAGTTTTGACCAAGTTAAGGTGGTTAGACATCGAGTTTTCATATTTTTAAAAATTTGTAATAAAAATTCATAATTAATTATTTATTTGGAAAAAAATTACAAAAAAAAAATGCATCGCATCCAAACATGAGTCCTCTACTTATATCTAAAATCTTATAAAAAAGTATTATCATTTTATTGTGGTTAGGGTGGTTAGACAAACACCTACTTATTTTTCCCTATAATTTAAGTACTATTGCATTGAAATTTCAAATTTTCACCAAATAGATTTTTTTTTTTTAAAATAAGCCTAGTAGTTTAGAAACTACATTCAATTTGCTACAGATTCTATTCTTACATATTTTTCAAATAATATAGATTACTTATTCAAATTTTTACGTCAAGTTTCCTAACTCTGATTTTTTTTGAATTTTTTGCCACTTAAGGGCCTATATTTTCCATGATGATCCTGCACATACCCCAAAGTTTGGTGCACACTTTATACTTGCTCATGGTAGACATTTGGGCATGGGTCATTTTCATTGATCCTATCATACCTGGCATTATCTGAGCCATGAAACATTATCCAAAAGAGCATTCTTTATCGGAACACCATATATTATCACAAGATAATCCTTGGAATCTTTTGCGTGCTTACCATATCCATCCATCCACACACCTATCCAATCATCCATTCATGACATTTCAAACATTGCTAGACACTAGGGGTAGATATTTACATCTTGCTTCAAGAATAAATCTTGACATATATCCTCCAACTTATGTGGTGATCCAAACATTGGAAAAATGTGAAATCAAATTGCTCAAGCAGTTATGAGCCAAAATCCAAATCACTAGTCCATGGCATATTTTGACAAGAAGATGTTCTTTATCAAGCTTTATCTTTCATCTAATATCAATCTAAACAATCAATATTAGTCACATCTAATGCATACTTCAACATCACATCAAAACATTCAAAAAAATTTTGTTCCAAAACCAAGCTTCAATATCCTAATCAATCAAATCCAATCCATCTTGAGATATTTGTCCCAATCCTTATGTTTATTAACACTATCCTTGCATTGTTGTGTATCCTCAACAATGTTATCATCATCAATCCTCCATCATCTTGGGATATCCATCCTAATCCTTGTGTTGCTTAACACTATCCTTACATTGTTGTGTATCCTCAACAATGCTATCATCACCAATCCATCGATCTGATCAATCAACCCTAGCTTGGTTTTCAACAAAATCCAAAAACAGAGCACTGATATCATCATGCATATCCATATCCAAATTTCCAAAATCATGTGAAAATCCAAAAACATTCAAAACAAATAAAAAATCCAAAAACACTCAAAAAAATTAGAAAATGCCAAAAGCATGGTGTTTGAACTATGTCATCTGTGAGCTTAAACGTAGGCAAGGCTAATCTTTGATTAGCCCCCGAGACACAAAATCCAAAAACATTCATAAAATCTCATAAAACCCCAAAAAAATTGGAAATTTTTAAAATCAAAACATTTATAAAATCTTGAAAATACCAAAAACAACCTCAAAACATTTAAAAAAAACACCAAAAAATCCAAATATTTGAAAAAATCCATCCGTCTGGGTTCCCTTTCACTCACAATAATCAATCATCCATAATAAATCAATCGTCACCTTCATCCTTTCCCAATGCAAACAGAAACAAGCATAACAATCAGCAAAAACAAAATTCAAACGCAAAATCGAAGCAACATACCTTTAAACGCAAAATCAAACTCTCGATCATTTGCAAAGATGTCAATCGACCTTATATCAACAGCCTTTTGAACAACCTATCAACTTGCCACCATCCACTAACATTTCCTAGGATGTATCCTTCCTACTATGGGCATTATCTTTTGGAAAAACACTTTGGATAAACAAAACAACATGCCACCATCCACTAACATGTCCTAGGATGTATCCTTCCTACAATGGGCATTATCTTTTGGAAAAACACTTTGGATAAACAAAACAACATGCCACCATCCACTAACATTCCTAGGATGTATCCTTCCTACAATGGGCATTATCTATTGGCAATCGTTTCAGTTCTTATTCTAAACAAAAAAAATCCCTTTGGCTAGAGGTATGAAGAACATTGACTTGTTTGTGTGGTTGATCTTTCCTTTTTTATTTATCTTATTATGCTCATTCTAATGACCTCTCGATGATGTTTAATCAAAGCAATTTAGAGAGAAAGGAATGGGGCAACGATCATTATCTTTTTGTCTACTATGCTTGTTGGATGTTCTTGCAATATAACCTGGTGAATACTTGCTTTGTTAGGTGCATCCTAGCAAGGTTTCCATATATTAGGTGTGAACAAGAATACTCCTATCTATTTCTTGAGTCAAAGTCCATTGCACTAGGTACAACACCATCCTGGTTCTTTATACTTTGATGCATCGTATCTATGTGTGTTATCAAACATAAGGTAAATAGCCCTTTTAAAGTCCGAATTCCTAATAAGAAAATCATCCATCTCTCATCATCATCTCTAATAAATTTGGCTTGTTGAATCCTCTTGTCATCATCTCATTTCTTCTTTTTTGTGCTAACATCATACCTGGATAGTTAATCATCATCACCAATGCATCCATCTTGCATCCGCAAACCATCAGCATACTGCATATCATATCATATCATATAAGAAACACTAATCATCTCATATGCATGTTCATCATCATAATATAGATCTGTTAGTCTAAGCATCTCATAAAACCATACATTTGCATAAAACATCCATTGCATAATCATATAGGCATCATCACATCATATCATCATTTAATTTGTTTAGGATAATATAGATTGGTTATTCTAAGCATCTGAAAACCATCTCATTTGCATCATCATCAAAAACCATCCATACGTCCATCTTGAACCTCTTTATCACGAGATCGGCCCTCAAATCGAATCTTTTTGCTCGATCTCTCGAGGGGGCAATGTACTAGTGTACTTCTTTCTGCTAGGGCATCAATTTTTTTTAAAAAATTGAATTTTGATCGTGACAAATTTATTTTTTGAACCAATGCAGCAAGTACATTGCTTCAAAGAGAGGGAAAATGTAGACATGCAAAATTGACGTCATGCATGTAATCTAGATTCACTAATTCGATGTCGTCCATAATAATCCCGTTATCATCATTTTCCCTCTTTAATTAAATAAATCATCTTTTGTTTAATTAAATCTTGAGTCATACTCCTTAAATCAAATAAATCAATTTTATTTAATTATCTTCAAATGTTCCTCATTTTAATTAAATAAATAAAATTTATTTAATTAAATTACTAATGCATCAATTTCCTCCCATTTGATTTAAATAAATCCAATTATCTAAGTCAAAAGTCAAAATCACCTAATCTTCACTTAAATTAATCAAACTATGGTTAATACTAATCCTAATCCTCTTTTCTCTAGATTTTGTAACTTTTGCTCATAAATTAATTCAATTGATTTATTAATTCATCATTTTCATTCAAAATGACATCTTTGAGGGAATATTCTTCCAGTTTGAATTTTCCCTCCCACATGTTTTGTCCCTTCCAACATAGCATTAACTCCCCTCTTACATGTCCCCCGCTTGGCATTTAAGACTTTTCTTCTCCCTCTAACAAGCCATCTTTTGAATTTCAAATCTCCCCCTCTTTGGCACATTGCCCAAGACATACACAACCTTCATCCTATCACATCTTGAAAAATGGCATCTTGTCATTGGTTTGTCTTTTGTCCCACATTCTTCATATCTTGCATTTTTCTATCATTCTATTCTATAAACAGAGAACCTCTCTATTGATTTAATCCTCCACAAATCTACAACTTCATGCAAAGTTACTCTCTTCACATTGAGAGCTAATTTTGTCCATTATCTTAGCATTGCATCTTCAAAATTGGCTTATTAAGGATTGGGAAAGGGCTTCTGTACACAAAAACACCAATCCACTATGAGATAGGATTTACTTCATGTTTTATATGCTTTAGTTATCTTGTCATTTGTTTGCATTTTGAAGCATGATGTATTATTTCATAGGGATGTTGAAGATTTGTTTTATTTTAAAACACTAAGCATGCTAATGTATTGTTTAGAGTTTTAGCCATTTGCAAATTTTCACATCCACGCTATCATTCACCACCTTAGTCTAATCTTCCACTAATGTTCCTTTACACCATGGTATAAACTACAATTTTGAAATCATACACCAAGATCATTTTTTTTGTACTCTCTCCTCTACTAATAGATATAATAATGATGATCAATACATAAGCGTGTTCGATGGTAGTAATTTGAATTCAAGAACTTTTAAATCATAAAGTAAAACACTAAAACGAAATCCATGGGAAGGTAAGTTTGGAGAAATAAGTTAACACAATGAAGCTAAAATTATAGGAGGTCTAGAAATATCAAATTTACCAAAAATACGGGAGGAAAAATTCCCATAAGATTTAAATCTATGATTATTAAAATGACTGAAAAAATTAAGCTCAAATAACCTTGATTGAGTTATGAGTTGGGAATGATAATAAATTGAAAATATGTCTGTGAAATCATACGCAAGAGATAAAATGGAATCTGTCTCAAATCAATGAAGGAGTGTAGATGTTGAAAATATGTAGAATAGATTTGTCATGGTATAAAATTGATTCCATTTATGAGGTGACCATCATTGACTATCTACATTGATCTGAAAATATTATGGTTGAAACCTAAGTGACTTTTGTTCAACCTCGAGTGATGCAAATTGCTCTTTAGTCCATACATATTTTCGAATAATTAATTAGAAATGTGTCTTTTATATTAAGTAAAATGTTTAAAAATAGGTGTAAATAAAGATAAGGTTGAGTAAAATGTTTAGAAATAAGTGTTTATGAGAATAAGTATAAATGGATAGGGATTAGGAAATTAATCAAATTTAACACAAGAAAATGTCACTAACCAATAAATAATTTAACTCAAGAATATATCACTTATTGATAAATAAATGTATTGAATTGACTAACGAAAAATGAAAAAGAAAATTGTAAATTACATGAACATTCTAATTTTATTATTACACTACTAAAAATAATAAATATTAATTTAAATAAAACATTATTATAAACTAAAGTTAGAGATGACACTTTAATCATATAGATATTAGTTGATAATAGTTAAACATTGAATATTCAAAATGGGGTCACAGAAATCCATGATTAAATTTGACATTTAACTCTTAATGAAAAATAAATTTCCATTATAGCTGTTCACTCAGCTTTGTTACACAAATTTCCTATCCTTATATTTTTTTCTGATTGGCTAATAATTTCCTCTTTCATTTGATTTTCCGTGGAAGTAAAGTATCTCATGAATTAGTTTTATAATCATATAATCATTAAAATAAAGCCTTGAATGCAATCACTTTCATAGTGAAGCATAATGGGTAAAGTCTGTCAACTGTGATTGCAGGATATCTAATGAACAAATGAATTTTTGGAGTAGTTGGATTGATATTTGTTTTCTTTTTATCTCTTAAAAGTGAAATGATACCAAACTGCAATTGATTAAACATTGTTGTCAATGGACTGCTCTTATTCTGTTGGCTGTCAATGAATAGAAAAAAGATTCCTCTAAGGAGAAAGCAAGATAAATCTATTCAAGACAAAAGATTTCTCTTAAAGTGATTCTTTTGCGGTCAACGAGCGACCTGGTAGCTGACTCAGTTTATAGTTTGATATTGTCCATTTTCTGTTTATCTAATTCCCTTCATTCATTTGATTAAACCTTGCACGCAGTTGTCTAACAACTACATGTGGAAGATGGTCTAACGGCTATTTTTTCTGTTTTTTCATTCGATTTCATTGCGTACTAGACCTAAGAATCAATTATTATTTTCATTGGATGTACCCTCCGACCTAATTTCAGTTCTAAAGAGGAGAGGGGCCCAGTACTTAAGAGCTCTTTTTTATTGTTGGTATAGTAGGGGAGAGGGGCCCATAGTGAAGCGGGGTCCAATAGTGGGGATAGAAGTAGTCCTTAGTGGGCCCTATAGTGGAGCATCTTATTATCCAATTACAAAACACTTTTTCTCCATAAAGTACACAAACTAACAAATCGTGTGATGCCACATCAGCGCACCAATAAAACATGACTTAGTGCACCACTATTGGTCTCACTTTTTCTTTTGGGCATATTTGGATACCTCAACAAAAAAAATGTTGATGTGGCATGATATTTGATGATGTGGACCTAAAAGGAAATATAGAAGCATGTGAGTTGCCAAATAAACTATTGTACAAAATTGGAAGTGATTTGAAATTTCCACATAAGATTTTGAGAAACACGAAGTTAGGGTGCTCCACTATAGGCCCCTCTCCCCTACTTGTTTGGTTAGTATAGTATTTGTAGTTATAGGATTTAGTCACAAAATTATTGGGTCACAATATATATGTACTAGAATACTACATATTGTCTTTTTATCTTATGATAAAAGTAAAATGTGAGTACAATAAATATCTTGTATTTTAATATGAATTGTGAAAGGTTGTCAAAATGTTTTAAATAATTTAATATTGGAGACACATTTAAACAAACCAAAGGTCTTATGAAATTCTGTGTAACCATTGCATTGTCTCAAAGTTACCTTGAATGATTACTAACCCCTCTCCCTTACAAAAAATTACAATAAGAACGCTATGTTTACTTTTTTCTTTTTACACAAAAGAAGTTGAATTTTCATGGTGAATTTCCTTAAACTGTAACTTTAAAATTTGATTTTAAAACTAGAGTTAATGAGCCCAATATGATGTATATAAATTTTTATGTTTCCTTCAAATGCTTTTTACAACTCTATGCTCATTTTATACTTAAATAATATTTATAGAAATTAATTGTGTAGTGTGTGGCTATATTAGAAGAGACATTCTTTACTCAATGTTGGCCTAGGTGTTTGTATTTTTTAACCTTTTTAATTATTTGGTTTATGTTAGTTTGTAACAGAAGTAATGCCTAGTATTTTTTTAAAGACCAATCCCTCAAGCCTTGAGTTTTCTTTGGTAACTACTCACCCAAGAGTGATAAATCACCTAGATAAAACAATTTTAAAATTTTGGAATGCATACTTTCTTACCTACAATGGCAATACTCAATCATGTGTATTCTATTTGTACATATTTCTTATATACCATTTTTATTGCTCTTGATCATATAGTGTGCATTGAGATATCAATAGTCAACTTGTGGCTATATTACTCTTAATTAAGTTAAATGATCATTAATATAGTCTTAAATAGGTAGTTAAGTTAGTTGGGGTACTATCCATGGCATAGGTAGGGTACATACAGGAGCTAGTGGTTAGTTTATGATCATGATATTGTGAATTGTGTTATTTGTGATTAATTTTAGAGAATTGCCCAGTAAAAGAGACTTATTAATTTCAAATGTTTTCAAGTATTTCTTGCATTTTTCTATTATATTATTTTATTGTAATAGTTATTTCATTACAAGTGAGATCTAGGCCCTAACTAGTAAGTTATAATAAATTCTCTATGATCTTACTTTAGTTTATTTTGTGTATTTTATTCAAAAAATATTTTTTTCACATCATCGTAGGGGCTAAATTCTTTAGATTAATTGAATTTTATTTGTGTAATTTATTCAAAAATTAATTTTCCACACCATTGTAGGGACTTCTATAATGCCCCAATCCACACACCTAGGACATTAGCCAACTGAATTTTTTTTAAAGAATAACACTATGATATGACATCATGTTAGGTTGTACAACAACATGCACACAAGTGTTGTACAAAGCTCAACATCACAAGAACACTAACACCACAAATGAAATCACCATTACTATAAGTGAGGTGGTACAAGTGGAATACTTACCAAGAATGTGATCAATTCACTATGATGGACATATGAGAGAGTGTAATGAAACCAAAATAAAAATTAGCTACTAACCCATTATTGTGCTCTCGTAAAGGAACACAATTTTAGGTCAAAAGAATCATCAATCTTGAATCCAAACCAAAATACACTTTAAGACACAAACAATACCTAACCATAATGTAAGAAAATCACAAGAAGTTGCCTTACAAGGAGGTATAATCCCTCCACCAATTAAAACAACATAGGGTTTCTTTCAAACAATGAAACACTTTCCATTATAAAAGATACCATAACTCTCAAGAAACAACACTTGTAAGAAAAGTGAAAACATGGAAAGACTCACCAAATCAATGGAAACAATTTTCATGACTAATTTCTTCTCAAGAAATGGTGAAAAAAACCCACTACCTAACAAAGTAAGGGACACCAACATGCTAGAGGACTATAGCTCCTATAATGGACACTAGCATGCCGTGAGTATACTACCACCTAGGAAGGACACTAGTGCACCTCTCCATAGGTATCAAAAAATGGATTAGCTTCCTAGAACTATGTTGATGTCAAAAGATGTGCTAGAGTTCTAAATCTACATTGTAGTCCTAACCAAATATTAAATGAATGATTGCATCTAGGTCTTATACCCAAGGAAAAAACATAGAACTAACAAAAATAATAATTCAAGAAGAGACTCCAAAATAATTCTAAGGGAACAAGGGACCAAGGAAATAGTCTTGAAACACCTTTTGAGCCCTTCAACCCAAGGGAGAACAAAAATTACACCACCAAATGGTGGGTTCTTGATGCAGGAGCATCCAGTGGTGTAAGGGCAATCTTGCATCACCCAAAAATAGTTAAATTTCAAGTTTCTCAATTTTTAGATGTTTTTACATTTTTGGATACACTTTTCATCATAATGAAATTCCAATGTTATGGTTTTTATTTTCTGTTCCTGGGTTGAAAGATATTGCAGTTTTAGTTTCTCAGATTTGCACCTGAAAATATTTCAAGTTAGATTTGAGGCACTTAGAGTTCCCAGAACGACCCCAAAACTTGCCAAAATTGGCATGGAAAATTTCAAGCGCATTATTGACTTTGAGACCTTTCCAATGGTTCAAACGGTTTGCAAATTGGAGTCCTGGATCAAAAGTTATGGCCCCAGGAAGGTAGCGCACTTTCTAGATGATACAATTGCAAATGCTCTTTTGAAATTTGAACTTCATGTTGTAAATTTTCGGTGCCAAACCGCCTAAACTCAAATTTGAATGTTGTTTTGGCTCCAAAATAATGAGGAGCTCTATTTATGGGTGGGTTTCTAATTTTTGGGTAGCTTTTTGGGGACAAGCTCGCATATTGCGAAAAGGTTATTTTGTAGCTTTCTATAACTTGCATGTGTTGTAGAACTTGGGGATTTGAGATCCTCTACATGAAAGAAGCTCCATTTTCTGAATAATAAAATTATTCTCTTATTTGTGGGCTATTTTTTGTGTCTTGAGTTGTGCCCTCATCAAGTGGTATAAGAGCAGGTTTTCTTGAGCGTGTGGATAGATCGCCGATCGTGAGGCAGTTCGCACCAAGACCGTGGTTGTGGGTCAAGGTCAAGAAAGATGCCTCCAAGAGTGATTCTTGGTAGGTGTGGTGGTACCAAAGGTGGTAGAGGCGGTAGAAATTCTGGTGGAAGAGATGCACTGGTAGCCCTCCAGAGACAGATTGATGCTTTATAAGAGCAGTTGAGAAGAGCGTTAAACTCGAGGGAGGAAAGTGAGGATGAAGGAGAGGAAGAAGGTTCAGATGTAGAAGAGGAAGAAGAAGCAATTGATCAAGATAAAATGGGCTAATAAGGGCCATTTCGAAGATCGGGAAAAGACCCAGAGTAGAAGTCCCCAGTTATTCCGAAAGTCTGAACTCGGAAGAGTTGATCGACTGTATCAACGAGGTAGAAGAATATGTTGAGTATGAGGAAATAAAGGACCCAGATCGGGTTAAGTTTGCGAAAATGAAGCTGAAGGGCCATGCCAGTATTTGGTGGAAAGAGGTCTAGTTGGAAAGAAATGAAAGAGGAAAAGGCAAGATCACCAAATGGGATCGCATGGTAGAGAAATTGAAGAAGTAGTTCATACCAGTGGACTACGAGTTAGATCTATTGAAGAAATTGTAAGGGTTGAAGCAATGAAGCAGATTTGTGAAAGAATATACTGAATATTTTCACAAGATAATCATCAGAACGGGTCACACACATGCCAATAAGGAGAAGGTAGCCCGATATCTTAATTGGATACGACCAAGCATTCAGGAGGAGTTAAGCCTAGTCAGAATGACCACCATTGAGGATGTGTATCAGTTTTCTCTAAAGGTGGAAGAGAAGCTGAACAAAAGATTTGATGGCAAGCAAAAATGACGAGGAGGTCAAAGTAGAAGGGGCAGTGGAAGACCTTCAAGAAGCTGAAATGATGATGAAAAGAAAAGTGAAGATGTGGGTACCAGCCAAAGCCAAAGGAATGACAACTTCTACCACCCTCATGATCAAAATATTGGTGATGAAAGAGGTAGAGGACGAGGGAGATATGGAAAAGGATCTGGAAGAGGTGGTTTCAGAGGAACGTGTTTCCAATGTGGTGAAGAAGGGCATCGAGCCTATGAATGTCCACAACACCAAGGAAGGGAAGACAAAAGGCTAGAAGGTCGTGGAAGGGTTGTGCATGTAGACGAGGAGGCCCAATCTGAACATTCAAATGATGCTGAAAGGGGAGAAGCACTAGTGACTGAGGAAAAGGAACCAGAACAGAGGAAGAATCTGTTTCGCAGAAGGTGCAAGTGTGAAGGAAAATGTTGTGATGTCATTATTAACGGTGGGAGCACTGATAATCTGGTGTTAGAGGATATGGTCACAAAGTTGAAGCTAAAGAGGGAAAGGAACCTGCATCCGTATCGGATTTCCTAGTTGCAGAAAGACCACAAAGTTTTGGTCAGTGAGCAGTGCCTAGTAAAGTTCAAGATCAGGAGCAACCATGATGAGGTACTATGTGATATCATGCCCATGGATGCATGTAACATGTTGTTGGGGAGGTTGTGGCAGTTTGATAGGCAAGCTATACATGATGGCCATGCAAACACTTATTCCCTGACAAAGGATGGGGTTCATCACAAGTAGATGGTATGAAAATTTTTAGAAGGTATGAAGCATGAGCATACATGTGTTATGCATTGATTCCTAGAGTAAGGAGGATAGTGAGAAGGTTCCTGAAGAAGTTTCTGGGATGTTGGATGAGTTTCAGGATATTGTTTCTGATAATGTACTTGAGGGTTTACCGCCAATAAGGAAGATTTGTCATCAGATTGACTTGATTCCTGGAGCCAGTTTGCCAAATAAGGCAGCTCATAGAATGACTCCAGCAAAAAAAGAGGAGTTGAACAGAAAAGTTCAAGAGTTGTTGAGAAAGGGTTTGATACGGGAGAGTTTGAGTCCATGTGCAGTACCTGCAGTACTAGCACCAAAGAAGGATGGGGAGTGGAGGATGTGTACAGATTCCCGAGCCATAAACAAGATAACAATCAGATTTCCCTAAGGATGGATGACTGATGGTGTTTGAGTGGAGCTCAGTACTCACAAAGATTGATCTGAAGTGGATATCACGGATCCAGATTAGAGGGAGATATGGAAGACTTCCTTCTAGACAAAGGAGGGCTGTCTGAGTGGTTATTCATGCCTTTTGGGCTAACCAATGCACCGAGCACATTCATGCGGCTCATGAATGAGGTACTAAAAGAATTTCTGGGAAGTTTTGTTATTGTATATTTAGATGATATTTTGATTTTTAGTAAGACTTTGGATGAGCATTTAATGCATATTCGCCTTTGAGAAGTTAGAGAAAAGAGAAAAACCAGAAGTCGAGTTTTGTGAAGAGGAGTTAGTGTACTTAGGTTGTTGTCTCAGCCAAGGTCTCAAGATGGACCGGAGAAGGTGAAGGCTATTGAATGGCCTACCAAGAACTACTACCGAGGTGAGATCTTTCCATGGTTTGGCTAGTTTTTATAGAAAGTTCATTAGAAACTTTAGTAGTATTTGTGGATCCCTGACTGAAACAATGAGAGGATAGAAAAGAATTCAAGTGGAGCACTAGAGTGGCAAAAAGTTTTGAACTGCTGAAGGTGAGAGCAACCTTTTCTAGCCCTCCCAGATTTCAACAAGGTGTTTAGGTGGATTGTGATGCCAGTGGTTGTGCCATTGGAGTAGTGTTGAGACAAGAAGGTAAGCCCATTGCCTATTTCAGTGAAAAGTTAAATGATGCCAAGAGAAAGTATTTTGTATATGATCAGGAATTTTATGCAATAGTTCAAGCATTAAAGAAATGGAGACATTATTTGTTGCCAAAGGAATTTGTTCTATATACTGATTATTAGGCCTTGTAGTACCTAAATAGTCAAGCAAAGTTAAATCAGAGGCATATGAAATGGGTAGAGTTTTTGTAGAGTTATACCTTTGTTTTGAAACATAGGAGTGGAAAGTCAAATAGGGTTGCAGATGCCTTAAGTAGGAGGCATACATTAATGACAAAGATGTAGATTGAAGTGGTTGTGTTCAATGAACTCAAGACATTGTATGCAAAAGATCTTGATTTTACAGAGGCTTAGAAAGCTTGCAAGAAACCTATTATAGTGGACAGGACAAGGTGGCTGGATTTAATAATCTAGGATGGCATGTTATTTAAGGGAAGTCAATTGTGTATCCTGAGGAGTTCCATGAGGGAGAACCTGGTAAAGGAGAAGCATAGTGGAGGAATGGCAGGACATTTTGGTTGGGATAAGACCATTGCCATTATTAGTGAGCATTATTATTGGCCTCAGTTGTCACAGGATGTGAAGAAGTTTGTACAAAGCTATAGGGTATGTCAGATGGCTAAAGGAGTGAGTCAGAATACATGCTTATATCAGCCCTTACCTATACCAGAGAGGCCATGGGAGGATATAAGTATGGACTTTGTTCTTAGTTTGCCAAGGACACAATGAGGGAATGATTTAGTCTTTGTGGTGGTTGATAGGTTTTCGAAGATGGCACATTTCATTCCATGTCAGAAGACCCATGTGATGCAGTCCACATTGCTGACTTGTTCTTCAAAGAGGTGGTGAGGCTGCATGGTCTACCAAAGAGTATTGTTTTAGATTGTGACACCAAATTTGTGGGGTACTTTTGGAGGAACTTGTGGAAGAATTTGAAGATAGAGTTGAAGTTCAGTTATGCACACCATCCACAAATAGATGGGAAGATAGAGGTTGTTAATAGGAGTCTGGGTAACCTACTGCGATGTTTGGTAGGAGATAAAACAAAGGGATGGGACTTCATCTTACCCCAGGCAAAATTTTTTTACAAAAATTATGTCAACAGAAGAACTGGTAGATCAACATTCCGGATTGTACATGGAGGTAGCTCCAGAACAACTCCAGAATTGAGGAAGATGGACCAAGAAAAGAAAATAAGTGCTGAAGCCAAAGATTTTTCAGAGCACATCAAGAATACAAGAACACATTAATAAGATGAATATGCAATATAAGGCTAAGGTAGATCAGAAGAGGAGGTATAAGGAGTTTTAGATTGGTGATGAAGTGATGGTCCACTTGAGGAAAGAAATGTTTCCAGTGGGAACATATAACAAATTGAAGATGAAGAAATTCGGTCCCTATAAAATTTTGAAGAGGCATGATTCAGGGAATGCATATGAGGTAGGGTTGTCAGATGGATTCAACATTTCCCCTGTGTTCAACATTTTAGATTTGACAGAGTATCATGAAGGTGGCACAGAGGAAGTACCAATGGTGGAACAGTGTGGGATTCCAACACCTACTTCAGAAAAGGAGATTGAAGAAATCCTGGATAGTCGTGTGGGTAGGAGTACCAGGAACAGGTAGTATGAAGAATATCCGGTGAAATGGAAAGGGAGGTCTATTGAAGATTCATCTTGGTTGCTTAAGGCAGAGGTTGACCATTTGGGTTTTCCTCCACCATCTGAGACGTGATGGGGTCACTTCTCAAATTACCCTGGGTGTCTGATGCAGGAGCATCTAGTGGTGTAAGGGTAATTTTGCATCACCCAAAAATAGTTAAATTTCAAGTTTCTTAGTTTTTAGATGTTTTTACATTTTTGGATACCCTTTTTGTCATAATGAAATTCCCAATTTACGATTTTTATTTTCTGTTCCTGGGTTGAAAGATATTACAGTTTTAGTTTCCCATATTTGCACCTGAAAATCTTTCAAGTTAGATTTGAGCACTTAGAGTTCTCAGAATGGCCCTGAAACTTGCTGAAATCGGTGTAGCGCATTTCAAGCATGTTATTGACTTTGAGACCTTTCCAACGGTCAAACGGTTTGCGAATCGGAGTCTCGGATCAAAAGTTATGGTCCCGGGAAGTTAGTGCACTTTCTAGAAGATACAATTGCAAATGCTCTTTTGAAATTTGAACTTCATGTTGTAAATTTTTGGCCCCAAACCGCCTAAACTCAAATTTGAATGTTGTTGTGGTTCAAAAATAATGAGGAGCTCTATTTATGGGTGGGTTTCTAATTTTTGGGTAGCTTTATGGGGAAAAGCTCGCATATTGCGAAAGGGTTATTCCATAGCTTTTTGTAAGTTGCATGTGTTGTAGAACTTGGGAATTTGAGATCCTCTGCATGTAAGAAGCTCCATTTTCTGAATAATAAAATTATTCTCTTGTTTGTGGGTTATTTTCTATGTGTCGGGCTGCGCCCTCATCAGTTCTCACACACACAACCCTAAAATTTGAGATATACCACATAAAAATCAACCAAAGTTGAAAAATTTATAACATAATAGATTCATTTTTATCTCAAATCTGAATTTTCTCTAATTCTATTTTACCAATATAAGTAGAATGAAAGAGTTCATATGAATCCACATGAACATTATCTACACCAATATCACTTGAGAAAACATGAAAATAAGTATAGATCCACCATCATTTATGTGGGAGGTTTACATTTCATCCAATTAAAAGTTCCAACATGCAACATATTACAAGTGAAAAAGAGGATTGAGTCATAAATTGTACATTTTAGATAATTTTACAAAGACGATAGAAATTGAGGCAATGTGTAGAGAACCTGCACTTGCACATTAATTGAAGTTTCTCCAAGATGAAGCCTCCACGAACTCTAATGCCCAATTTTAGTTCTATGCCATTGATCATGTGGTACTGTTAGGTCTACCCCATCATTCTAAGATATAGTCAGTTAGGCGCAAGAACATTCACACAAAAAAATGGAACATGGATCATAAACACACCAATCAATGAGAACAATCTTAATATCCACATGAAATTAAATGAGATTATAAATAATCATCATATCATACATGTGATACAAGAATGATCGATATAAAATATATACAATCCAACATGCATGATCATCATAAATGCATACTAGGGTAATAAGGAGTATCATCCAATCACAACATAAACATTCTCAAGGGGAAAGCCTCACCAAAAATAAGAATGATGGATAATCCACATCACACAACATAAATATTCCAATTAAATAAACCAAAAATGTAGGCATAAACATGTTCATAGATGATGCCGTCTATCCACAACACGGCTAGACATGGGTCTCACATTTGACACAATTTCCAATGACATGAAGGATGATGAACATAGAGAAAGGAAATGATCGTCATCATTGGAGCATGAAGGTATTTGATTTTTTACTTGATTATGTATGCTCTCTCACCATGTAAAAGGGATAACCAAGTGATATCCACCACCCCACTTGGGTGTGGCATGTCCCTAGCTAGTCATACAAAGCCTATACAAGTGCTCCAAGTATGTTTCCACCATATATCCCAATACATTTTAATTACCCCATTATTTTTAAGTTTTCATTTAATAAATCTACACATTGTAGCCACGAAGTCACTTCTAGACTTGGAGCAACATCTAGAGCCATTCATTCCTAGCCCTATACCTCAAATCCCAACTTCATAAATTCAAAATGCTATTTGAGCATATTATAGATTTTAGTGCACAAAATTAGGCCAAAAAAATTAACATGGTCTCAAAATCTTCTAAATAAAAAAATATTAATCAGACTTATTTTCCACATTACAATTAATCCATAATTTCAAATATTCAAAATTATTTTTTAACTTGAAAAAAATTATAAAATTTTAAAAACCTCATTAAAAAAATGCTTCAATATTTGAAATATTTAAAATAAAAATAAAAATATACCCTTTTGTTCTAGACAATTTGATCAATTTAAATAATGATCTGATGAAATATTAATTAATTCAATAAATCAATAATAGGTGGATGGTTTCAAAAAGAAGAACATCTTTTCCTCCTCCTTTCTTTATTTTATAATTCTAATTTCATTTTCACTTTTGTGTTATTGATGAACAGAATTTTCATTCTCTTCTAAATTAAATTGTTTCTAAATTAAGTGGAACAATTATATATCATATATGTGTTTTGTTTCTTGGTATACAATGTAGTCTTTCAAGCTGATTCTTGGAAGCCCAGGACAGGCTGTAATATCAAGCCTGACCCCTTACAAGCCTGGGCACTTTCAAAAGTAAACTTGGGCAGACAAATAAAGCAATATAGGAACAAGAAAGAGCTGGAATTTAAACACAAGTGTTGTTGGAACAAAACAAGCTATTAAGTGTTATTGAAATTGCATGTGTGAGATCAACAATAAAGTTGTTTTGTGCAGTGGACATTACATAATCTGGTTGATAATAATGGATCTTAAATCCTGGGTGGATGATCCTGGGCCATGGCTGCTGATAATAACATCAAACATGCGGTGCCGCAAAATGATATTTTCGATGAATAAATTATCGTTAACGGTTGCGGTCTTGATTCTTGATGAAGGTATCTCAGTGAACTCTGTGAATGCAGATCTGGATTCTTGAATAATTAAGTCTGGATGGATCACTCATGTTTATCAGATCATCATCTGGACTAGACTCTCAAGACTATCCCACCTTTACAAGATGGGGGTATCTTGGTCGAGAAGTTATTGAGGAAAATCCATCTCATATGTTATACCAAGATGAAAGACCAGCAGTTGAATTACCAATGGATGACAGAAGCAAGGGTCTGCAAATGATACTCACAATGGGCTATGACAGAAATCAAAGACTTGGAAAAAATGATAATGGGCTTATAATACCTATCATGCCACAAACACGACCGATAACAAATCTTGGCCTTGGATGTACCCTTCTGAGTATAACCATATGTGGCTGAAGTCCACCAGTTAGAATGGTTAATAATCCTCCTCATCCAACCCTAGTAGAACTACACTTACCAGTGTCTACAGGTAGAGTCATAGATAACTTTACATTCAATATAACAAATGTTTGTAGTAGTAGTGATGACAAGGATACCATGACCAACTTACCTAGGCTATTTGAGGATACCACTCTTTGCATGATTAGAACCCTATCTTTTGAAACAGACCACCAAGATCATGAGATTTGCCTAGTATATCCCCAACTCATCGACTATGACCAACAAGGACCACCAGTTCTTGATGCATTTGAAAAAGATGAGGCACTCTTAGAATTCATGCCCGACTATAGGATAACATTCTAGATGGGGACCACAAAGCAGGGTTCATAATAGAGATAGAGACACATGCCTATTATGGGGAAACAATTGAATCCCTTAGTCACAAAAGTGAAAAATTAAGAATAATATCCAAGTCCTTCAATGAAAACCATATTGTGGCACTCTCCGACCGAAAAAAAGAAAAAAGATAGGATGTATCCAATGGTGAAAACCTCTCTGAGACACTCGAGGATGGGGGATTCAATCTTCCTTTAAGATCTCTTCATCAAGAAAAATCAGCAGTCTTGGCAGAAAAATGCAATCCGGTCAACCTAGGAATAGAGGCAACCCTGCACAACACATTCTATGTGGAATCACTATTATCAAAAGAGCAAGAGCTCCTAGCAACATTCCTAAGAGAAAGATAGATAAACTTCATATGGAGTTATGCTGACATGCCAGGACTTGCTCCAAATATCGTGGTTCACCACTTAGCAGTATATCCAGAAGCAAAGCCTATCAAACAAAAACTTCAAAAAATGCACCCTCAGATTGCGTTACTTGTCATTGAAATGGAGCTAAAAAAGCTATTAGATGCAGGATTCATCCGACTGATAGATTATCTAGAATGGGTGTCAAACTTGGTACCTATTTCAAAACCCGATGGAAATATCAAAATCTGCACAGACTTCAGAGACTTGAATAAGGCATGTCCAAAAGATGACTTCCCGCTTCCTAACATCGAAATGATAGTAGACATGATAGCTGGACACAAAATGTTCACTAATGGACGGATTTTAGGGTACAATTAGATCATGATAGCTAAAGAGGACCAACATAAAATAGCTTTCACTTGTCCATGGGGGACATATTGTTAGAACATGATGCCATTTGGCTTAAAGAATGCAAGAGAAACATATCAAAAGGCCATGAAATTGATATTCCATGACATGATTCATAAGATAGTCGAAGACTATGTTGATGAAATTCTAGCTAAGTCTAGAAAGAGAAAAGATCACATAGCAACCCTAAGTGCCATCTTTGACAGGCTGGAAGAGTACAAGGTTAGATTAAACCCAAAGAAGTGCTTCTTCAGCATGCAATCAGGAAAATTGTAGGATATATAGTGTCAATGAGAGGTATCGAGGTAGATCTAGCAAAGGTAAAATCAATCCTCAAGATGGAAGCACCAAAAACATTAAAAAAATTGAGAGGTCTCCAAGGCAGGCTCCAATCCATTGGAATATTCATAGCACAATTGGCGGACAAACAAAACCCATATTCTGACCTACTCCACAAGGGAGTAGCGTACAAATGGGATAACAAGTGTGAAGAGGCATTCAAAAAAATCAAAGAATATCTACTAACACCACTAGTCTTAATGCCACCAATCCCAAGAAAACCATTGATTCTATATGTGTCAGCAACAACAACAGCCCTTGGAGCTCTCCTAGCTCAGCATGACGAAAATGGAATGGAAAGGGCTATATATTACATCAGTAGAACAATGGTAGGGCATGAGCTAAACTATTCATTAATCGAGAAAGCATGCCTTGCAGTAGTGTTTGCATCACAAAAATTCAAACATTACATGTTGGCACATAAAATAAAACTCATTGCCAAAATTGACCCTCTCAAGTATCTACTATCAAAGGAAATGCTCACAGGAAGAATGGAAAAATGGGTGATGATACTATCAGAATACGACATTGAATATGTGGAGAGAAAATAAATCAAAGGCCAAGTCATCGCATATCAACTTGTAGAAGCGCCAATCTATTCAGAGAATCCCTTCGTCTCAGAGTTTCTAGATGAATCTATTTTCAATCTCAACGCAACTGACCACGAGAAACTATACTTCAATGGATCATACACGCAGTATGGATCAAGAGCTAGTGTCTTCTTCATCACCCCACAAGGGGATTGCATACCAAGGTCCTACAAACTGGCATTTCCCTGCACCAATAACACTACAGAATATGAGGCTTTAACCATAGGTCTCAGAATAGCAGTGTAGTGGAACATTATAGCTCTCAAAGTATACAAAGACTCCCAATTGATAATAAATCAAGTGAACGATGAATATCTGACTAAGGAATACAAGCCCACTCCATACAAGAAATTGATGGAGACTCTCAAAGAATCCTTCATCGAAATAACATTTGAGCAGATTCCTAGAACCAACAACATAGTAGCAGACGCCATGGCAACAATTGGATCCTTGCTCGATATCCCCCACAACATTACAAAATATGAATTCCTGATTGAGCAACTTCTTGTACCTACATTTGAGGTACCTAAATTAGAATATGTGTGCGAAATCATTGGTCTTGGCGATCCTTGGTATCACGACATTTACACATACCTTCAAATAGGAGTCATACCCACCGACCTACCCTCAAACCTAAAACGAACCTTTGTCAAAAAGGCATCCAAATTTGTCATCCTAGGAGATACCCTACTACGTTGCTTAAATGCTGAGGAGGCATTAACCGCTCTAACTGAAGTACATAATGGTATTTGTGGTTCGCACTCGAGTGGAATGACCATAGCTATGAAATTGTAGAGGATGGGGTATTATTGGCCCACAATGGAAAGAGAAGCACATGATCATGCCAGAAAGTGTCTATAATTTCAGCATGGGGACCTCATCCATGCTCCAGCTCAGGAGCTTCATCCTATCATCACACCATGGCCCTTTTCATAGTGGGGACTTGATCTTATTGGAAAAATCACACCCAGTTCATCTAACAGCCACAAATTCATCATAACCGCAATGAAGTACTTTACTAAGTGGGTGGAAGCCATACCCATGACCTACATAACTGGGAAGCAAATTTCTAAGTTCATCTTGAACTATCTCATTTGCCGATATGGTGTTCCACAAGCTATTATCTCAAATAATGGGACACCATTCAAAAATCAAGAGGTTCATGATTTATGTGAAAAATTAGAAATCCAACATTGCTTCTCCACCCCATAGTACCCCCAAGGCAATGGCCAAGCAGAAGCTACAAACAAAACCATTCCAAAAATCCTCAAGAAAATAGTCAATGATGCAGGCCGTGGCTGGCATCTGCAGCTTAATCCCACCCTCTGGGCCTATCGAACCAACATCCGCACACCCACCAGCACCACCCCTTTCTCCCTAGTCTATGAATTAGAAGCAGTACTCCCTATTGAGATTGAGATCCCATCGCTCAGGATATCACTATAGAACCTCATCATAGATGAAGAGTACCAAGTGTCAAGATTGAATGAGTTGGAGCTACTGGATGAGTGATGAATAGATGCTTTGAATCATTTGCAAGTCTACTAGAATAGACTCAAAAGGAGCTACAATAAGAAAATTAGAAGCAGGACGTTCCAAGTCAGAGAACTGGTATTAAGGGAGAATCAGAAGAATGTCCCAAACCCAAGTAGCAAAGGAAAATTTGAACCTAACTGGTTGGGACCATTCATTATCACATAAAGTTACAATTCAGGGGCATATTAGTTATCAACACCCAAAGGGGAACCTCTACAGGAGCCCATGAATAGCTCTCATCTCAAAAAGTTTTATGCCTAAATCTTTCAAGGTATAGAACCAAAAATCCAAAAAATTAGAAAATGTCCTAAAAAAATGGTTACTTTGGTGAAAACCTAGCAAATAGGCATCTTGGTGACAAAAAAACAAAAACAAAAATCCAAAAAATTTAGAAAAAAGGATTGAAAATAGTAAAGAAAAAAATCGTCATCTAGTGAAAACCACTTTGCTGGCACTTTGGGCAAGTACCTTGGTGAAAACCTGGCAAATAGGCACCTTGTGTAAATAAGCACTTTCCATCCATCAAGATCTTCATGGCTTGTTCAACATGATCCATCCATTACGCTTCCCTCATCCATCGCATTTGTATCTGCATCCATCACTCACCCACCTGCATCCGCACCATAGCTTGGTCTTGTTCCTGTATCATGATTCCTCCTAGTACTACTCGACCCATCCTCAAGGTTAGTTTGTCCTGCCTTTATCGGAGTAGTCTATTGTATCACACTGGGGGCATGTTCTAATTGGATCAGATTTGTGTATATCCTTAAAATCCTCAAATCAGAAAAATCCAAGAACATCAGAAAGTAGAAAATCCAAAAAAATCAGAAAATCAGAAAATCCAAAAACATAAAAAAATCATCAAAATCCCAAAACAAGGTCATCTTGTCGAACCACATCGTCTTTGAGCTTGAATGTAGGCAAGATTGATCTTTGATCATCCCCTGAGACATTTAGGTCAGTCCTTTAGGAATTTTTCATAATAAACTGACATCTCATCATGTATATCATCATCTATAAATTGGTCAACTCGTCAGTTGAACTACGTGGTCTCTGCATATATAACGTAGGCAAGGCTAATATATTGATGAGCCCCCAAGGCCCCTAGGATAGGTCTTTAGGTTAGTCTCTCCATCAAAATCTTGGAAAACTCCAAAACATTCAAAAAATCAAAAAATAAAAACATTTATAAAATCTTGAAAAATACCAAAAACAGCCTCAAAACATCTCAAAAGGATAAAAAAAATCCAAATATTTGAAAAAATCCATCCATCTCATCTTGCCTACACCTACAATAACATCACTCATAATAAACAATCGTCATCCTCAATCTTTGATAAGACAATTAAAAATAGGTCTACCAGGTGAATAGTGGAAACTTAAAACGTCAAGTCTCAGGTCTAAAGTTATTGTGTAAGCAAGATGGTCAAATCTTTGTGTTGATAGCTCATCATCCAATTGGTCCCATATCAATCATTTGAAATAAATCTTTGGATAAACAAAATGAGGTGTTGCCATCCACTAACATGTCCTAGGATGTATCCTTCCTACAATGGGCATTATCTTTTGGCAATAGTTTTGGTCCTTATCCTTAGAAAACACATCCTCTTTTGGTTAGCAATATTGAAGAACATTAGCTTGTTGGTTTACTTTGTCTTTTATCTTTTGACTTATGTCATTGCTCTCATTCCAAGAACTTCTCGATGATATGCCAATAGAGGATTTAGAGAAATAGGAATGGGGCAACAATCATTATCTTATTTCTGCTATGCTTGTTGGATGTTCTTATAATATAACCTTGGCAAATACTTTCTTTGTTAGGTATGTATGAGGGAGATCTTGGACAACTTGTTGACTATTACATTGATAGGTTTACATTTCCATGTTTTGATCTGATGTGTTTGAAACTTCTAAAGTACATCCTAGCAAGGTTTCCGTATGTCAGGTGTGAACAATGATACTCCTATCTGCTTGTCAAGTCAAAGTCCATCACACTAGGTACCACGCCATCCTGGTCTTTTATACCTTGATGCATCGTACCACGTGTGCTATCAAACATAAGGAAATCGGCCCTTTGAAAATCCCAATTCCTCGGTAAGAAATCATCATCATCATCATTTGCATTTTCATCATCTTGTGTCTTGTTAAAATGACTTCTTGTCTTCTTGCTCACCACACTAACAAAGTACTATGATAGTTGATCATCACTATCATCATCATCATAATCGATCTTGCATCCACAAATCATTATCATATTGCATCAACATAACATATAGGGAGCATATGCATTGCATTTCCACCATATTATAAAAGTGCATCCATTTTATTACATTGCATCCATTCCTTGCATCACATTACATCTATCACATAAATCATCGCATAACATTTGCATAAGCATTTCATAATCATTTCATCATTATCACATACTGCATAATCATACACAATAGGTATATAAGCATTATAAATAATTCATTTGCATACTTGCATAACATCATAACATCATCTCACACATAACGTTCATGTTACATTATGCATCATCATACCACTTTGCATAGACATATCATTACATCATATTAAATGCATCACATACATTACATCATCATTTAATATGTTTAGGATAATAATATTTGTTATTCTAAACATCTTAAAAACTATCTCATTTGCATTACATAAAACCATCTCATTTGCATCATATCACGACCATCGCATTACATCATCCATGTCATCTCATACATAGCATCATAAATAATTCATTGCATAAATCATTCCACATAAGTATAAATAGAAAAAAATCATTTCATACAAAGTGTACATCCATCCATAATCATTTCATTTATAAACATGATTCACATATCATTTCATGCATACACCATAGATCATTCCCATATCATTTTGCATATTACATTTCATATCACATATCACATCACCATTTGCATCAACATAAAATAGATCATCATATAGACAACATCATTGCACATCACATTTGCATATCATAGGTTAACATAATATAGATTTGTTAGTCATAATCATTGCATAATATCATTAGAAATAAATGCATCCATAAAAACATCATATAACATCATTGCACAACATATAGAAGTAAAATCATCCATGCATAAATAAATGGTACACATCGCATCATATCAAAACCATCATCGGCTCATATATGTATCATCAATAATGCAACTATCATAGTACAAGAATAAATTGGATCACTGTACATGTATGTCAATCAGTACAAAAGGCCCATCGGGCTATCAAAAATGAGCCCATAAGGTACAAAAGTGTCATCTCGATCAAGCTCTATCCTCGTGTATGTTGCCCTTGCCCCTATCACCATGACCCTCTGCTGGTCTGTGGCTTGTCCTCTTTGAGTACTCTAGGACCCATCCTGCTCTGGGTACAACCTCATGATAATGCCTCCAGTAGTACTCGGCCTCTCAGATGACATCCCTGTAAAACTGAACAAACACTGTACTCTGGGAAGAGGAGGCTGCCATGCTCTCTAACTATTGTCTCCTGCCTAGCTCTGTGGCTACCTGTAACTTTGCAACCTATCTCTGCTATATGGCCTGATCCCTCTCGACCTTGAGCTACTCTCTCTTAGCTATCATGGCCTGGACCTGAGCCTGTAACTACACAATCAATGCATCCTAAGGATCCACTTGCCCTGCTGGCTATGCTCATGGTTGTACCTAAGGCTGGACCTGAGGCTGATCCTCACCCCCGGCTCATGGTGGACTTGCTGGCACTTGCTGTTGGTCCTGCATGTGCACATCTGCCTGATCTAGCTGAACATGAGGCACAACTGGTTGGTCCTATCAAACATTGGCCCTCTGTCCTCGTCCTCCTCCTTTGCCTCTCACTCTCCGCTAATCTAGGACTGCTCCTGGAATAGTCAATTGAAGTGGAGGTTAGAACCAATCCCTGTAGGCCTGTGTAGTGCCTGGATTTGCAGGCCCCTGATCATAAGCCCACGACCGAGCCACTAATTGCCTAAAACTGTCGACTACCTCTGAAGTAGGAATATACTCCCCCCATGAAACCTGTGTCATGGTGGGGGCAAAGATGACTACATAGTCATCATCAGGGCGATCCTAGGGCTCACTGAACTGACTCTGCATGCACCTGGGCAAGTACCTCTCAATCATGGTGTGCTCTCGCCCCTACATAAAATGGTCTTGGTGGGCATAAAACAACTGATTAGCATTGTCGACCAATCCGGGCCGACCAAGGTATGGTCACCATGTAAAAACCTACATCTCATCTAAGACCCTCCTCTAGTAGGGGATCCCATGCTCATCAGTGTGTGTAAAGGACACATCGCCTCTGTAATGCCACACGAGGGGATCGTCTGGCACCATCAGAACTGAAACAATGCATGGACGTAGCACAACAATGTGCTCCCATGCCCAGATGTGAAGAAGTGTCACCCCTGCTCCAAGTGCTCTGCCGTCCATGTACATGTACTCGTGCAGATCTCTGTATAAAGAAGCTAGAAGCACTGGCCCCCAAGCAAAAAAAATAGGCCTGTCTGGAACCATCTGCTCCCAGCAATATCCCTAGTTGGGACTGAAGTATCAACCTCGTCTTTCAGGGGCAATGAGACCCGAAATAATGGATGCAACAACTAAGCAGAAGGGAGGTGCCAGGATCCTATGCCACTCAAAATCTATTTGCCCCTCATAAAAAATGATGTCCTCCATGGTGATGACTCTATGGCAAGCATCGTGCCCCTCTTCCATATCAAAAATTACTCACCGATCGTGAATCAACAACCTCAAAATAGGCCAAACGTCCTCTAAGGTGACAGTGGCCTCACCAGTGGGAAGATGAAATGAAGAAGTATCGTTGTGCCATCGCTTGGCCAGTGCTAACAACATCCCTAAGTGAGTGTGAATGGGCGCTACGTATGTGATATACCATAACCCCAGGGTGATCCCACAATAGTGGTTTACAATTTTTGGCCAAACTGGACACTCAAATAATTTTTTTTAACTAAAGCTTCACTTTCTGGAACCTATAGCAGCTAAACCGCGAGGAATTTAAAGATGATGCAAACTAGAGTTTCATGAAATTTTGTCTATAGATTCTAAATATTATTTTTTCAAAATTTTTGGAATTAGATTGCACTTCCTTTTCCATCTGCCTCAAAAATTAATTTTTTTCAGAAAACAACATTTTTAAAAAGTGACGTTCACCGTATCACGCATAACTTTGTTTCCATGAAGGATAAAATTATAATTCTTTCTAATTTAGATTTTTAACTCTGATATCTAGTGCTTCCACTTGGTTAGATAGTTTTTTATTGAATATTGTTTCTTTAATAAAGTTTCAAAGTCAAACCAATTACAATTTAGACATATCGCGACTGTATAATGCGTAACTTTTTTTGTATTTATCAAAATTCAATTTTTATTTTTTTGTTGGATCAAGGACTTCAATATCTAGTGCACTCATATTTTTCAATTTTTTTTTGATAATCTGTTATTTTTCCACATGTACAAAACAAAGAGCTTGATTTTTAGTGAAAAACCTACATTTACAAGAAATAAAAAATAAATATGATAATCATATTAAATTTTGTTAAAATTATACTTTTTTGGAAGCTTATAATAGGGACTACATACTTTCAAAAAACTAAATTTTAAATGAATTCATTTGATCCCTCAAAACGTAAATCAAAAGTGGTTTTTTTCAGCATTTTGATAGGTGTAAAGGAGGCTCTATTTTGGTATGGTTTAAAACTAGTGGGGTTCTATCTAAGGCAGCTTGGTCTAAGGTGGTTTGATCAAACCCTCATCAATTGGAATCCTTTAAATGGAACATTTCAAGGCTTAAACCATTACATTTTCTAAAAATATGCAATTTCAGCAAAAATCAAGATCTCCCAAAAATTGTAAACTACTATTGTGGCAGCACTCCCCGCAATTCAGAGTTGATCCTGATCCCTTTCATTCAGGTCCCTCAAATAGCCAAATAGGTCTCACAACCTATGCTCTTGGGAGTAGAGCTCCCTCGCCGTGTTAGGAGGTCAGAGCTCGAATCTCAAGGTTGTAAATGGAAGTGTGTGAAAATGAGTTGAAAGTGACCCCTCGGGCCCCTTTTAAGC
The DNA here is from genome assembly GCA_007258455.2 of Sequoia sempervirens. Taxonomy (NCBI): domain Eukaryota; kingdom Viridiplantae; phylum Streptophyta; class Pinopsida; order Cupressales; family Cupressaceae; genus Sequoia; species Sequoia sempervirens. Next base: position 149,680,456 of record VDFB02026320.1, on the reverse strand, counting down.
TTGAAAATTAGGACTTTTCACTCAGATTGGTTGTCCTGCTAGGGTTTTGGACCCTTGAAGCTGTTTTTGTCTAGTTGAGGCTTGTTTTACATCATTTTAATGCATTTAGACATGTTTTTGGCCTCCTTGAGCCTTCTCGGACCCATCAGGCACCTTGTCCTCTTTTTTCGTGAGATCACCCAAAAAATTGAAATTTTTGTCCAATCTCTCAAGGGGGCATTATAATGGCATGTTTTCTCTCGCTAGGCAATAGTTGGGAAAGATTTTAAATAACAATTTTTTTTGGCTTTGATCGAGATCGTTTATTCTTTGAACCAACAAAACAAGTGCATTGCTTCAAAGAGGGGAAAAATGTAGACACATAAATATATCGATTGACATTGTGCATCTGATCCCGACCTACTAACATTGTTTCATCCTGAATCATCCCTCAGTCTAACCATTTAATCAAATCTCCTTATCTGATTAAATTCATCAATATTCCTCCCTTAATTAAATAAACTAGTTATTTAATTAAGTCTCTCTCTTTTGTTAATTAAATCAATCCATATGATCTAATTATCCCTATTTAATTAAATAATCAATTTTATTTGATTAAATCTCTAAAGTCTATCTGTTAAATTAAATAAATTAAAACCTTATTTTCAATTTAATCTAGCACCATCTCTTTTAAATTAAATAAATCAAAATCCTTATTTAATTATTCTCTTATCATATTCCTCTCTTATTTGATTTAAATAAATCCATAAATTTGAGTCAAATAGGTCACATCATCTAATCTCTCATTAAATTAATAAACCCTCAATTAATTTAATCTCTTGTCATGCCCCATCCTCTAGATTTTGCAAGTTGCACATGAAAATAGATTTAATTCATTTATTAAATCTCTATTTTCCTCACAAGGCATCTTTTGGAATATTCTCCAAGTTTGAATTCAAAAATTCCAAGTCAACATGTACATCCAACAAGGCAATAACTTTATCTTACATGTCATTTTCCTTGAGCCAAGTGGCATTTATTGCCTTTTCCCTTCCCTCTTGCAAGTCATTTCAACAAATTTGAAATTCAAAAATATGCATTTATTGACACAATCCTCAAAAATTGCATATCTTCCATCCATTCATAGTTTGACAAGTGGCATCATGCCATTGGATGAATGTTAGTCCCACATTGCTCAAATTTGGACATTCATCCATCTTGGCACTCTATAAATAAAGATCTCATATCCTCATTTGATCATCCACAAATTATGCAAAGTTACCATGCTCAAATATTTATCAAATTTCATCCATCACCATTGAGTTCTTAGCTAGGTTTTTGTAGTTTTTTGGCTTGGATCTCTCATTCTTCATCAACAAATTGGATCAAATCTCTTCAACACATAAAACTTGCATCTTGGGAATTGGGAAAGGGCCAATTTTCACATTAAATTGGCACCAATTCCCCCATGGGATCATATGTTTGCTATTCTAATTAGGATTGAATCTATATTTTATTGTTTCATTGTGTTTTTCATTATTTTTTTTCCTAATTTGAGTTTTGTAAATGGATTTCATGGGGAATCCTTGTTCATGCTTGAAATCTCTAACTTAATGTGTTTGTTCTCATTGTTTTGTAGGTATTAGGATTGGGGTTCACATAGATACATATACTAATATTTACAAATTAAAGCACTATGATAAACTAGCTATAGATAGCAAAACTCATATATCACACATAATATAATACTAAAAGAATATATCCAGTCCTTATGAAAAACTTGGCACAATCTTTTATATGCATATCAATACAATGAAACAATATTCACAACAAGGACTATCAATAAAATGTGAAGTTGAAACACTAGTAAATATTGAATATAATAAGAACAAGCATGGCATATACATCCCTTAGTGCATAGAAAATAATTTCAATCAAACACATCACAAAGCAATGAATGGGTGGGAATTATAGCTTCAACAAGAGGCAAAGGAAGGAATTTTGTTACATATAGGAAATATCTTCAAAAGGACAGTCTAATAATTGAGGATAAGAGTTCTATATATATTTTAAGTATCTTAAGGATAATATTTCATGATTGATGGAGGAGATGAAAGTGTTCATTAAGAGTGAAAAATATAAGAATCATTAAAAAATAAATTCTCTTGGGAGTTCAATTGAGTCTATGTGGGAAGATTCACATAATGATATTTGGGAAGAAGATGTGCCTTCAAATAGACATGATAATTTTTTGATCGATTTAAATCTAGTTATGGATCACCACCCAAATAATTTTACACATAAGAAATTAACATCAAATGTGGCTGTTAAAAGTTTGATGGAAAGCATCCTACCTTTTGGCTTATCCAAATGGAGTAGATCTTTGACCTTCATGATGACATCCTACTTTGAATAAGACTAATTAATTTGGTAATGTTGGTTATGCAAAAAGAAAAAAAATAAGAGATATGTTGTGAGATGGTTTATATTCTAAGAGGGAATCAATATAAATGATGGGGAAAATATTATAGATAGTTACTTTAACTAACTTACAAAATAAGAAAATATATATAGACAAGGGCTATACTCAATGGTTCCCAATTTTGTCTTTTAAACGAATTGTTTAAATTAAAGGATTCAAAAGGTCATGCCAAATATGAAGCTTTCATATTTCATCCAAACCATATGTCAAAAGCAATGATTATGGAAAGATAAGTAAAAAAAATTATATATTAACTAATATGAGAGGTTATTGTTAGTGTGAAAAAAATTATTAAAAAAATTATAATATCATGTAATCATAAAAATAAAGCCTTGAATGAATCACTCTCATAGTGAAGCCTTGTCAATTGTGATTCATGTATATTTAATGAACCAATGATAGCGATCATGTCTGGAGTGGTTGGATAAAATGCTACCAAACTGCAATTGAAACATTTCTATCAATGGATTCCTCTTGTTTTGTTCATTGTCCCCCAAGAATTGGATGCTCAATGCACTCTTCTTATTTTGTGGCTACAATGAGTAGAAAAAAGATTCCTCTAATGGAGAAAGCAAGATGGATCTATTCAAGACAAAAAATTTCTCTTAAAGTGATTCATTACTACTCTTCCAAACATATCCTAAATTATGTGCATGATTACTAGTTCTAAAATCCTAGTAGTCTCATTAGTAAATTTCCATATTTAATAACATTTTTATAAATTATAATGATGTTTATTTTTAATTAATGGATAGATAGTTTTTGAAGGGGCCCCAAAAATGTTTATAAAAAAACAAGCTACTAAAAAGATAAGACAAGGAAAAATAAGCAGCCCCAAAAGCCAAAAAAACTACCACTAAGATGAAGCTTTTCAAAACTAGCAACAAACTTGAAACCATAAAAAAAAAAAACATCATAAAAGAAAACATCAACAAGAAACTATTGCAGATTCTTCAATATCCTTGCTAATTCTAGGTCCCTAGAAATGACCTACTCATGCATCGTGACAACCTCTACTAGTTCCCAAGCAAGAATCATAGTGTTTTTCTTCTTTTTACACCATGTTTGAATGTTAGGACTATTATTCATACCCTTACCATGCCCACCCTTCAAAGAATGATCCTCCATTTCATCAACATATATTCCCTTAATGATCATTTCCCCATTCCATTTACGTTCCTTCTCATTCAACAAAGTGAAAGCCTACATATTGTTTTATAGGGAAGCTTGACTAACTTGCACTAGAGTCTTCAAGTCATCATGAATCTTACTAATCATCTTCTCAAGAGAAGTGATGCAGGAGCATCTAGTGGTGTAAAGGCAATCTTGCATCACCCAAAAATAGTTAAATTTCAAGTTTCTTAGTTTTTTGATGTTTTTATATTTTTGGATACCCTTTTCGTCATAATGAAATTCCTAATTTACGGTTTTTATTTTCTATTCCTGGGTTGAAAGATATTGCAGTTTTAGTGTCCCAGATTTGCACATGAAAATCTTCTGAGTTGGATTTGAGGCACTTATAGTTCCCGAAACGGCCCCGAAAGTTACCAAAATTGGCATAGAAAATTTCAAGCACGTTATTGACTTTGAGACCTTTCTAATGGTTCAAACGGTTCGCGAATCGGAGTCCAGGATCAAAAGTTATAGCCCCGGGAAATTGGCGCACTTTCTAGAAGATACAATTGCAAATACTCTTTTGAAATTTGAACTTCATGTTCTAAATTTTCAGCCCCAAACTGCCTAAACTCAAATTTGAATGTTGTTTTGGCTCCAAACTATTGAAGAGCACTATTTATGGGCAGGTTTCTAATTTTTGGGGAGCTTTTTGGGGACAAGCTCGCATATTGCGAAAGGGTTATTTTGTAGCTTTCTGTAACTTGCATGTGTTGTAGAACTTGGGGATTGAGATCCTTTGCATATAAGAAGCTCTATTTTCTAAATAATAAAATTATTCTCTTTTTGTGGGTTATTTTTACATGTATTGGGTTGTGCCCTCATCAAGTGGTATTAAATGAGTTTTTCTTGGTGTGGATAGATGTCATGATGGTGGTGATTTGCACCGAGATGCATGGGCATGGGTCGAGGTCAGAAAGATGCACAGTAGGCATGAGTGGTGCAGTGGTTGGTGGCAAAAATGCTAGTGGAAGGATGCCAGCGACCTCTGGAGACGATTGACCGTTACAAGAGCAGTTGAGAAGAGGGTTAAACACAAGGGAGAAAAGTGAGGATGAAGGGGAGGAAGAGCAATTGATCAAGACCAGTACTGATAATAAGGCCATTTGAAGATTGGGAAAATACCCGGGCATAAGTTTAATTATTGCAGGTTTGAACGGAAGAGTTGATCATTGGATCAGCAGGCTAGAAAGAATATTTTGAGTGAGGGAAATAGAGGACCGAGATCGGTGAAGTTGTAATGGGCGAAGGCCATACCGATGTTGGTGGAAGAGGTCGATTGGAAAGAAATCCGAAGAGGAAAAGGCAAGATCACCGGATGGGATCACATGGTAGAAGCCCGAAGAGGCGGTTCATACCCGGGTGGACTATGAGTTAGTCTGTTGGAGAAGTGCAAGGGGTTGAAGCAGAGAGCGAGGATATGTGAAAGAATATCTGAATATTTTCTGAGATAATCATCGAGCAGGTCACCTGAGCCAATAAGGAGGTACTTTGATATATTAATGGAGTTCACAGTAGAGGCATTAGGAGGATTTAAGCCTAGTTAGATGACCACCATTGAGGATGTGTGTCGGTTGCTTTGAAGGGTGGAAGAGAAGCTGAACAAAAAATTTGATGGCAAGCAAAAGGATGAGGAGGTCAAAGCGGAAGGGGCAATGGTAGGCCTTTAGGAAGCCAAAATGATGATGAAAAGAAAAGTGAAGATTTGGGTACCAACCAAATCCAAAGGAATGACAACTCCTACCGCCCTCATGATCAAGGAGGTAGAGGATGAGGAGATGGACAAGGATGCGGAAGGGTGGTTTAGAGGCGATGTTTCCAATGTGGTGAAGAAGGGCATCAGGCATGAATGTCCACCACGCAAGGAAGAGGCGGACAAAGGCGGAAGGTGATGGAAGGTTGCACATGCGAGATGAGAGGCCCAATACAGACATTACATTGATCTTGAAGGAGAAGCCTAGTGATTGGGAGAGCCCTAGTGGCCGGGAAAAAAAAAATAGAACAAAGGAAGAATCTATTGTGCACAAGGTGTGGTATGAAGGAAAATGTTGTGATGTCATTATTGGCCGGTGCGACTTGATAATCTGGTGTCGGAGGAATGGTCACAAAGTTGAAGCTAAGAGGAAGGCACTTTCAGCATCCGTATCAAATTGTCTGGTTGCAGAAAGACCAAAAAGTTTTGGTCAATGAGTAGTGCCTAGTAAAGTTCAAGATCGGGAGCTACCATGATGAGGTACTCTATGATATCATCCCCATGGATGCATGTCACATGCTGTTGGGGAGGTTGTGGCAGTTTGATAGGCGAGCTATACATGATGGCCATGCAAACACTTATTCCTTAACAAAGGATGGGGTTCATCACAAGTTGAAACCCCTGAAGGAGACCGAAGAAAAGGTATGCAGTAGTGCTAGAATTTGTTATGTAGATGGAAGAAAAATTTTAGAAGGTATGAAGCATGAGCGTGTGTGTTATGCATTGATTCCTAAAGTGAGTAAGGAGGATAGTGAGAAGGTTCCAGAAGAAGTTTCTGGGATGTTGGATGAGTTTCAGGATATTGTTTCTGATAATGTACCTGAAGGTTTACCGCCAATAAGGAAGATCGGTCATTAGATTGACTTGATTCCTGGAGCCAGTTTTCCAAATAAGGCAGCTCATAGAATGACTCCAGCAAAAAATGAGGAGTTGAATAGACAAGTTCAAGAGTTGTTGAAAGAAAGGGTTTGATCTCACGAGAGAGTTTGAGTCCTGTGTAGTACTGCGGTACACTAGCACCAAAATGATGGGGGAGTGGAGGATGTGTCACGGATTCTCGAGCCATAAACAAGATAACAATTAAAGTCTGATTTCCCACATAAGGATGGATGACTGATGGGTACATTGAGTGGAGCCGATTGCTACGAAATTGATCACGAAGAGTGGATATAACCAGATCCAGTTGAGAGGAGATGAATGGAAAGTTGCCTTAAGACAAAGCGAGGGTGCATCACGGTGGTTAGTCATGCCTTTTGGGCTAACCAATGCACAGAGCACATTCATGCGGCTCATGAACGAGGTACTAAAAGAATTTCTGGGAAGTTTTTTTCTTGTGTATTTAGATGATATTTTGATTTTTAGTAAGACGTTGGATGAGCATCTGATGCATATTGAGAGATCCTTTGAGAAGTTAAGAAGCTGACCAGTTAATCTGAAGAATTTGTAGAGAGGAAGTTAGTATTACTTGGGTTTGTTGTCCTCGGAGGTCTCACAGTTGGACCGAGGAGAAGGTGAAGGCTGTGCAGGATGGCTACCCCAAAAAGCATTACCGAGGGTGAATCCTTTATGGTTTGTAGTTTTATAGAAGTTCATTAGAAACTTGATGGTATTTGTGGACATAGTGACATTAGAGGATAGAAAAATTCGAGAAACCTTTGGAGCGGTAAAAAGTTTTGAACTATTGAAGCAAAAGGTGACAGAGCAACCTATTCTAGCCCTCCCAGATTTCAACAAGTTGTTTCAGGTGGATTGTGATGCTAGTGGTTGTGCAATTGGAGCAGTGTTGAGCCAAGAAGGTAAGCCCATTGCCTATTTCAGTTAAAAGTTAAATGATTCCAAGAGAAATTATTTTGTATATGATCAGGAATTTTATGCAATAGTTCAAGCATTAAGGAAATGGAGACATTATTTGTTGCCGAAGGAATTTGTTCTATATACTGATCATTAGGCCTTGCATAACCTAAATAGTCAGGGAAAACTAAATCAGAGGCATATGAAATGGGTAGAGTTTTTGCAGAGTTATACCTTTGTTTTGAAACATAGGAGTGGGAAGTCAAATAGGGTTGCAGATGCCTTAAGTAGGAGGCATACATTGATGACAAAGATGCAGATTGAAGTGGTTGGGTTCAATGAACTCAAGACACTATATGTAGAAGATCCTAATTTTGCAAAGGCTTGGAAAACTTGCAAGGAACCTATTACAGTGGACAGTACAAGGTGGCTGGATTTTATAATCTAGGATGGCATGTTATTTAAGGGAAGTCAATTGTGTATGCCGAGGAGTTCCATGAGGGAGAACGTGATAAAGGAGAAGCATAGTGGAGGAATGGCAGGACATTTTGGTTGGGATAAGACCATCACCATTATTAGTGAACATTATTATTGGCCTTAGTTATCACAAGATTTGAAGAATTTTGTGCAGAGTTGCAGGGTATGTCAGATGGCTAAAGGAGTGAGCCAGAATACTATGTTGTATCAGCCCTTACCTATACCAGAGAGGCTGTGGGAGGATATAAGTATGGACTTTGTTCTTGGTTTGCCAAGGACACAACGAGGGAATGATTCAGTCTTTGTGGTGGTTGATAGGTTTTCGAGGATGGCACATTTGATTCCATGTCAGAAGACCCATGATGCAGTCCACATTGCTATTCTTCAAAGAGGTGGTGAGGCTACATGGTCTGCCAAAGATTATTTGATGAGGGCATAGCCCGAGACACAAAAAATAACCCACAAACAAGAGAATAATTTTATTATTCAGAAAATGGAGCTTCTTATATGCAGAGGATCTCAAATCCCCAAGTTCTACAACACATACAAGTTACAGAAAGCTATAGAATAACCCTTTCGTAATATGCGAACTTGTCCCGAAAAAGTTACCCAAAAAAATTAGGAACCCGCTCATAAATAGAGCTCCTCTTTAGTTTGGAGTAAAAACAACATTAAAATTTGATTTTAGGCGGTTTTGCACCAAAAATTACAACTTGAAGTTCAAATTTCAAAAGAACATTTGCAATTGTATCTTCTAGAAAGTGCGCCAACTTCCCGGGGCCATAATTTTTGATCCGGGGCTCCGATTTGCGAACCGTTTGAACCGTTGGAAAGGTCTCGAAGTCAAGAATGCGCTTAAGATTTTCTATGCCAATTTTAGCAAGTTTTAGGGCCATTTCATGAGCTCTAAGTGCCTCAAATCAAACTCGAAATATTTTTAGGTGCAAATCTGGGAAACTAAAACTGCAATATCTTTCAACCCAAGAATGGAAAATAAAAACCATAAATTGGGAATTTTATTATGATGAAAAGGGTATCCAAAAATATAAAAATATCTAAAAATTAAGAAATTTGAAATTTAACTATTTTTGTGTGATGCAAGATTGCCCTTACACCACTGGATGCTCTTGCATCAGACACCTAGGGTAATTTGAGAAGTGACCTTGTCACGTCTCAGATGGTTGAGGAAAATCCAACTGGTCAACCGCTACCTTAGATAGCCAGGATGAATCTTCCATAGGCCTTCCTCTCCATTTCACCAGATATTCTTCATATTGCCTATTTCTGGTACTCCTTCCCACACGACTATCCAAGATTGCTTCAATCTCCTCCCTTTCTAAAGTAGGTGCTGGAATGTCATACTACCCTACTATTGGTGCTTCCTCTGTTCCACCTTCATGATACTCTGTCAAATCTGAAATGTTGAACACAGGAGAAATGTTGATTCCATCAAGCAAATCTACCTCATATGCATTCCCTGAATCATGCTTCTTCAAAATCTTATAGGGACCGAATTTCTTCATCTTCAATTTATTATAGGTTCCCACGGGAAACCTTTCTTTCCTCAAGTGGACCATTACTTCATTGCCAATCTGAAACTCCTTATACCTCCTCTTCTGATATGCCTTAGCCTTCTACTGCATATTCATCTTGTTAATATGTTCTCTTACCTTCTCATGTATATCCTTGATGTGTTTTGCAAAATCTTCGGCTTCAACACTTATTTTCTTCTTTTGGTTCATCTTCCTCAATTCTGGATCTGTTCCGGGGCTACCTCCATACACAATCTGGAATGGTGATCTACCAGTGCTTCTGTTGACAGAATTGTTGTAAGAAAATTCTGCTTGGGGTAAGATCAAGTCCCATCCGTTGGGTTTATCTCCTACCAAACATCTCAGTAGGTTACCTAGACTCCTGTTAACAACTTTTGTCTGCCCATCTATTTGTGGATGGTGTGCAGAACTGAACTTCAACTCTGTCTTTAGTTTCTTCCATAAGGTCCTCCAAAAGTACCCCACAAATTTGGTGTCACGATCTGAAAGAATACTCTTTGGTAGACCATATAGCCTCACCACCTCTTTGAAGAACAAGTCAGCAATGTGGACTACATCATGGGTCTTCTGACATGGAATGAAATGTGTCATCTTTGAAAACCACCATCAACCACCACAAAATGAATCATTCCCCTCATTGTGTCCTTGGAAAACCAAGAACAAAGTCCATATAT